>CM036757.1:272500-595000 GCA_020796225.1 Arion vulgaris
ATGTTTGTTCTTGACCACCAATTTTAATCACTCTTTGTGATATGTTTGTTCTTGACCACCAATTTTAATCACTCTTTGTGATATGTTTGATCTTGACCAGCAATTTTAATCACTCTTTGTGATATGTTTGTTCTTGACCACCAATTTTAATCACTCTTTGTGATATGTTTGATCTTGACCACCAATTTTAATCACTCTTTGTGATATGTTTGTTCTTGACCAGCAATTTTAATCACTCTTTGTGATATGTTTGTTCTTGACCATCAATTTTAATCACTCTTTGTGATATGTTTGATCTTGACCACCAATTTTAATCACTCTTTGTGATATGTTTGATCTTGACCACCAATTTTAATCACTCTTTGTGATATGTTTGATCTTGACCACCAATTTTAATCACTCTTTGTGATATGTTTGTTCTTGACCACCAATTTTAATCACTCTTTGTGATATGTTTGTTCTTGACCATCAATTTTAATCACTCTTTGTGATATGTTTGATCTTGACCACCAATTTTAATCACTGTGATATGTTTGATCTTGACCACCAATTTTAATCACTCTTTGTGATATGTTTGTTCTTGACCATCAATTTTAATCACTCTTTGTGATATGTTCGTTCTTGACCAGCAATTTTAATCACTCTTTGTGATATGTTCGTTCTTGACCATCAATTTTAATCACTCTTTGTGATATGTTTGATCTTGACCAGCAATTTTAATCACTCTTTGTGATATGTTTGTTCTTGACCACCAATTTTAATCACTCTTTGTGATATGTTTGTTCTTGACCAGCAATTGTAATCACTCTTTGTGATATGTTTGTTCTTTACCACCAATTTTAATCACTCTTTGTGATATGTTTGATCTTGACCACCAATTTTAATCACTCTTTGTGATATGTTCGTTCTTGACCATCAATTTTAATCACTCTTTGTGATATGTTTGATCTTGACCAGCAATTTTAATCACTCTTTGTGATATGTTTGTTCTTGACCAGCAATTTTAATCACTCTTTGTGATATGTTCGTTCTTGACCAGCAATTTTAATCACTCTTTGTGATATGTTTGATCTTTACCACCAATTTTAATCACTCTTTGTGATATGTTCGTTCTTGACCACCAATTTTAATCACTCTTTGTGATATGTTCGTTCTTGACCAGAAATTTTAATCACTCTTTGTGATATGTTTGATCTTGACCAGCAATTTTAATCACTCTTTGTGATATGTTTGTTCTTGACCAGCAATTTTAATCACTCTTTGTGATATGTTTGTTCTTGACCACCAATTTTAATCACTCTTTGTGATATGTTTGATCTTGACCACCAATTTTAATCACTCTTTGTTATATGTTTGATCTTTACCACCAATTTTAATCATTCTTTGTAATATGTTCGTTCTTGACCATCAATTTTAATCACTCTTTGTGATATGTTTGTTCTTTACCACCAATTTTAATCACTCTTTGTAATATGTTCGTTCTTGACCATCAATTTTAATCACTCTTTGTGATATGTTTGATCTTGACCAGCAATTTTAATCACTCTTTGTAATATGTTCGTTCTTGACCAGCAATTTTAATCACTCTTTGTGATATGTTTGATCTTGACCACCAATTTTAATCACTCTTTGTGATATGTTTGATCTGGACCACCAATTTTAATCACTCTTTGTGATATGTTTGATCTTGACCACCAATTTTAATCACTCTTTGTGATATGTTTGATCTTGACCACCAATTTTAATCACTCTTTGTGATATGTTTGATCTTGACCACCAATTTTAATCACTCTTTGTGATATGTTTGTTCTTGACCATCAATTTTAATCACTCTTTGTGATATGTTTGATCTTGACCAGCAATTTTAATCACTCTTTGTGATATGTTTGATCTTGACCACCAATTTTAATCACTCTTTGTGATATGTTTGATCTTTGCCAAGAAGTGGTAACCACTCGGGCGGCTATGTTTCTGAGCCATGTAGTAAATAGCTAATTACAGAAACTCGAAAGATGTGAATCTTCGTCTGCAATGTTAATGTTGGTGCTGTCCCACGCTCTCTTTGATAGTTTGCCGAATGTAATAGCCGCACTAGCTATTCCAGCCTTGATATCTTCATCAAGAGAAAGGCTGGCAGTAATCATGTACCCACGATAGCAGAATTGAATTTTTGAACTGGTGTTAGATGGTTACCATTTAAAGTAATATTTCTTGTATTACTTTATTGTCATTTTGTTTTTAATCTAATTATATCTATCTATATACTTATATAGGCCTATGTGTGTGTGTTTTATATATATATATATATATATATATATATATATAATGTCGTTTGAATTTGACTGATCTAAACGAAATATGATTATTTTATATATATATATATATATATATATATATATATATATATATATATATATATATATATATATATATATGCATGTATGTATTTAAACAATATATATATATATATATATATGTATGTATATATATATCTATATGTGAATAATGGACCCAATCCAGTAGAATGTAGCACATATATATATATATATATGCATGATTTTCATTTTCAGGTATTTGACATACATTTTAGGAGGTTGTATTGGAAGTGCTGGCCTAGTACTAACTATTGTAGCGAATCTGTTTTACAGGTAATTGTCATAATCTTGTATAGATCCCTTACCCTACTGCTGGAACCAGAATGGGTTGTTGAAACCGTATCATTTAGAGTCTACACTTTAAACTAAATTATTGACATAATATACTGTGTCTTTAGTGGACCCTACTGGAAGAATATGTTCCAATTACAAAGCAGAACTCTTAGCCCTTCTGATGGCAGCACAGCAGATGAATAATTTACACTCTAAACTAAAGTATTGACAAAATATAAATAAATTTGAAACTGTACTTTTATTTGACAGACGTTGAATATTTGACAGACAATGACATGACGGACGATGACATTTGACAGACATATTTGACAGACGATGCCATATTTGACAGACAATGACATATTTGACACACGATGACATATTTGACACACGATGACATATTTGACAGACGATGACATATTTGACAGACAATGACATATTTATAGTCAACTAGAAGATTTGGATTTTGCAGATGATATTGCCTTGTTAAGTAGAAACAACCAAGATTTGCAAAGAAAAACAGACAACTTGTCATCTATAGCATCAAAAGCTGGACTGCAGATAAGCTATGAAAAACAAATATAATGAAGACACCTATGGCAAGTAATGCAGATATCACACTGGAATCTAAAATGATAAAAATAACAGAGCAGTTCACCTATTTAGGTAGCAATTTTGATTGCACAGGAAATATTAAAAAAGAAATTATGATACGAATTGACAAAGCAACATCAGCTTTTAAACGTCTAAATAAAATATGGAACTGCAAGTTATATAGTATTAAACTAAATTACGAATTTTCAATTCAAATGTTGTATCAATCCTAACATATGCCAGCGAGAGTTGGAAAATGACTAAAGATATAGAAAGCAAGTTGAATGCATTTGAAAATAGATGTCTGCGAAAAATAATGAATATAAAATGGAACGAATTCAGGAGAAGTGATGAAATCAGAGACATGTCTTGTCAACCACTAGTGATAACTGTTATAAGCAGTGGCGGCTCGTGGTCATTTTTGGTGGTGGGGCCAGACACAAATTTCGGAAAAATCATGTTTTTTAGGCTCGGTTTATATTTTAGTATTTACTATTATTTGTCTATTCCGCAAGTTATTCCCTTTACTATAATGATTTGACGCCGCATGCGCAAATAACAAACGGCACAACGTTGCGCCAGGGTAAGTGAGCTGACACTGATTAAGACCCTACTCCACCTCCTCGTGGTGACCCTGGAAATAGACAAAAGATCATGTCTGGCTAAATGGGTAAGGATCGAGAGAGCTACTCTGGTATAGGTAATAAAGCAAACGCAGACACGCCTCTTGGGTCCTAAATACTAGTGAATGCAAGCATCTTCTGCTGATGTCTAATGAAAAAGTTGCATAAATGCAAAGCAAATGTAAGAAGTAAGAACGTACGAGTCGCATGTAAGCGTTTACTCTCTTCCTGAATCAATTGTCAACCATAATTGCCAGCTTTCATTGCAAGAAAGCCGGACACTCTCCCCCACGCACTATAGGCAAAATGGTGAAAACTCATAATTCCTGGGGTTCAACAACAACTAAAATATATACCATATAACTAAGGTACAAAAGAGATCCATACAACCTACAGTTGACCACAGTCCTTCACTATGAAATAGCAAACAATAAAAACAAAAAAACTTTGCTTTTCTTCACTGACAGTTAACCACGATTTTTACTAAACCACTTATTATTGAAAGTCCTCTTTTTCTTGCCATCTTGTTGCACATATACAAAGCTATTTGGCTGATGTGCACCTAGCCGTTTAATTTCAAGCTTTTCTTATATCTTTAACGAAGGGAACGGATTTCGTAATAAATAATCCACTTGATTCATTTTGAATTTCGAGTAAGCCGCAACTTCAAAAGTAGGTCACAGCTTGTCAATCGCAAACGAGTGTGCGTTGTAGAAGACATATGTATATTGAATACGAAACGGACGATTACCGTTAACGATTATAATAATAGTTAGTTACATATTTCTATTAATGCATATCCTTTTCTACTATTTTATATATAATTTGTGATTCAATCGATAATTATATAAAGTACTATTTAATCCCGCCCGTGTGTTGCCGGGGCCCGAAGGAAGCAAAGAATTGCAACACTGCGCCCTACAAGGCATGTCGTAAGAGGCGACTAGCAGGGAAAAACGGCCCAGCTCGCGACAGAGATGAAAAACTACAAGATAGACATTCTGGAAGTCTCGGAGACAAGATGGAAAGGAATAGACAAAATTAAACTACACACAGGCGAAATAATGCTGTCCCCAGGGCAAAAAGAAGAAGAGAGCACACACCATAGTAAAGGAGTTGCCCTCATGCTGTCCAGAGAAGCACAAAAAGCATTAATAGAATGGGAAACAATCTGGCCCGGAATAATAACAGCAACATTTAGAACTAACAAAAAGAAAATTAACCTAAAGGTCATCCAATGCTACGCGCCAACTAACGATCGGGAACAAGTAGCTAAAGAGAGATTTTATACCAAAGTACAAAGTATTATGGACAGGAAGAGAAAAAGGATATTATAATTTTGATGGGGGACTTAAATGCAAAGATAGGAGACGACAATAGCAGTTTCGAAGAGACCATGGGAAATCATGGGCTGGGTAGAATGAATGAGAATGGGGAAATGTTCGCAAATTTTTGTGCCTCAAACCAGCTAATCATAGGCGGCAGCATATTTCAGCATAAGAGAGTACACAAGGCCACATGGATATCACCAGACCACATAACAGCTAACCAGATAAACCACATATGTATTGATAAGAAATTTAGAACATCATTACAAGACGTTAAAGTGTGCAGAGGTGCAGACGTGGCATCGGATCACCACCTCCTGTTAAGTAAAATCAGGCTGAAACTTAAAAGATATTCAACAAACCCAAATTATAGAAAGCAGTTCAAAGTAGAAGATCTTAGGAACCAGGAGGTAAGAGACAGATTCGCAGTTGCAGTATCAAACAAGTACCAAGCATTGGAACAGCTGGTAGACGATATGAATATTGACGAACATTTGAAAAACAGATAAAAAATATATGGAAGGATACATGCTCAGAGGTTTTGGGAGATAAGGAGCGGAAAAACAAAGATTGGATAACAACAGATACCCTTAGTCTGATCAAAGAAAGAAAAAGCAGGAAAGCGGATCTAAACAGATGCAAAACTAGAGGTGCTAAAGCTAAAGCCCACAAGGTATATGGGAAAACCAACAAAAAGGTTAAACAAAACATAAGAAGGGATAAAATAAAATATATAGAGGAGTTGGCAGGAGAAGCAGAAGAAGCAGCAGAAAAGGAAATATGAGGGACCTGTATAACATCACAAGGAAGTTAACAGGAAAATACAAACAATCAAGTGGCCTTATAAAAGACAAGAGAGGCAAAGTAATTAGCAACACTAAAGAACAAATGGAGAGATGGAAAGAACATTTTGAAGAACTGCTTAATATGCCAAAACCGCAGGTCCCACCGGAAATAGAGCCAGCTGAAGAGGAGCTACAAATTAATTGTGAAAGACCAAGTAAAGAAGAAATAATGAAGGCCATAGAAAATTTAAAGGATAGGAAAGCAGCAGGGCCAGACAACATTCCAGCAGAGGCCATTAAGGCAGATAAAGATACCTCAACAGAGCTACTATACAAATTACTAGGAAGATATGGGAGAGAGAAGAGATACCAGTAGAGTGGAAAGAAGGTCACTTGGTAAAACTGCCAAAGAAGGGAGACATGCAAGAATGTACGAACTATAGAGGGATAATGCTACTATCAGTGCCAGGCAAAGTATTAAACAGGATTATACTCGATAGATTTAAAGAGGCCATAGATAAACAACTGAGAGAAGAACAAGCAGGGTTCCGTGGGAATAGATACTGCACAGACCAGATAGCTACACTGCGCATTATAGTGGAGCAAAGCTTGGAGTGGAACTCGCCACTATACATAGGTTTTGTGGATTATGAAAAGGCGTTTGATAGTCTGGATAGGGAATCATTGTGGGAACTATTAATACACTATGGAGTTCCACCCAAGATTGCAAACCTAATAAAGAAAAAGTATGAAGGAATGAAATGCAGAGTCATACACGAGGGCCAACTGACTGAATCCTTTGAGATAAGAACAGGGTGAGGCAGGGATGCTTGTTATCACCATTCCTGTTCTTGCTGGCCATAGATTGGATCATGAAATCAACAACGGATAACAGAGGAGGAATACAATGGACACTGGTGAAACAACTGGAGGACCTGGATTTTGCAGACGATGTGGCTTTGCTGTCTCACAACCACGCACAGATTAAAGACAAAATGAATACCTAAACAATAAGTCTCAGCAGCTAGGTTTGAAAATATACAGGGGGAAGACCAAGGTCATGAGAATAAATGCTGCAAATGTAAACCAGATTATGCTGGAGGAAACAGCACTGCAGGATGTAGAATCATACACATACCTTGAAGCAACATAGATAAGAATACAAAAAGCAAGAGGGAACTTTATTGCATTGAGTAAGATATGGAAGGCAAGGAGATCAAAACAAACACAAAACTGAGAATTTTCCAGTCAAATGTGAAGTCAGTGCTGTTCTATGGCTTGGAAACATGGAAGACCACAAAGGAAACTATCAGAAAACTGCAGACCTTCGTAAATGGATGTTTACGTAGGATAGAGGGATTGAGATGGTATGATAAGATTACAAACGAGGAACTCAGGGAGAGAACAAAGCAGATACCAGTGGAGAGAGGCTCAGGAAGAGACGCTGGCGATGGATAGGACATACATTGAGAAGACCGACCGGAAGCATCGCAAGACAGGCGTTGTTTTGGAACCCGCAGGGAAAGAGGAGTAGGGGAAGGCCTAGGCAGACCTGGAGAAGAGAGCTGGAGGCGGATATAAAGAGGATATGCAAAACATGGAAAGAATTGGAAGGGATGGCAAGAGAGAGAAGAGATGGAAGAAGTTTGTTGAAGACCTGTGCTCCGATGGGAGTTGAAAGGTGATGATGATGACTATTTAATCAAGAGTCGTCGTTTAACTGTTAATTGGTTGATAGCATAGAGACTCAGCTTTCGGTGAATAAAATGGTTTTGGCAATTATTATAAAAGGTAGCGGTCAAAGGTCAGAGGTCGCAATGTTACATCGTCAGTAGAGAATTTTAAAACGACCCGATAAAACATGGTGCGCTGATACGTTATATAGAGAAGCTACATTTGAAACCGTATATATAATAGTTTTTAAATAATAATATTTATATATTATTATGATTGTTATATTATTATGATATAATATTTATATTTTAGTGTTAAATATTCAACTTTCAAAGCTAATCAGTGTCAAGTTAACAATAATAATTACGAACAAAATTTGTTTAAATAAAGTACACGTTAATTATTTTTGATTTGGTAGGCATGTTCTTACTGGCCCCTAATGACCATGGGTGTATACTAATTGGAGGAAAAATATGTTGAATATTAAATTTCAGAATGTGTGTGATATTTTAGCGCTATATATCAACTTTCATAGCTAATCAGTATCCTGTTGAAAGTAATAATTATAAACAAATAATGTCTGAAATAATAAGTACACGTTACTCAATATTTTTGGTGGGCCTGGCCCTTAATGACGAGCCGCCCTGGTTATAAGTAAGAGAAGATGGAGATATGTTGGGCACACCTTGAGGAGAAATGATCAACGAATATCAAAGCAGGCATTGAAGTGGGATGCAAAGGGTTCAAGAAAGAGAGGTCGACCTAAGGAGACCCTGAAGCGAACTTTGCTGAGAGAGGCAGGAAATATCGGTCTCAGTTCCATGGAGAAGATTGAGCGAGTTGCCCAGGATAGAGCGGTATGGAGAAATTACTTGCAGGCCCTATGTAACGTATAACGGTACGAGAATTATTATTATAATGACATATTTGACAGACGATGACATATTTGACAGACGATGACATATTTGACAGACGATGACATATTTGACAGACGATGACATATTTGACAGACGATTACATATTTGACAGACTATGACATATTTGACAGACGATGACATTTGACATATATATTTGACAGACAATGACATGTTTGATAGACAGTGACATTTGACAGACGATGACATGTTTGACAGATAATGACATATTTGACAGACGATGACATATCTGACAGATGATGACATATTTGACAGAGAATTACATATTTGACTGACGATGATATATGTGACATACGATGACATATTTGACAGACGATGACATATTTGACAGAGGATGCCATATTTAACAGACGATGACATATTTGACATACGATGACATATTTGATAGACGATGGCATAATTGACAGAATGACTTTTTGACAGACGTTGACATATTTGACAGGCGATGACATATTTGACAGACGAAGACATATTTGACAGACGATGACATATTTGACAGACGATGACATATTTGACAGACGATGACATATTTGACAGACGATGACATATTTGACAGACGATGACATATTTGACGAACGAAATCAAAACATAATGACAGTAACTAACGTACTGATGTAGCAACTCAGGGGCGTAGTCATAGAGTGTGTTGATATGGTAGTTATGACCTTTAACAGCGAGAGACGTATTTTTAACTTTCATATGATTTCAATTCAAGAATTATGCTCACTCTGTAGTTGTATTAGCTCTAGAGAAAGACTTAATTTGCAGAATGAATGATTTAATTGAAACCTTTAGGATTTCAACTTTACGAAATCTATAATGCATTATTCAGTATATATATATGGAACTGCAGTAAAACTATTTGATTGGCAAAACACGTAATTCAAGTATGTAGTTTTACAAATTACAAAAATTTTGTCATTGTTTTTGTAATTTGTAAAACTACAGTACTTTGTAATTACGTGTTTGCTATCATTATTGCAAATAATAGAAGACGGTCAACGAGATGCAAAACTAAAATTAAAGCAAGAAGGTTAGCAAAAATATTTAAAATTACAAGTTTTTATGCTGTGTAATTCTTTGATATGCTATTTCATTTGAAATAAGTTTAGTCTTGAAGTTATTGCAATCTATAACTATAAATTTGTCAGATTGTGTAAGGAAGTTATCAGAAACCAAACAAAAAGTGTGTACTTCATAAATAGTGTCTTTCGTCGCCTTTGTTATCTCCGAGGTCCACCTTTTGCATGGCCGGTCTTTTGCTTTGTATCCACTGTATCGGAGTAACATTGCTATTTGTGGTACACTATCTGTTGGTAATCTGCTTATGTGGCCGAACCAATTAATTTGTTACTTCTTGATAAAGTTCAGTCCTGATGTTGTACCTACTTTTTCCTGATGTCTTCATTTCTAAGCCGGTCTCTTCTTGTTACTCCTAGCACTCTGCTTCGACACTTCATCCCTATTGTGACTAGTTATATTATGTCATTTAATGTCAGTTTCCAGGTTTGGCACTGATAGCATAATGTCGCCCGAGTGGTTACTGGGGCCCAAATTTGGGGTGTAAAGAATAGAACCCTGTTACCTGCCATGCATGTCGTAAGAGGCGACTAAGAAGGTTTGGCTTAAATCGGATGTCTGTGTCCTAAACGTGTAGAAGTCTATGCGTTTAGGGCCTACCAAACCAATGTGCAACGTATACACGTTCTTGACAAAGATCAAACATGTCACAAGAAGTAATTAAAATTGTTCGTAAAGAACAAACGCAAAGAAGAAGAAGAAGTATTGCCCTTAGCCAATGTTTGAGTTTGTACCAGTCACGACTTTGTATTATCGACCTTACTTTTCTATCTACTGCGAGTTTGTTCCTGAGTAAGAGTATTCTCACCCGTTTCGGGGCGCGTGTCGGCACTTCGCAATCTGCATGGGTTTACTCTGCATTTTCCCTGTCCCCGGGAAACACTGGACTGGAGCTGCGCACAGATATTCAAGAGGGTCGTTTCAATCGGCGCTAGCAACGCAACTGAAATTTTGAGCACGCCAACATCACCCACCTCAGTTCTTCCGGGGATATTAGTTGTTACTGCAACAGTAACCTGCTCGGTGGTTCCAGGGTGCGCAGTTTCGTTAAGCATTAAAATGCAACTTTAGGATTTGCGCTCAACAACCTTACCCAATAGATTTATCTGCGCTTGGCCTCTTGTACGGAGTTTACCACAATCTTCCCATGTGTCGTCACGGTGCGTTACAGTGTTTTTTCAGAGACACTTGACGAGACCTTGATTTGTACTGGATTCAAGCCTCTGCTGGGCTTTTCAGCTTCCGCTGCTCATCCGGGTGGATCGCTCACCCCTACGTTTGCCCGCCATCCCTGTCGCTCCATCACCAGCACCGTGTGTGTCTGCCCTGCCTTTGGGATCACTTGTGTATCGTCCGTATGCGTATTCGTTCCACTTTGGTGCTTGCCCCACTGTGTGTATCGGGTTTCTCACCGTGCTCACATTTACCGTGTCTTGAGACTGCAATGACACGCAGCTCGTCTCAGGCCTCAGGGTCCTAGTTTCGCCCCATGTGGCCCACGTCTCTACTCTGGATGCACCTCTCATCCCTTTATGTTCATTTGTACAGCCCTTCTCATCCATTCCTTTATGTTCATTTGTACAGCCCTTCCGATCTCATTCCATCATGTTCATTTGTACAGCCCTTCCGATCTCATTCCATCATGTTCATTTGTACAGCCCTTCTCATCTCATTCCTTCATGTTCATTTGTACAGCACTTCTCATCTCATTCCATCATGTTCATTTGTACAGCCCTTCTCATCACATCCCTTCATGTTCATTTGTACAGCCCTTCCGATCTCATTCCATCATGTTCATTTGTACAGCCCTTCATCTCATTCTTCATGTTATTTGTACAGCACTTTTCATCTCATTCCATCATGTTCATTTGTACAGCCATTCTCATCTCATTCATCAGTTCATTTGCCCCCCTTCTCATCCTTCCATCATGTTCATTTGTCAGCCCTTCCCATCTCCCAGAAGCTGAAAGTGGGGGAACATTGATTTATTTATTTCATGCTTATGGACTCTGCCCCGTAGGGGGCAATTTGTGCGGTCATTTACTGGGGGAGTTAGCATTCGTTCGTTGACTCGTACTCTGCTGTTTTCTAACGTTTCTGCAAATAATTTGGGCATATTTTTATCTGTCATCGGCCAGGAGATGCGTGCATTTTGTTCAGGGATTTTGGACCTGCATTACTTTTCCGTGCTTGCACTACTACCACTACCTGTAGCTCTCCTCGATCCCTTCCTGCTTAGTCAGACCGGAACCAATGTCTGTTACCAGGATCACCACGAAGAGGTGGTCTCGATTAGTGACAGCTCACTAATCCTGGCACAGCGTTGTCCCCATGCGCCTTTGACCCCGTCCTAGCGTTTGATTTGCTTTATTTCATCTATGTTGGATTTCGTTAGTCATTCTTTCGTTTGTTGAAAAGATGCTTCCTAGGTACGTAAAGTCTTTGACTTGTTTTAATGGGCGTTTTATTTTGGATAGTATCCTTAATTCTCTGAATGAACGATTCACGCGTCTGGAAACCCATATCAAAATGTTCAGTTTTTAGATGATATTTTAAAACTCCAGGATATAGATGACATAACGGTAGATAATTATTGTACCAGTCTCCAGTCAACACTGTCGGTGGAAAGGGGCCCAAATTTGGGGTGTAAAGAATAGAACCACTGTTACCTGCCATGCATGTCGTAAGAGGCGACTAAGGAGGTTTGGCTGAAATCGGATGCACATGCCTAAACGTGTAGAAGTCTATGCGTTTAGGGCCTACCAAACCAATGTACAACGTATACACGTTCATGGCAGGGATCAAACATATCACAAAGAGTGATTAAAATTGGTCGTAAAGAACGAACGCAAATAAGAAGAATCAGATATAAATACAAATGATCTTCAAGAAAACTTACGTGAACTATCCCAAATACAACCTTTGGATGTTTTAATGTGCCATAATAACTTGATTACTTTGTATTTGAATACTGTAGTAACTCTGATATCAGCCGGATCATCTTTGCATGCAGGCAGACCAGTGCCTAGATTACCGATGCTGTTAGCCCATCGGTTTCCTTACCTGGTTTGACCACCAAAGGGCGATGTAACCGTTGTGGCCCTTGTGCATGTTACAGCTAAACTACAGGAAAGAGTTGTGTGTTGTAGTCACGTTACAACTATTTTTTCGCCGCCCTCAACGGTTGGAAAGGGGGATCACAGCAGAGCGGTGTGGACCGCATAGGGGCACGGAGGCACTTTAGAAACCCTGGTCATCCACTGCATCTGGCACTATCTCCAGTCGTCTTGACTTGTCTGCCCTGGATACAGATAGTTCTGGACGAGAGAGTGAGGTTGACGAATAGCGCAACTTTTCCTCACTATAATCCAATACGGCCAGCTCAGTTTCGACAACTACATACAACACAAATCCCACAACATGAAGAACCGCTTAGCTCTCACCATAGCGCGTGGAACGTGCAACACTATTCGATAACAACAAAGCTGAAAGACCGAAGACGGACTGCACTCGTGGCTGAGAACGGCACGCTACGATATCGCATGCTGCCTTGGTGAGACCAGACCCCCTGACAGGTCAGCTGTCAGAGGTGGGCGGAGGTTACACTTTTTTTGGAGTGGGAGAGCCACGAACGTCGGGGAATCTGGTGTAGGGTTTGCTGTCAAATCTCATCTTGTGCGGCCTCAAGACTCCCAAAGGTGTCAGTGAAGAGTGATGACTTTTCCCAGATCTCACTAGGAGAAAAAAGAGTGCCCTTATAGCGTCTACGCCCGACAGCAAATCCAAGCGAAATAAAGGATGGTTTCTAGGGACCTTGACTCAGCTATCTCAGCGGTCCCAAGGTCTGACTCATCATCTCGGGCCCAATGCCAGGTAGGGACAGACCATCGGGTCGGGGGATGGATACTAGGAGTACACGGCGTGGGCAAGTGCAATAGTAATGGGCTTCTATTACTCCAGGATGTATCCCACGCCCTAACAATTTACAAACTCCTTGTTTCTTTCCACCGAAACAAAACGTCATGGATGCATCCCCGTTCCGAACAATGGCACTCATTGCTACGTCATCTAGGAAAAATGACGAACGTGACTCAGAAGTCCAAAGGCTATGTGCGGAGCAGAATGTTGGACCGATCTAGATTGATCGTGTCAAAGCTCAACCTCCCATCAAGCCTAGAAAACGTCACCAGGGTCGAAACCCAAAAAAAAGCTGGCAGTCTCCCAAAATTTAAAATCCCTATCACCGAAGTTTATGGACCTGGACGACAAATTGAAGGACCTCCAGTTTGGAAAACCAGCGTGGACGTGACTGGACTGCCTCAGAGACACCGTGTACCTATCTACCTCTGAAACTCATAGGAAACCCCTGTACCAAAAACAAAGACTGGTTTGACAAAAACGAAGAAATAAGTCTATTCTTCCCCACGAAAATGGACTACAGAGCCATCAAAATGACCCATCATCATCATCCAAAAAAACAGCTTTCCTAGATGCTCGTAGAAGGGCTCAAGAAAGAATCAGGAAATTACAAGACGCATGGCTAAGCAAAAAATCTGATGAAATCCAGATATATGCAGACAGAACATGATTCCAAACCTTCTACGATGCCTAAAACTGTTTCGGCCCTCAACAATCTCACCCCACTCCCATACTCGTGCAGATGGAGCAAGGCTACTAATTGACAAGCCTCAGATACTAAACCGCTGGGCAGAACACTTTCGTTCTGTCCTCAACCATCCATCCACTATATGTTATGAAGCAATAGAGCGCATGCCCCAGGTCCCAATCAATGCCAAAGCATTTTTCCACCTACCTTAGCAGAGGTCAAGAGGCACAAGCCAGATGTCAGCGGGGAAAGGGACCGGGTGCGGACTCAATACCAACCGAAGTCTACAAAGAAGGAGGGCCCCCGTTGATACTAAATTGAGAGTTATTTACATCCATTTGGGGCAAAGAACGGGGCCACAGGAATTAAAGGATGCACTATTATCCACCTGTACAAGCGGAAAGAAACCGCCAGGCCTGCGATAACCACAGGGATCTCCCTCCTGTCAATCGCTGGCAAAATACTGGCCAGAGTCCTCCTCACTCAATTAATCGATCACCTGGAACAGGACTTACTCCCTGAGACCCAATGTGGCTTCAGGCAGGTTGTGGAGACAGCAGACATGATATTTGCTGCCCTTAACTACAGGAGAAATGCCAAGGCAGCACCGTAACCTCTATATGGTCTTTGTCGATCTGACAAAGGCTTTCGCACAGTTAACAGGGAGGGGCTATGGGAAGATCATGGAAAAATTTGGATGCCCAGGGAAATTCATCAAGATCGTCCAACAGTTTCACGAGGACATGATGGCACGTGCCTGACGAAAGGGCTGTCGGAAGCCTTCCATGTCACCAACGGCGTCAAACAGGGCTGTGTACTGGCCACAACACTCTTCAGCATGATGTTTGCTGCCATGCTCAGGATGTCTTTTGGGAAGGCGACGAACATGGGGTAAAGATTAGATACAGGACAGACGTACCCATTCAATCTTCGAGGGTTAAATCCTCCACAGGTAAAAAGAATCAACTATCTCAAACCTGTTGTTTGCTGATGACTGTGCCCTCTCTACCAACTCTGAGGAAGAAATGCAGACCCCGGACAAGTTCTCAATGGCCTGTATGGTTTGGCCTCCCATTAACACCAAAAAAACAGAGGTCATTTGCCCCCTGGCAGTTTTCGACCCAGTCATCCATTAAACCCCAGCGTCCCCAATCAACAACCCTTATTTTGGGCAGCCCCCTTCCAGACCCCAAACATAGATTCTGAGTCCAAATAGGGGTATCCAAAACCATCTGCGTTCGGAAGGTTACGTGTCACTGTGTGGGAAGAAGGATAAGCATAGTCACAAAGCTGAAAAATTTCAATAAAAATTTAAACCCCGCTGCTGTACGCAAGCGAGGCATGGGCAGTGTATAGCAGACACGCAAAAAAATTTAAAACCCTTTCCACACAAGCTGTCTAAAATCAAAAATAAACTGGAGGGCAAAATTCCCAACAAAGATACAAACAAAAATCCCGCTCAACACCCGGCGAAGGAAACTGGATGGGGCCGTTGGAATGCTGATAAACCATCCCAAAAAGGTTGATGTGGGGGCTTGAAGGGGGGACGTTGCTGGTGGACGAAAAACCTTTTAAAAACACTCTTAAGTGTCTCTGAAATCTTCGATATAGACAATACGTGGGAATCCTTGCTCGATCCCAAATTTGGGGCTGTAACAACAAAGGAACCCGAATAGCTGGGAATCATGTTTTTGAGTCACAGAGAAAACAGCGCGAAAAAAACACACAACACGCCCCTGTCTCCACATTATGCCCCCCCGTGGTCGGATTTTTCAGGTTGGGCTCTACATCCCCCCCAAAAGAGGGCAACAGACCGTCTGAGTTGTTGTCATCATCAGCGATGGACGCTAATATAACTTGATAATTTTTTTCCCCCCTGTCTCTGTGCTAGTGGGGAAAAGAAGTTTTCTAAATTAAAACTAATAAAAAACTACTTAAGAAGTTCAGTAAGCAAACAAAACTTAGAAATCTGTCATTAATTTCTATTGACTCTACATTGGTTGATACTCTAGACTACACATCTCTAACGAATTTGTTAAAGTTTGAAGGGTAAAACTTTAGTAGATTGTTGTAGTTGATATCATTATTATAAAATAGTTTATGTTTTCCAAATAAAAATAGTATTCCTACATTTTGTGCAGTTTAAAAAAAATCATAATCGAAGTCTTTTTATATTAAAAACATGTCATTAAGGAGCGGCATTTCGAAGACACAGAAAATTGTACTTAGCATAATACTGAGAAAATATACCGCACTGTTCTGAAAAGAGGAGTGAAATGCACATACGCCGTATTCACTCTGAGACAACTGAGGGAAAAAGCAATAAAATACAATACAGAGTTACACTTATTATTCATCGATCACGTAAAGATGTTTGACAGAATAGATAGAAGTATTATTTGGTAAACATTAGAAAACTATGGGGTCAAGGGACAATGCTAGATAATATCAGAACAATATACCAAAAAATAGTCACAGTATTATAAGAACGACAGACGGAATGACAGACTCATTCGAAACAAAATCAGGAGTAAGACAGGGTTGTGTGCTACCACCTCTTCTCTTCAACATATATATATATAGACAGAATAGTGAAAGATGCACAGTGCAGGAAAGATCTTGTCGACATAGACAATAATCACTACGATCAATTAAATACCAAAATCAATGAATTACTTTCCCAGATCAATGGAAAAAAGGAATAATTGTTATGATCCCCCAAAAAGGTGATCTCAAAGATTGCAACAACTGGAGAGGGATCACCCTATTATCAGTAATGACAAGACTTTCTGCAAAATCATTCTTAATAGAATCAAAGGAGCAGTGGACACAACCTGAGAGAAGAACAAGCTGGTTTTAGACCTGGGAGAAGCTGCTTAGACCAAATAATTACTCTATGACTAACCTTGGACGAACATATTGAGAAGCAACAACCACTTATACTAAATTTCATCGATTTAAAAAAAAGCCTTTGATAGTCTACACAGAATCTCTCTGTGAAATATTCTGAGATGCTATGGAATACCAGACAAAATAATAAACATTATTAAGAGCCTCTATGATGGTTCACAGTGTGCAGTTTGCACTGATGGTGGACACAGCGACTGGTTTATGGTTGAAACCGGAGTAAAGCAAGGCTGTATTCTATCTCCGCTATTGTTTGGAGTGGGCATTGACTGGGTGATGCGAAAATGTTGTAGGGGCGAAACTGGCATCGATTGGGTAGAAAATAATCAACTATAAGATTTGGATTTTGCAAATGATATTGCCATGTTAAGTAGAAACAACCAAGATATGTAAAGAAAAACAGACAACTTGTCATCTATAGCATCAAAAGTTGGACTGCAGATAAGCTATGAAAAACAAATATAATGAAGACACCTATGGCAAGTAATGCAGATATCACATGGAATCTAAAATGATAAAAATAACAGAGCAGTTCACCTATTTGGGTAGCAATTTTGATTGCAGAAAATTTAAAAAAGAAATTATGATACGAATTGGCAAAGCAACATCAGCTTTTAAAAGTCTAAATAAAATATGGAACTGCAAGTTATATAGTATTAAAACTAAATTACGAATTTTCAATTCAAATGTTGTATCAATCCTAACATATGCCAGCGAGAGTTGGAAAATGACTAAAGATATAGAAAACAAGTTGAATGCATTTGAAAATAGATGTCTCGAAAAATAATGAATATAAAATGGAATGAATTCAGAAGAAGTGATGAAATCAGAGATATGTCTGGTCAACTACTAATGACAACTGTTATAAGAAAGAGAAGATGGAGATATGTTGGACACACCTTGAGGACAAATGATCAACGAATATCAAAGCAGGCATTGAAGTGGATGCAAAGGGTTCAAGAAAGAGAGGACGACCTAGGGAGACACTGAAACGAACTTTGCTGAGAGAGGCAAGAAATATCGGTCTCAGTTCCATGGAGGATTGAACGAGTTCCAGGATAGAGCGGTATGTAAAATTACTCGCAGGCCCTATGTAACGTAACGGTACTAGAGGAATTATTATTAATGAATTACTTTTCGCAGGCAACCAAAGTCTCATCTATGAAGATGAAAACAGCTACAAATTATATAAATTCATTGGTAATAGCATCAGGAAGTACATGAGAATCAATACACAAAAGACCGACACCATGAGAATCAGCAGAGCACCCAGCCAAGCAAACATACAAATAGACAACACCAGAGTAAAGCAATTTTCTGAATTCAAATGCAATTAGCAAAAACAAATGCAGTGACCTACCAGCTGGCACCATTACAACAACACCCAAAGATCAAGATGGAAGTGAAAAGACAGATGATAAAACCAACCTACCAGCACTTTGTTACCAGAGCCAACCTTGGTCACTGACAGCACCACACCACAGAAAGGTCACCACGTGTGAAATGAAATGCTTGATGAAGGCAGTGGGAGTCACCAGGAAATATATATTACAAACGATGACATCAGAAGCAGAGTGGGCATAATGTCATGCACCGAATAAATTGACAGACAACAAATGAAGCAGTTGTGACATTTAATGAGAATGGAATACAACCAACCATCAATAGCAGCATACAATATAAAAAAGATAATATACTAGAACTAAAGGAAGACGCAAGAAAAACATGGATAAGCAATATTAAGACAACACTAAATAATCAAATATTTTATTCCAACAAATATATGTAACCAATATTCGTACAACTGTGTACATAGATGCAGAAACCAATATTCGTACAAATGTGTACATAGATGCATAAACCAACATGCAATAAACTATTTATAGATTAATGTCGTATGTAATGAGCAAAGGGCAGTTGCAAAAAATAACTACATGTGAAATGCAGTGCCTGCGAAAAGTTACTAACAACACCAGAAAAGACAAGAGTCACCAACATCAGCATAAGAAAGAAAGTTGGCACAGAACCTTGCTTGAATTACATTGAGAAACAAAGTCACTAACATCAGCATAAGAAAGAAAGTTGGCACAGAACCTTGCTTGAATTACATTGAGAAACAAAGAATGAAGTGGTTTGGCCACTTATAAGAATGCATCCAAACTCCACAATATACAGTCTTCTAAAACAGAACATCAGGAAAGAAGGCGAGAGAAAGACCACGAAAAAGGTGGTTAGATGGCGTAGCAGAATCCGATGAAAGAGCAAAAATAACAATCACCCAAGCCACCATAACAGCACAAGACAAAAACAGAAAACCACGACACTGGGCAACAACCTGGTAGCAGTGTGACGACACTGGGTAACAGCCCGGTAGCAGTGTGACGACACTGGGCAACAACTCGGTAGCAGTGTGACGACACTGGGCAACAACCCGGTAGCAATGTGACGACATGCCCCCGGGCGAACCCAAAACCGGTAGCAATGTGACGACACTAGGCAACAACCCGGTAGCAATGTGACGACACTGGGCAACAAACCGGTAGCAATGTGACGACACTGGGCAACAACCCGGTAGCAATGTGACGACACTGGGCAACAAACCGGTAGCAGTGTGACGACACTGGGCAACAACCGGTAGCAGTGTGACGACAAAAGAAAGACTAAATAAGCGCGGATATAACCTCATCAAGTGCGACTTATCTAGCCTTGGAAAGCAAATTAAAGCTCCCACCCCTTCGTTTAACGGCCAGCAGCATTACCCTACGCTTAACGGCATTACCCTAGCTAACGCTTAAGCAGCATGAGGTGTACAATCAATTCTATCATTCACCTGGGGAAAGACAGTAGAAGAATATCTGACCTTGCTTGTATGGGTTGTCTAACATAACAAGACATCACTTTCATCCAAGTATTTATTAGCGGGGAAAGTTGAAGAATTAACAAGACATCACTTTCATCCAAGTATTTATTAGCGGGGAAAGTTGCAGAATTAACAAGACATCACTTTCATCCAAGTATTTATTAGCGGGGAAAGTTGAAGAATAACAAGACATCACTTTCATCCAAGTATTTATTAGCGGGGAAAGTTGAAGAATTAACAAGACATCACTTTCATCCAAGTATTTATTAGCGGGGAAAGTTGCAGAATTAACAAGACATCACTTTCATCCAAGTATTTATTAGCGGGGAAAGTTGCAGAATTAACAAGACATCACTTTCATCCAAGTATTTATTAGCGGGGAAAGTTGCAGAATTAACAAGGCATCACTTTCATCCAAGTATTTATTAGCGGGGAAAGTTGAAGAATAACAAGACATCACTTTCATCCAAGTATTTATTAGCGGGGACAGTTGAAGAATGACAAACAAAACATCACTTTCATCCAAGTATTTATTAGCGGGGAAAGTTGAAGAATAACTAATAAGAGGAAGACCGAGACACAGTGGAAGCAACCATCATCAAGAGATGGATAAAATTAGATTTCAATTATAGTTGAAACCGGTCAAGTATATCTTTAACTTAATTGTTGATATTATGTTCTTGATATTTTTTAAAACTATTTATTTATTGTCTTTCTAACGTTAGAAATCGATTTGTATCAAACAAGTAAATAAATATTTATATACATTATATGTAAGACATGATAAATATTTATATACATTATATGGTTATATGTAAGACATGATAAATATTTATATACATTATATGGTTATATGTAAGACATGATAAATATTTATATACATTACATGTAAAACATGATAAATATTTATATATATTATATGGTTATATGTAAGACATGATAAATATTTATATACATTATATGGTTATATGTAAGACATGATAAATATTTATATATATTATATGGTTATATGTAAGACATGATAAATATTTATATACATTATATGTAAGACATGATAAATATTTATATACATTATATGTAAGACATGATAAATATTTATATACATTATATGTAAGACATGATAAATATTTATATACATTATATGTAAGACATGATAAATATTTATATACATTATATGTAAGACATGATAAATATTTATATACATTATATGTAAGACATGATAAATATTTATATACATTATATGTAAGACATGATAAATATTTATATACATTATATGTAAGACATGATAAATATTTATATACATTATATGTAAGACATGATAAATATTTATATATTTGGCAACAACTAGAAACTGGCGTTATGAACAAGAACTAGCAAGTCTGATCTGGAAGATTGACATTGGGGATATTCAACTACAGACTGACACAGCTATTTCTGCACTATCAATGATCAGCAATAACGTGGTATGTTCAGTACAAGACCCATAATAGTTCATCTCAGTATCGACATAATCTTACATTTTAGTCTCAGCATCGACATAATTAATGTAAAGTTAATGGTTTGTTAGGCATTTGCCCGCCTGCCCAGTGTGTTCATAGCGCGTTGGACTATGGGTAACTAGCCCTCTGTGAGTGCGGGTTCAATTCCGCGGGCTGGCAGAAAAGTTACAGGATCCCCAGATTTACGGTGTTCATGGCATCGAACCGAAGGGTTACGATGTCCATGGCACCGAGCCGAAAAGCTGAAAGTTCAAGTGCTTCTGGATCGGTAATAAAATGCACTTGTAAACTGCTGTTAGTGACATGGGAAGAAGTGTTATTTACATGGGAAGAGCTAGCAGTGACGTGGGAAAGCTAGTAGTGACGTGGGAAGAGCTAGCAGTGACGTGGGAAGAGCTAGCAGTGACGTGGGAAGAGCTAGCAATGACGTGGCAAGAGATAGTAGTGACATGGGAAGAGATGTTAGTGACAAGGGAAGAGCTAGTAGTGACGTGGGAAGAGATGTTAGTGACGTGGGAAGAGATGTTAGTGACAAGGGAAGAGCTAGCAGTGACGTGGGAAGAGCTAGCAGTGACGTGGGAAGAGCTAGCAGTGACAAGGGAAGAGCTAGCAGTGACATGGGTAGAGATGTTAGTGAAGTGGGAAGAGCTAGCAATGACTTGTAGAAACTGAGATACAAGGTCGAGGTAATCGATATTATCCACTAACCAAATACACATTATCATAACACCATTTTAACGAAATGTATCGTTTATCATTCTAGTTTGTATCAACTCGGTGTATTTATTTGTTAAACCCAATGGAATTGAATATGACACGTGTATCATCTCAGTTTCCAAGTAAATGATTAATGCCCTAAGTGAGAAATCTGTATTTGTTCTGTCTACAAAACCAAATCTATCATTTTAATTTTAATAAACTAATATCTCTCTCAGTGTCGCAGCAAAGCTAGCCCCATCATGGGACCCGAACAAGAGCAGAGATTCACCATGGTTGGTGTCTACAAGGCTAACTTTGTTGCTATTAAACCAGTACGGAAAAAGGTGGTGGATACAAGTTGCAGAGAAATTAAACTAGAACTTAAGTTGGTACGAACGTGTTTGACTAACTTGTTCCGTGTATTTCTTTACAAGCTTTTCATTAATTTGTTCAATTTATTTCATTACAAGCTTCTCATTAATTTGTTCCATTATTTCATTACAAGCTTCTCATTAATTTGTTCCATTTGTTAAATTACAAGCTTCTCATTAATTTGTTCCATTTGTTAAATTACAAGCTTCTCATTAATTGAATATATTCTGTTAACATAAAGTAGACACATTTTTAAAAAATTAATGTGTACAGGAGATATATATAATTATATAGTTTGTTAATGTGTACAGGAGATATATATAATTATATAGTTTGTTAATGTGTACAGGAGATATATATAATTATATAGTTTGTTAATGTGTACAGGAGATATATATAATTATATAGTTTGTCAATGTGTACAGGAGATATATATAATTATATAGTTTATCAATGTGTACAGGAGATATATATAATTATATAGTTTGTTAATGTGTACAGGAGATATCTATAATTATATAGTTTGTTAATGTGTACAGGAGATATCTATAATTATATAGTTTGTCAATGTGTACAGGAGATATATATAATTATATAGTTTGTTAATGTGTACAGGAGATATATATATAATTATATTGTTTGTTAATGTGTACAGAAGATATATATATAATTATATTGTTTGTTAATGTGTACAGAAGATATATATATATAATTATATTGTTTGTTAATGTGTACAGAAGATATATATATATAATTATATTGTTTGTTAATGTGTACAGAAGATATATATATAATTATATTGTTTGTTAATGTGTACAGAAGATATATATATAATTATATTGTTTGTTAATGTGTACAGAAGATATATATATATGTTCTTTTCTTTTTCTTTTCTACAATAATATTTTGCCTCACAGCGACAGGATAAGAAGAGATTTGCCTCACAGCGACAGGATAAGAAAAGATTTGCCTCACAGCTACAGGATAAGAAGAGAAATTTAGAACGAGTTTTTGTGTGCGCTTCATAAATAGTTTCTTTTGCCGTATCTGTTATCTCTGAGGTCTATCTTTTGCGTGGCCGGCCTTTTGTTTTGTACCCATTGTATCGGAGCAACATTTCTCTTTGAGGTACACTGTCTGTTGGTAATCTGCTTATGTGGCTGAACCATTTAATTTGTTGTTGCTTGATGAAGTTTAGTACTGATGTTGTACCCACTTTTTCCTGATGTCTTCATTTCTCAACCGGTCTCTTCTTGTTACTCCCAACATTCTGCTTAGACACTTCATCTCTGTTGTGACTAGTTTTGATCTATCATTTAGTGTCAGCGTCCAGGTTTGGCACTGGTAGCATAATGTGGGAGAAAGATTGTGTTGAACATTGCTCTTTTGTGTTCATGGTGACTTACTGTGTCTAATAGTAATGGCGGTGGGAACAGTATTCATTAGCACTAGGAGTGCTTCGGAATGTGTTATTAGTGTGTTTTCTTTAACATCAAATGTTCAAACAAGGATGAATCTACGACAGGTTCAGCAAACCGGTAGAGAATTTGTATGTACAAGCCCCATTGCTCAAGAATTGTGGGGAATACTTAGGAAGAAACGCGATAACAACTGCGTTCAAAACAAACGCACAATAACAAAGCGGGCGGAAGTATTACCAACACAAAACCCAGCAATAAGTAAAACATCAGAGTTTAGAATAGCGACATGGAATATTTGTGGATTAGGAGGTAAAACAACAGAGATGATAAAACAACAGAGATGATAAAATATAAATACACAATCAGGGGGAGTAGCCGACACTAGAAGAAAAGGACAGGGTATTGAGGTAATAGATGATCAACAGCATTTTTATGCCTACTTTGTGATACCAGAGCCAAACATGGACAATGAGCAAAAAGCAGTCAAACAAAAAAAACTACATGCGACATGCGTTGCCTGCAAAAAGTTACCAACACCACCAGAAAAGACAGAGTCACCAATATCAGCAAAAGAAAGAAAGTTGGCACAAAACTGTGCTTGAATTACATTGAGAAACAAAAAATGAGGTGGTTTGGCCACTTAATAAGAATGCATCCAAACTCCACAGTATACAGAGTCTTCTAAAACAGAACACCGGGAAAGAAGGCGAGAGGAAGACCACAGAAAAGATGGTTAGATGGCATAGCAGAATTCTGTGAAAGAGCAAAATAACAATCACCCAAGCCACCAGAACAGCGCAAGACAAAAACAGAAAACCACGAAACTGTGCTACAACCCGGTAGCAGTATGACGACACTGAGCAACAACCCGGTAGCAGTGTGACGACACTGGGCAACAACCCGGTAGCAGTGTGGCGACACTGAGCAACATCCCGGTAGCAGTTTGACGACACTGGGCAACAACCCGGTAGTAGTGGGACGACACTGGGCAACAACCCGGTAGTAGTGGGACGACACCGAGCAACATCCCGGTAGCAGTATGACGACACTGAGCAACAACCCGGTAGCAATGTCACAACACTGGACAACAACCCGGTAGCAGTGTCACGACACTGGACAACAACTCGGTAGCAGTGTGACGACACTGGGCAACAACCCGGTAGTAGTGTGACGACACCGAGCAACATCCCGGTAGCAGTGTGACGACACTGAGCAACAACCCGGTAGCAGTGTGACGACACTGGACAACAACCCGGTAGCAGTGTCACGACACTGGACAACAACCCGGTAGCAGTGTGACGACACTGGACAACAAGCCGGTAGTAGTGTGGCGACACTGGGCAACAACCCGGTAGCAGTGTGACGACACTGACAACAACCCGGTAGCAGTGTGACGACACTGGGCAACAACCGGTAGCAGTGTGACGACACTGGGCAACAACCCGGTAGCAGTGTGACGACACTTAGCAACATCCCGGTAGCAGTGTGACGACACTAGGCAACAACCCGGTAGCAGTGTGACGACATGGGGCAACAACCCGGTAGCAGTGTGACGACACTGGGCAACAACCCGGTAGTAGTGTAACGACAGAAGAAGAACAAGTGACATGTTTAAAATTGGCACCATTTGTCCTATCACTTGATTTACTTTGTTGCATCTGTGTTGAATTTCATTAGTTATTCTGCCGTTTGCTAAAAAAATACTCCGTAGATATGTAAAGTCTTTGACTTGTTTTAATGGGCGTTTGTCGATATTGGTAGCGTTTTCCTCTCTAGCGAATGTCATTACTTCGGTTTTGTCGATGTTTATTCTCATATTGTATTCATTACATGTTAACTGGAGTCTGTTAATGTGTTGCTGTACCTGTTCTTCTGTTGTTGATATGATTGCCTGATCGTCTGCAAAAGGAAATTTGTTTAAGTTTTCCCGAGGTTGTTTCTTTGGCTGGTGTTAGCTGTTTTGCAGATTTGATCAATATATGTGATGAACAGCAGAGGAAATAGTACGTATCCTTGTCTTACACCTGACCCTACGTGAAATTTTTCTGATAGTCCTGTGTTTATTCGAATTGTACACTGACTGTTTATGTAAAGACTCTTGCATAGATTGGTTAGGTGGTCATTAACCCCATAAGTTGATAATACTTTCCACAGCTTGTGTCTGTCTATGCGGTCGAACGCTTTTTCCTGGTCTACAGAATCAACGTGCAGGTGTTTGTCGGATTTGAAAGTCCTTTCTACTAACTGTCTGAGGGCAAATATCGCATCTGTACATCTTCTGTTCTTCCGGAATCCCATTTGTGAGCCGTTAGTTAAGCTGTGGCTCGATGATATAGCGGAGCCTTTTTTCTAGCATTTTGAAAAATATTGTTCCAGCATGGCTTAGTAGCACTATTCCTCTATATTTCGTGCAAACCATCTTGCTACCTTTCGTTTTACCAGATGGGAACTATTGTTGCATTTCTCCAATCTTCTTATGTTTCCTTGCATGTTCCAGACTTAGTTGAATAGTCTGTGTAACCAGCTGATTCCAACCAGAAACATATATATATATATTTTTTTTATGTTGTTATCTGTACAGCTATAGATATATGTTGTTATCTTGTACATGACAGATTTATATGTTGTTATCTTGTACATGACCAGATTTATATGTTGTTATCTTGTACATGACCAGATTTATATGTTGTTATCTTGTACATGACCAGATTTATATGTTGTTAACTTGTACATGACCAGATTTATATGTTGTTAACTTGTACATGACCAGATTTATATGTTGTTATCTTGTACATGACAGATTTATATGTTGTTAACTTGTACATGACCAGATTTATATGTTGTTATCTTGTACATGACAGATTTATATGTTGTTAACTTGTACATGACAGATTTATATGTTGTTAACTTGTACATGACAGATTTATATGTTGTTAACTTGTACATGACAGATTTATATGTTGTTAACTTGTACATGACAGATTTATATGTTGTTATCTTGTACATGACCAGATTTATATGTTGTTATCTTGTACATTGTTACTTCGAGATTTATATGTTGTTAACTTGTACATGACATTTATATGTTGTTAACATGTACATGATCAGATTTATATGTTGTTATCTTGTACATGACCAGATTTATATGTTGTTATCTTGTACATGACAGATTTATATGTTGTTAACTTGTACATGACAGATTTATATGTTGTTAACTTGTACATGACATATTTATATGTTGTTAACTTGTACATGACCAGATTTATATGTTGTTACATGACATTACAGATTTATATGTTGTTACTTGTACATGACAGATTTATATGTTGTTAACTTGTACATGACATATTTAGTTTCATGTACATGATCAGATTTATATGTTGTTATCTTGTACATGACCAGATTTATATGTTGTTATCTTTTACATGACAGATTTATATGTTGTTAACTTGTACATGACCAGATTTATATGTTGTTAACTTGTACATGACATATTTATATGTTGTTAACCTGTACATGAACTCTGCCAATGCCGGTTCCAAGCCCTGATGAAAAAGGAGGAGGACTTGTGCGTGAGGCCAGCTACCTCATCACAAGAAATTGAAAAAGCTACAGAAACTTGCAAGAAAGGACGCCATACCGATAAACCGACCAGCCAGGTGGTTTGTGGTGCACCTAGTGCATCAATGACGGTTGCTGATGAAAGCCTCTTTGCGGAAGTCAGCATCCCGACTCGTGCATCACTTGGCTCAAAAACACACACTAAAAGTGGATTTTGAATGTGAGAACGATGGCCACGGCTACAAAATCAGCCCAAATTACAGAAGAAATGAAGAGATACGAGCTGGACATACTGGGGTGAGGTGAGATGGCCTGGAACAGATAGAAGAGTAGTTAGTGGATTAACTTTCATATATTCAGGAAGAGAAGATGGTAAGCATTTTGAAGGAGTGGGTATAATGATGACACCTAGAGTAGCAAAGAGTATGTTAGAATGGGAACCCATCTCGAGTCGGATAATTAGAGCCCGCTTCAGTACCAGGCATGTCAATATGACAATACTGCAATGTTATGCACCAACAAACGAGGCTGACGATGATAAGAAAGACACATTTTATGAGCAACTACAAGATCAAATTAACAAGACCCAAAAACATGACCTGTTAGTGTAATGGGGACTTTAATGCCAAGGTTGGAAGTGATAATGTAGGGGTAGAGAGAGCTATAGGAAAACAAGGAAAAAAACACAATGAATGAGAATGGAGAAAGACTGGCGAGTTATGTATGCTGTCAAACTTAGTAATTGGAGATACCATCTTTGCACATAAGGAAATTCATAAACTTACTTGGCACTCACCAGATGGAGTGACCAGGAATCAAATTGACCATATGTGCATAAATACACAATTTAGAACATCATTGCTGGATGTCCGTGCATACAGAGGGCAGATGTAGGAAGTGATCATAATTTATGCATAGGTAAATTAAAACTGAAATTGAAAATTCACCATACTAAAAAAACAACTGCGAATAGACAGTCAAAGGCTACAAAATAATGAGGTAAAAGAGGAATATCAGCTCGAACTTAAGAATAGGTTCGAGTTACTCAATGGTGAAAATGAACAGAACATTGAAGACAAATGGACTAAGATAAAGGACACACTATTGGGGGCAGCAAATAGTAGCGCAGGATTAAAGACGAAAGACAGAAAACCCTGGATAAGCGATGACACCTGGAAATGTATTCAAGAAAGAAAAACGATGAAACTAGCGATATTTAATACTAAGGATGCAACAGATGAAATCCAAGATAAAGAGGAATATAGACTAAAAGACAAGGAAGTGAAAAGAGCGGCTAGAAGAGATAAAAGAGCATATGTCAATCGACTGGCCGAAGAAGGGAAAAGGCAGCTAAGACTGGAAACAGTAAAATGCTATACAACACACTAAAACAACTTACTGGAACTTTTGTTTCAAAGGGTGACCCAATCAAGAGTAAAGATGGTAAAGTTCTAACATCAGATACCGAGCAGAAGAAAAGATGGGCAGAACATTTTGAAGAAATATTAAATAGACCTGATCCACCAGTACTACTCAAGTTTGACGAAGAGGTAAGAAACAGCTCCCTACCAATTAACGAAGAAATGATAAGTGTAGCTGAGGTCAAGGAGGCAATCCGTTCCTTGATAAACGATAAGGCAGCGGGTGATGACAACATTACTGCAGAAATGATCAAAGCGGCTGACGATACAACTATTAGCCAGGTGCAAGAACTATTTAATAAAGTATGGGAAGAAGAAACTGTCCCAGATCAATGGAAGAAGGGAATAATTGTTAAGATCCCCAAAAAGGTGATCTCAAAGATTGCAACAACTGGAGAGGAATCACCCTATTATCAGTAATGACCAAGACTTTCTGCAAAATCATTCTTAATAGAATCAAAGGAGCAGTGGACACAACCCTGAGAGAAGAACAAGCTGGTTTTAGACCTGGGAGAAGCTGCTTAGACCAAATAATTACCATACGACTAATTTTGGAGGAACATATTGAGAAGCAACAACCACTTATACTAAATTTCATCGATTTAAAAAAGCATTTGATAGTCACACAGAATCTCTCTGTGAAATATTCTGAGATGCTATGGAATACCAGACAAAATAATAAAGATTATTAAGAGTCTCTATGATGGTTCACAGTGTGCAGTTCGCACTGATGGTGGACACAGCGACTGGTTTATGGTTGAAACCGGGGTAAAGCAAGGCTGTATTCTATCTCCGCTATTGTTTGGAGTGGCCATTGACTGGGTGATGAGAAAATGTTGCAGGAACGAAACTGGCATCGATTGGGTAGAAAATAGTCAACTAGAAGATTTAGATTTTGCAGATGATATTGCCTTGTTAAGTAGAAACAACCAAGATATGCAAAGAAAAACAGACAACTTGTCATCTATACCATCAAAAGTTGGACTGCAGATAAGCTATGACAAAACAAATATAATGAAGACACCTATGGCAAGTAATGTAGATATCACACTGGAATCGAAAATGATAAAAATAACAGAGCAGTTCATCTATTTAGGTAGCAATTTTGATTGCACAGGAAATGTTAAAAAGAAATTATGATACCAATTGGCAAGGCAACATCAGCTTTTAAAAGTCTAAATAAAATATGGAACTGCAAGTTGTATAGTATTAAAACTAAATTACGAATTTTCAATTCAAATGTTGTATCAATCCTAACATATGCCAGCGAGAGTTGGACAATGACTAAAGATATAGAAAGCAAGTTGAATGCATTTGAAAATAGATGTCTGAGCAAAATAATGAATATAAAATGGAACGAATTCAGGAGAAGTGATGAAATCAGAGACATGTCTGGTCAACCACTAGTGACAACTGTTATAAGAAAGAGAAGATGGTGATATGTTGGGCACACCTTGAGGAGAAATGATCAAAGAATATCAAAGCAGACATTGAAGTGGGATGCAAATGGTTCAAGAAAGAGAGGTCGACCTAAGGAGACCCTGAAAGAACTTTGCTGAGAGAGACAAGAAATATCGGTCTCAGTTCAATGGAGGAGATTGAGCGAATTGTTAGTGTAGAGCAGTATGGAGAAATTACTTCCAGGTCATTCGTATTTAACGTAAAACAGATTGTACAGTTTATAGGAACTGAGAATATGTTGTATAATACTTTTTGTAACTTGTACATGACAGATTTATATGTTGTTAACTTGTACATGACCAGATTTATATGTTGTTAACTTGTACATGACCAGATTTATATGTTGTTAATTGCTTGTAACTAGTGACCAGATTTATATGTTGAACTTCTCATATTTAAATGACAGATTTATATGTTGTTAACTTGTACATGACCAGATTTATATGTTGTTAACTTGTGACTAGTTACTGCATAGATTTATATGTTGTTAACTTGTACAAATTGTACCAGAAAATTTTATATGTTGTTAACTTGTACATGACCAGATTTATATGTTGTTAACTTGATACATTTTATGTACATATTTATATGTTGTTAACTTGTACTGACATTTATTTACTTTATATATATTGTTAACTTGTACATGACAGATTTATATGTTGTTAACTTGTACATTACCAGATTTATATGTTGTTAACTTGTACATTTAGTATTGACAGAAAATTTATATGTTGTTAACTTGTACATGACCAGATTTATATGTTGTTAACTTGTACATGACATATTTATATGTTAATTATACTTTTTTTGTTAACTTAATGACCGATTTATATGTTGTTAAACTTAGTTAAGTACATGACCAGATTTATATGATTTGTATTAATCTTGTACATGACATAGTTTATATGTTTTTGTTAACTTGTACATGACCAGATTTATATGTTGTTAACTTGCATACATTATGTGTACTTTCAGATTTATATGTTGTTAACTTGTACATGCCATATTTATATGTTGTTAACTTGTACATGACATATTTATATGTTGTTAACTTGTATATGACCAGATTTATATATTGCATGTACAGATTTATACCTTGCTTGTGACAGGAGAAAATTAATGATTAACAACAACATTTTCCCATTGGGATTTAGTTCATTGTCTCTCTCCAGACTTGTCTCTCTCCAGACTTGTCTCTCTCCAGACTTGTCTCTCTCCAGACTTGTCTTTCTCCAGACTTTTGCTCTCCAACCCAGAATTTTTCTCGCTCTTCAGACATGTCTCTCTCCAGACATGTCTCTCTCCAGAACCAAAAAAAATACCATCACCATTACCATTTTTTAAGTATAACTTGGTCTTTGCACAGTTTAACAATGTGTTTACCAATATGTTTACCAATGTGTTTACCAATGTGTTTACCGGAGTGTAGAATCCATGTAGAGCATAGAATACAAGATATACTCTATTCACAGACGAGAAAGACAACAAATCTATACTCTATTCACAGAAGAGAAAGACAACAAATCTATACTCTATTCACAGAAGAGAATGACAACAGATCAAGAATTTCGATGAACAATTGCAGACCGATACTACATAACAACACTAATTCGTGTGCATGATTTCAACAGCAAATGTTACAGTGAGAACGAAAGAAAACAAGAGACGGAAAGAAAGAAACGTATTCGTTGTACGCCTTCAGTTAGAACTACATTCGACGAGAACGTTGATGTCGTTGATAAAAGAAACTGTAATAAGAGAATAGTTTTAGAAATATACATCAATATTGTGTTTTGTTTTCCCCTTATTTTATATAAATACACTACACTTGCTGCAATCATCTGCTTCTGAACTCTGTTGCCATCATCTGCAGCAGTTCTGTGCTGCCTTCCTCTGCAGCAATCCCCAGCAGCAATCCTCTGCAGCAATCCTCAGCAGCAATCCTCCAGCAACTGCAGCAATCCTCAGCAGCAATCCATCACAGCAATCCTCTCCAGCAGCAACCCTCTGCTGTCATCCTCTGCAGCCATTCCCTGCAGCAGCAATGCTCTGCAGCCATCATCTGCAGCCATCATCTGCAGCAATCCTCTGCTGCTATTGCTTGCCAGGTATGGAGACTATTATGTCTAAGGTTTTGGAGAGGAAGATGACAGTGGTTGAGACAGAATAGTTCACAGTAACATCATTACCGTTACTAGAAGAGATACAATGGAAATCGCAGAAATCAGATACATGGTTCCAATCACATCGGACACATCAAATCGGCAACGTCAAATCGGCCGCGTCACAACGGCCACGTCACATCGATCGGCCATTTCACATACATCAGCCACGTCACAACGGCCATGTCACATCGATCGGCCACGTCACATCGATCGGCCATGTCACATCGATCGGCCATTTCACATACATCAGCCACGTCACAACGGCCACGTCACATCGATCGGCCATGTCACATCGATCGGCCATTTCACATACATCAGCCACGTCACATAGGCCAAGCGTCATCGACCATAAAAAAAAGTGAGGAGAGATTAAAATAAAATAATTTGGTTATGTTCAGAAAATGACATGCAGTCGACTACCACTTATGATCTATAACAGTAGAAATATATGGTTGAGCAGCTTGAGAAGATCTACAGTTACTACAACAACATGGACTTACTACAACCTTTGCACACAGTTAGCATAACAATGAGAACGTCAGCTTATAAAGTTGTTAGAGACAACTAAATACAAGAAACTTGTTTTGGGAATGTGCCATTATCTTTATTTGAAGTAGTTCAGTTGCAGAAAAGTGACAATCAATTTATGTTGGTGATGTTAATGATGTTGGGGATGGTGATGTTGGTGATGTTGGATGATTGTTGGTGATGATGGTGATGATAATGATGTTAGTGTTGATAATGATATTAGTGATGATGATGATGGTGATGGTAATAATGTTGATGATAATAGTGTTGACGATAATATTGATGACCATAATAGTGATGACGATAATAGGGATGACGATAATAGGGATGACGATAATAGTGTTGACGATAATAGTACGACGATAATAGGGATGACGATAATAGTGATGACGATAATAGTGTTGACGATAATAGTGTTGACGATAATAGTGTTGACGATAATAGTGTTGACGATAATAGTGATGACGATAATAGTGATGACGATAATAGTAGACGATAATAGTGTGACGATAATAGTTTGACGATAATAGGTATGACGATAATAGGGATGACGATAATAGTGATGACGATAATAGTTATGACGATAATAGTTATGACGATAATAGTGTTGACGATAATAGTGTTGACGATAATAGTGTTGACGATAATAGTGTTGACGATAATAGTACGACGATAATAGTGTTGACGATAATAGTTGACGTACTAGTGTTGACGGTAATAGTGTTGACGGTAATAGGGATGACGATAATAGGGAATGACGATAATAGGATGACGATAATAGGATGACGATAATAGCGTGACGATATAGTGACGAAGTGATGACGTAATAGGGATGACGATAATAGGATGCTTAGTTGATGAGGACGATATTAACGACCTACTATAATGATTGAAGAATATTTGTCAAATGTTGACAGATGAGATCACTACGTCACGACAACGTTGTTCAGTTTGTGGGAGTAACTATCGAGTCTGCTCAGATAAACATCATTAACGAGTACTGCTCTAAAGGAAGTCTGGAGGTAACTAACACACACACACACACACACACACACAACCACTCAATAATCTACACATCCACATGTTGGCATACACACACACGCAACCACTAAATAATCTACACATCCACATGTTGGCATACACACACACACACACACGAAACCACTCAATAATCTACACACACAAAAGCAACCACTAAATAATCTACACATCCACATGTTGACATACACACACACACGCAACCACTCAATAATCAATACACCCACATGTTGGTATACACACACACAACAACACTAAATAATCTACACATCCACATGTTGGCAATACACACACACGCAACCACTCAATAATCTATACATCCACATGCTGGCATACACACACACACGCAACAACTAAATAATCTACACATCCACATGTGGGCATACACACACACACGCAACCACTCAATAATCTATACATCCACATGTTGGCATGTGATGAGACATGGCTCACTCTCTAAGACTATCTTACAGCAACGTTTCGACCAACAATGCCTTTATCAAGCAAACAAACAACAGGAGTGACAAATTAACAAACAAATATATGGACAACTACATACAAAAGTTTCTAATGAAAATCTGGAAATAAAAATGAATAACGAAATAAATGTAACACAAAAACACACATAAAAACTAGAAATAGAACGGAAGAGAAACAATGAAAAATCGAGTAAATATATAACTTGAATACATGCAACATATGCCCATATAGATTACAAGGCATGGGAAGAGAAAGTACTAAGTAGCATAGCAATGTAATACGTTGAGCCCACGTGGTCGCAGGTACCATACAAAGAAATCAACCGATTCTCCAGAGCAAATCGATTGCGATCATACGAGGAACATGATCGGATGGCTGTGACCTGGACATCGTGAGCTCCAAAATGGGCAGTACAATTGAAATGGGTGGGTACAGGGGTCACAGAGCATTGGCGTGTGTTGCGCAAGTGTTGGGCGAATCGGTCACTGAGCCTCTTGCCTGCCTCGTCGATATAAGCCTTGTTACACCGCTTACAGATAATGGCATATATAAGATTACGGGACTCGTATGTGAAACCATCGTCAGTAACAAACGTGGCTAAAGGAAAAGATACATTACGCGTCTGTATCACATAAGCACACGTGTTGCAACGCCAACGGCCACACTGGACAGTGCCAAAATGAGTCTGGATATTGGACTTAAGGCGACTGTGTACCAACATATCCTTAAGACTTCTGTCCCGTCTGTAAGCCACCAAAAAATAGTTGCGGAAGACAGAACGGGTCTCAGGATCTGACTTAGGATAGACAGATGACGGAATAAAACATTTTTCACCAGTGAACTATTGGGGTGGAAAGTTATGATAAGTTTTACTCTGTCAGAGTTAGTAGTCCTATGCTGGTTCGTAAGGGCCTGCTGAAGAGTGATTTTCTGAACTCGATAAATAGCCGATACAAGCACCTTCTCCGGGTATAGGCGCCTGCGGAAGAAATCAAGCATCTCGCGAGCTCTATCAAGAAAAATATCGTCCAATGGCGACGAAGCAACACGTGTGCTGATATGATACAGACGCGTACTGTATCTTTTGCCACGTTTGTTATTGACGATGGTTTCACAAGCGAGTCCCGAAATCTTATCTATGCCATTATCTGAGAGCATATAGTGAGAGAGAGCAGATAGTGAGAGAGAGCAGATAGTGAGAGAGAGCAGATAGTGAGAGAGAGCAGATAGTGAGAGAGCAGATAGTGAGAGAGCAGAGAGTGAGAGAGACACACAACAACACCTACATACAGCAACATCCACACACAACAACACTCACACACAACAACACACACACACAACAACACTCACTGTACGAGCAATGTTGGACAACACGCTCTGTTCGAGCAACAGTGGACGTGTTATTAAATAACGAACAGCGTTAACTCTCCCACGCATACTTGTCGATATCTGCTAGGAGAGACTGTGCACCTATTGGTCTCCACAGATTACTATAACAATGAATAAGTAAGAAGTAACCACTGATTAATAAAAGAATCACAATGTCAACTGATGATCGAAATTATTGCAGGCCTGACACATTTGTTTTGTTTTTGTTTATTTCTATTTTGTTAGGACATTCTGGAGAACACTGACATCAAACTTGATGAGATATTTATTGCTTCTATTGTTTCCGATATACTCAAGGTAATCACGAATACGATTACATGATCACATGTTAATAAATATTCTATCTATATATCATACCATATCATACCATATCATAGCATATCATACCATAAAATGCCATATCATACCATACCATACCATACCATAGCATACCATATCATATCATACCATAATATAATAATAATTCCTCTCGTACCGTTATACGTTACATAGGGCCTGCAAGTAATTTCTCCATACCGCTCTATCCTGGGCAACTCGTTCAATCCTCCATGGAACTGAGACCGATATTTCCTGCCTCTCTCAGCAAAGTTCGTTTCAGGGTCTTTTTAGGTTGACCTCTCTTTCTTGAATCCTTTGCATCCCACTCAATGCCTGCTTTGATATTCGTTGATCATTTCTCCTCAAGTGTGCCCAACATATCTCCATCTTCTCTTTCTTATAACAGTTGTCACTAGTGGTTGATCAGACATGTCTCTGATTTCATCACTTCTCCTGAATTCGTTCCATTTTATATTCATTATTTTTCGCAGACATCTATTTTCAAATGCATTCAACTTGCTTTCTATATCTTTAGTCATTTTCCAACTCTCGCTAGCATATGTTAGGATTGATACAACATTTGAATTGAAAATTCGTAATTTAGTTTTAATACTATATAACTTGCAGTTCCATATTTTATTTAGACTTTTAAAAGCTGATGTTGCTTTGCCAATTCGTATCATAATTTCTTTTTAACATTTTCTGTGCAATCAAAATTGCTACCTAAATAGGTGAACTGCTCTGTTATTTTTATCATTTTGATTCCAGTGTGATATCTGCATTACTTGCCATAGGTTTCTTCATTATATTTGTTTTTCATAGCTTATCTGCAGTCCAACTTTTGATGCTATATATGACAAGTTGTCTGTTTTTCTTTGCATATCTTGGTTGTTTCTACTTAACAAGGCAATATCATCTGCAAAATCTAAATCTTCTAGTTGACTATTTTCTACCCAATCGATGCCAGTTTGCCCCTGCAACATTTTCGCATCACCCAGTCAATGGCCACTCCAAACAATAGCGGAGATAGAATACAGCCTTGCTTTACCCGGTTTCAACCATAAACCAGTCGCTGTGTCCACCATCAGTGCAAACTGCACACTGTGAACCATCCATAACATATATCACATCATATATCACATCATATATCACATCATATATCACATCATATATCACATCATAAAGCCAAGCATAGAAAATACTGATTTTGTGTTACACATAACGTGTATTGTGTTCTTCGCGTCTGTCCGATATATTATCTTTTTCTTTTCTTCTCGTGTGCCACTGTAGTGTCTGTTTTATACCTGTACCTGTGTGTTGTGTGTTTTATACCTGTACCGTGTGTGTTGTTTTATACCTGTACCTTTGTGTTGTTTTACCTGTACCTTGTGTCTGTTGTATACCTGTACCTTGTGTCTGTTTTATACCTGTAACTTGTGTGTGTGTTTTATACCTGTAACTTGTGTGTGTGTTTTATACCTGTACCTCGTGTGTGTGTTTTACCTGTACTTTGTGTGTGTTATACCTGCACCTAGTGTATGTTTTATACCTGTACATTGTGTGTGTTCTTTGTCTGCTAATCATGTGTGTATATGTGTTGCTCCTCGTGTGTGTAGATTTCAACATATGTGTTTCTTGTTATTAATATTACTGTCGCATTTGTTTCCATACTTACTACATTTGTTCTATATGTACACATGTGTGATGTGTTTCCATACTTACTACATTTGTTCTATATGTACACATGTGTGATGTGTTTCTATACTTTGTTGAAATGTTCTCTAGGTACAGTTTGTGATTTTTCACGATTTGTCCAATCTACCCCTTGACGTGATTTTATTAAATCTTGCAATCCTGTAGTTTACGTGATTTCTGGTTTGATATATTTGTGTGTGTGTATGTGTGTGTGTATGTGTGTGTGTGTGATTCTTTCATTTCCCCCTACCTCCTCCTCCTCCTTGACTGTCTTGCGTGTTCCTATTAGTTCTGTCTATTAGTTCATGTCTATTCAGTTCATGTCTATTAGTTCATGTCTATTAGTTCGTGTCTATTAGTTCGTGTCTATTAGTTCTTGTCTATTAGTTCGTGTCTATTAGTTCATGTCTATTAGTTCGTGTCTATTAGTTCGTGTCTATTAGTTCATGTCTATTAGTTCGTGTCTATTAGTTCGTGTCTATTAGTTCGTGTCTATTAGTTCGTGTCTATTAGTTCTTGTCTATTAGTTCGTGTCTATTAGTTCGTGTCTATTAGTTCGTGTCTATTAGTTCTTGTCTATTAGTTCGTGTCTATTAGTTCGTGTCTATTAGTTCGTGTCTATTAGTTCATTCTATTAGTTCTGTCTATTAGTTCGTGTCTATTAGTTCATGTCTATTAGTTCGTGTCTATTAGTTCGTGTCTATTAGTTGGTGTCTATTAGTTCTGTCATTTAGTTCGTGTCTATTAGTTCGTGTCTTTAGTTCATGTCTATTAAGTTCGTGTCTATTAGTTCGTGTCTTTAGTTCGTGTCTATTAATTAGTGTCTATTGTTCGTGTCTATTAGTTCGTTCTATATTAGTGTCTATTGTGTGTCTATTAATTCGTTCTATTAGTTCGTGTCTACTATTCGGGTCCATTAGTTCGGTCCATTAGTTCGGGTCCATTAGTTCGTGTCTATTAGTTCGTGTCTATTAGTTCTGTCTATTAATTCATGTCTATTAGTTCTCTATTCTATTAGTTCATGTCTATTAGTTCTATCTATTGTTCATGTCTATTAGTTCAGTGTCTATTAGTTCATGTCTATTAGTTCATGTCTATTAGTTCTGTCTTTAGTTCTATCTTAGTTCATGTCTATTAGTTCGTGTCTATTAGATCGTGTTCATAAGTCATGAAGTCATGTATTATTGTATTATTTTTGTTGAGTTATTGTTTGATATTTCCTGTATTATTGTTATGGCTATGTGAGTTATGTATGGAATTAAAGCCTTTTTAAGCAGGGGCACGCACTTTCAACCTTAGGGCTCACCTTTTCTTAGTCATATCAAAGGGAGTAGGTCAACAAACATGACAATAAAAGGATTAACTCCACTCGTAGACTCCAAGATATATTTAATATTTGTGTTTGTAACTTTGCAATCTGTCCTACTTGTCACTATATTGTTTGTAACTTTGCAATCTGTCCTACTTGTCACTATATCGTTTGTAACTTTGCAGTATGTCCTACTTGTCACTATATTGTTTGTAATTATGTCATTGTTTATGATTAATTATCTGACTCTTGTTGAGTTGATATTTGAAAGCATAATGAACTATATTTGAAATATAAATGTAAACATAAACTTATGTGAAATATCCATGTAAACATAAACTTATGTGAAATATCAATGTAAACATAAACTTATGTGAAATATCAATGTAAACATAAACTTATGTGAAATATAAATGTAAACATAAACTTATGTGAAATATCAATGTAAACATAAACTTATGTGAAATATCAATGTAAACATAAACTTATGTGAAATATCAATGTAAACATAAACTTATGTGAAATATCAATGTAAACATAAACTTATGTGAAATATCAATGTAAACATAAACTTATGTGAAATATCAATGTAAACATAAACTTATGTGAAATATCAATGTAAACATAAACTTATGTGAAATATCCATGTAAACATATTGTACATTCTCTCTGTTCTGTCCAGGGAATGATATATATTCATAACTGCAGGGTAGTCTCACATGGTAACTTGAAATCATCAAATTGTTTGGTAGACAGCCGATGGGTGATCAAGGTCGGTGATTTCGGACTGAACAAGTTCAAAGAGAAACAAGAGATAGCTAATGATGGGGAACATGCAAGCTATAAACGTTGGTTTTTATGTTGTCGGTGTTTATAGACGTTTCTCTTGCTCTTTGTAAATATATATATGTGTGTGTGTGTGTGTGTGTGTTTGTCTTGTGTAAATCTATTTGTATCGTCTGTGTTTTAGTTAACCGTTAAACACTAGGTTGGACAACATTTGAAAAGCGACTAATATTTTCGAGCTTTTATCTATTTTCTGTCTATTGTCTATTCCCATGTAAAAGATGGAATTGTTTGTCCACTCTTGCAGTTAAGCATAGGGATGAGAGCTTCAATTTGCATTCTAAGGCCATATGAGTCGCCATTCTTGTGTTATATCCGTGTTTATGTAGTGTGGTCTTGATATTGTATATCCATCTTTTCTTGAACTTCCTTCGCTCTAGTACCTGATCTTTTTTATTGTATGCTGGTAGTGGTGGTTGGTTATATCCCATTCTCATTAAATGTCCAAAGCACTGCATTTGTTGTCTTTCGATGTATTCGGTGCATGAAGTTATGCCAACCCTGCTTCTGATGTCATCATTTCGTAGTCTTATCTTTTCTGGTAACCTTCATTTCCTTCCTCAAGCATTTCATTTCACACGTGGTGAGCTTTCTGTGATGTGTTGCTGTAAGAGACCAAGTTTGGCACTGGTAACAAAGTGTTGGTAGGAAAATACTTTTTATCATCTGTCTTTTCACTTCCATCTTGATATGTGGGTGTTGTAGTAATGGTACCAGCTGGTAGGTCACTGCATTTACTTTTTGACATCTTGTCTCTATTTCTCTATCGAGTTTTCCGTCCTCTGTGAAAATGTTGCCTAAATATTTGAATTCGTAAGCTTGCTTTACTCTGGTGTTATCTATTTGTATGTTTGCTGGCTTGGTGTTCTGCTGATTTTCATGGTTTCGGTCTTTTGTTTGTTGATTTTCATGTTGTACTTTCTACATGCTTTTAGCAATGAATTCATGTGATGTTGTATAGTCTGTCCATTAATTCGTGAGCACGTTTGAAATTGATTTTCTCGAAAACTACCTGTTGGATCTCAGTGATTTTTGCATGCAGCCTTAGAATATCCATGACGCTAAAATAAAGCTAACCAGTAGTCCATAGATGCTAGGGATTTTGCACATCGGCGAATTCCTTTGATCTTTTATGACAATTGCAAATACGGGGCTCAAATTTTAGATTTTACAGTATCCCTAGAATTTGTCCATGTCAATTCTATTCATAGGTGTATCTCCATATTAACTTGATAGGTCAAGTAATTAAGTGTGTTGCCCTTTATGTGCAATCGTAAACTTGGATACAATATGCAACAGTTAGTCCTCCACTTCGGTCACCATTAGACCCCAGGGTGTCTTAACTTCACCACAAATTGTATGATGGTAGACGCATTTGGATATGGAAATGTATACGTTGCTTTTTCTCAGTCTGTAATCAAAATATGATTTGTATCATCCCGAATCTGACGATTCCATGAGGTTGATAATTGTTACTGGCTGGACAAATTGTAATCCATCTCGGTGCCAGTACTGGTCTTCCTCTCGGAGCACATGTTCAACACACTTCTTCCAGAACTGCATGTCTATCATTGAGAAGGACTCACGTGTCAGAACTTCAACATCACACATTTTAAACGTCCTGTTCTGTTCGGCAACTTGCCCTTTTACTTTAGCCCAGACAAGCTCTATCGGATTGAGGTGAGCATGATATGGAGGTAGTCGCAAAGACGTGTGGCCGTATTCCGCAATGATTTTGTCAAAATGAAACACCTTTGTCTTATTTGTCATCCTCACCAGGTGCAACAACTCGGTTTCAAATATGTATCATCGAAGCTGACATTTTCTAGAAGCCAAGTCCTAATTTGATCTTTTTGTATTTGATGCAGTTGGTACTTTGTCTTCCGCTGATACTGCGTTGTGATAGGATGCATTATCCATTACCTAGCATGATGGTCTGTTTAGAATTGAAAGTAGATCTTTCTCCATCCAGTGCCTGAAAATATGTCCATTCATTTCTGTGTGGTAGTCCCTACCGTCGGTACTTTTGATTGGAAAATAAATCCAGCGTCATGGACAAGACCTTCTTCACTGCTTCCTGCATGTGTTAGTATAATACGCTGGCCTTTGCTGCTTTATATTTTTCTTTTCTGTTCACCGTCTACTGATTGCCATTCTTTAGTATTGGTGTGGTGAGCATTGACCCAGGATTCGTCCAAATATACAATATCACAGCCTTGCCTCCGCCGCTCACGGATCTGCCTCAGGTATTTACTTCGGGCAGCAATTAAATGTGGCTTTTCACAAATAATATTCCTGCCGCCTATAGTTTTCTGAAGGTGAAGCCGGCGGCTCTTACAATTTTCCATAGAGTACTTTAGAAATGTCTATGCTGCAATCTGATTGCAATTTTAATTTCAGTTTTCTGAGAGTAACAAGTTGATTTGTCGCAAACATTTTCAAGAGCTCCGTCTTATGACATCTATGTCAAAGTCGTCAATTGATCTTTTCCTTCCTTGCTTGACATTAGTGCACTTTGTGTCCTGTTTAATCCATCGGGAAAAGGATTCTCTATTCAGACCAAGCGCCAGTTGCGTTCGTTTCTCAGGGTTATGAATATCGCAATATAGATGCCCTCTCTTAGATTCCCTACGGAAGTGTTGGTATAGTAAAACTGTAACCTTCTGCATTGTTATAAACGTGCACTTCAGACTCATTATGAATGTGATATCAATGTCAGTTTTGATAAGCCAACAAATATTATACAATAGCTTCATACAAATAGCGAGATACGCCTATAACTTTACAACGGTATCCCAATTATAACGTCAAAGTCGACTGGGTTAGGTGCACGGGAATTCGTGAAACTCACGATATTTCAATGTTACCATAATGTATTTTAGAACAACGCGTCTGTGTACCGTAGATCTGTTACTATTGTGTACAATCTGGTGAGGTTGATTTTAATATAACCTGAAGAAGAAATATTTCAAACTACATCAAATTTTCTTGGAAAAAATATTTCTCTAGCGTCATGGATATTCTAAGGCTGCTTGCAAAAAATCACTGAGATCCAACAGGTAGTTTTCAAGAAAATCAATTTCAAACGTGCTCACGAATTAATGGACAGACTATAGTTGATCTTCATCTTCATAGATTAAACTCTGGTCGTCCGCACAAAAACAATTCTTTGATTTGGCTGTTTAATTGGTCGTCGTGATCATTGTCTATGTCAATAAGGTCTTTTCGACTGTGCCTCTTTCACTATTCTGTCTACTAATAAGTGTAACTATTTATTGTATTTTATTGTTTTCTCACTCAGCTGTCTCAGAGTGGATAGAGCTTCTGTGCATCCCACTCCTCTTCTAAATCCAAACTGTGAGAGGCGTATTTGTGGGTCAGCGATGTGTCTTATGCGCTGTTATACTATTTTTGTGTATATTTTACCAGTGTGGCTTAATAGTGAAATACCTTTATCTTGTCAAGTTTAATCGTGAAATTATTCTGTGATAACTAATGTACAATCATGCAATTTATTCTGTGATAACTCTAGTTGCATACATGTTCAGTCACGTACGCACTATATACACTCAGATACCATCATCATCAAGGTGCGTATCCTTTATAGGACGTTGCTCTCTTTGCAGCACATCTGAAATTTATTCTCTCTCTCTCTTTAGCCAGTTCGCCCACTTCTCCTATGCTCATATTCTTGGTTTCCTTAAACCTTGTAGCCATCTTCTTGGTCTGTCTCTGCATTCTGGGACCCTACCCTCTAATATTGTTCTTTCCAGGTCAGTGTGACGCTTGATATGACAAAAGTATGTAATTTTTCAATATAGTATATTGTTTATCAGCCAATTCTCTTTAACATTTAGTTCTTTCAGGACATCAGTGTTCTTTCTTTTTCTGTCCATGGTATTCATAGGATCTTTCTGTAGTATTTAGTTTCGAAGGACTGTATTTTCGTTCTTGTTTGTGAAATAGTCCATGATTCACAACCATAAGTAGCCACTGGGAAAATACATGTTCTCAGTATTTTTAATTATATTTTACTGGTAATTTGCCAAAAGGGCGGCTCGTCATTAAGGGTCAGTGGGGCCAGGCCCCACCAAAAATATTGAGTAACGTGTACTTATTATTTCAGACATTATTTGTTTATAATTATTACTTTCAACAGGATACTGATTAGCTTTGAAAGTTGATATATAAATATCAACTAAAATATCACACACATTCTGAAATATAAAATTCAACATATTTTTCCTCGAATTAGTATACACCCATGGTCATTGGGGGCCAGTAAGAACATGCCTACCAAACCAAAAATAATTAACGTGTACTTATTATTTAAACAAATTTTGTTCGTGATTATTATAGTTAACTTGACACTGATTAACTTTGAAAGTTGATTATTTAACACTAAAATATAAATATTATATCATAATAATATAACAATCATAATAATATATAAACATTATTATTTAAAAACTATTATATACGGTCGCAAATTCAGCTTCTCTCTATAACGCTTGACGTATATATCAGCGCACTGTGTTTTATCGGGTTGTTTTAAAATTCTCTACTGACGATGCAACATTGCGACCTATGACCGCTACCTTTAATAATAATTGCCAAAACAATTTATGTCATTTTATTCACCGGAAGCTAAATTCCTACTCGATCAACCAATTAACAGTTAAACGACGACTCTTGATTAAATAGCACTTTGTATAATTATCGATTGAATCACAAATTATATATAAAATAGTAGAAAAGGATATGCATTAATAGAAATATGTGACTAACTATTATTATAATCGTTAACGGTAATCGTCCGTTTCGTATTCAATATACATATGTTTTCAACAACGCACACTCGTTTGCGATTGACAAGCTGTGACCTACTTTTGAAGTTGTGGCTTACTCGAAATTCAAAATGAATCAAGTGGATTATTTATTACGAAATCCGTTCCTTCGTTAAAGATAGAAGAAAAGCTTGAAATTAAACGGCTGGGTGCACATCAGCCAAATAGCTTTGTATATGTGCAACAAGATGGCAAGAAAAAGAGGACTTTCAATAATAAGTGGTTTAGTAAAAATCGTGGTTAACTGTCAGTGAAGAAAAGCAAAGTTTTTTTGTGGTTTTATTGTTTGCTATTTCATGGTGAAGGACGGTGGTCAACGGTAGGTTGTAGGAATCTCTTTTGTACCTTAGTTATATGGTACATATTTTAGTTGTTGTTGAACCCCAGGAATTATGAGTTTTCACCATTTTGCCTATAGTGCGTGGGGAGAGTGTCCGTCTTTCTTGCAATGAGAGCTGGCAATTATGGTTGACCATTGATTCAGGAGAAGAGTATACGCTTACATGCGACTCGTACGTTGTTACTTCTTACATTTGCTTTGCATTTATGCAACTTTTTCATTAGACATCGGCAGAAGATGCTTGCATTCACTAGTATTTAGGACCCAAGAGGCGTGTCTGCGTTTGCTTTATTACCTATACCAGAGTAGCTCTCTCTCGATCCTTACCACTTAGCCAGACATGATCTTTTGTCTATTTCCAGGGTCACCACGAGGAGGTGGAGTAGTGTCTTGATCAGTGCCAGCTCACTTACCCTGGCGCAACGTTGTGCCGTTTGTTATTTGCGCATGCGGCACCAAATCATAATAGTAAAGGGGGAATAACTTCGCAGAATAGACAAATAATAGTAAATACTAAAATATAAACCTAGCCTAAAAAACATGATTTTTCCGAAATTTTTGTCTGGCCCAACCACCAAAAATGACCACGAGCCGCCACTGCATTGCCATATGTTCTTCATAGTGTTTAACTTCATGATTGATATTTCCAATCTGCAGATATGCAGATACCACACATATAACATATGATGAACATTCCATAGTAATACGTTTTCTAATTAAATACTGACTCAGCGTCATATACACTCCCACGTCACAAACTCACGCATCCACATTCATACACAATCACATACACAATCATATACACAATCACATACACAATCACATGCACAATCACATGCACAATCACATACACAATCACAAATAATCACAAACAATCACACACAATCACATACACAAACATAAACACAATCACATACACAATCACATACACAATCACATACACAATCAAACACAATCACATACACAATCACATACACAATCCCATACACAATCACATACAGAATGACATACACAATCACATACACAAACACATATACAATCACATACACAATCACATACACAATCACATACACAAGCATACACACAAACACATACATACACAATCACATACACAATCACATACACAGACAGTTATTTGTTCGCTTACAACCATGCAAGGCTATATTTCTAGGGCTACTATGGACGGCTCCAGAATTACTGAGAATGGATAGACCCCCAGCAGCAGGCACACAAAAGGCTGATATCTATTCTTTCGGTATTGTGCTGTATGAGATCATAGAGAGAAACGGACCTTATAGCGATTGCCATCTCACACCACAAGGTTACCTCCATGTCGTCTCTATGTCGTCTCTATGTCGTCTGTATGTCGTTTGTATGTCGTCTGTATGTCGTCTGTATGTCGTTTGTATGTCGTCTATATGTCGTCTGTATGTCGTTTGTATGTCGTTTGTATGTCGTCTGTATGTCGTTTGTAGGTCGTCTGTATGTCGTTTGTATGTCGTCTGTATGTCATCTGTATGTCGTCTGTATGTCGTTTATATGTCGTCTGTATGTCGTTTGTAGGTCGTCTGTATGTCGTTTGTATGTCGTCTGTATGTCGTTTGTATGTCGTCTGTATGTCGTTTGTATGTTGTCTGTATGTCGTTTGTATGTCGTCTGTATGTCGTTTGTATGTTGTCTGTATGTCGTTTGTATGTCGTTTGTATGTCGTTTGTATGTCGTTTGTATGTCGTTTGTATGTCGTCTGTAGGTCATCTGTAGGTCGTCTGTAGGTCTTATGTATGTCGTCTGTAGGTCGTCTGTAGGTCTTATGTATGTCGTCTGTAGGTCGTCTGTAGGTCGTCTGTAGGTCGTCTGTAGGTCTTATGTATGTCGTCTGCATGTTGTCTTAATGTCGACTGTGGGTCGTCTTTACTGGTCACTTCCAGGTGTGGCATGTTTATATTTCAGACATATTTGTTAGAGAAAGAGAGACAGAGAAAGAGATAATACTTAGTAACAGAGAGAGACAGAGAAAGAGATAATACTTAGTAACAGAGAGAGACAGAGAGAGACAGAGAGAGAGAGAGAGAGAGAGAGAAAGGAAAAATAAATAGTGATATAATGAAGAACTAATTAGTGAGAGAGAGAAAAATTATTTAGATAGTCCGTCTTGGGACGTCAGTCGTGTGACGTCCATCTTGTGATGTCCGTCTTGTGATGTCGGTCTTTTGATGTCCGTCCTGTAAAGCCCGTCTTGTGACGTCAGTCTTGTGACGTCAGGCTGGTGATGTCCGTCTTGTGATGTCCATCCTGTAATGTCCGTCTTGTGACGTCCGTCTTGTGATGTCCGTCTTGTGATGTCCGTCTACTGATGCCTGTTGTATTTTAAACGCTGCGTTTGTTGAGTAAATAAACGGAAAAATTAATAAACAAAAAAAACATTGACTAAATGTTCCCAGATTACAATAAACATTGACTAAATGTATTCAGTTTACAATAAACATTGACTAAATGTTCCCAGACTGCAATAAACATTGACTAAATGTATTCAGATGTAGTCACCTACCCTATAGATGAGACTGCAGTAAAACTATTTGATTGGCAAAACACGTAATCACAAAGTACTGTAGTTTTACAAATTACAAAAACAATGACAAAATACGGCAACGTTTCGACCAACAAGGTCTTTATCAAGCAAACGAACAACAGGAGTGAGAAATTAAAAAAACAAAAACAAATGGACGGCTAAATACAAACGTTTCTAATGAAAATCTGGGAATAAACTTGTTCGTTTGCTTGTTTGATCGAAACGTTGCTGTATTTTGTCATTGTTTTTGTCATTTGTAAAACTACAGTACTTTGTGATTACGTGTTTTGCCAATCAGATAGTTTTACTGCAGTCTCATCTATTTTGTGAATATTTTGACATTTCTCTGCAACTTTTCGTTGTGATGTATTAGGTAAGTTTTAGTAGTTACATGTGTGGTTTATTCCCAGATTTTTATTAGAAACGTTTGTATTTAGTCGTCCATTTGTTTTTTTTTTAATTTGTCACTCCTGTTTGTTCGTTTGCTTGATAAAGATCTTGTTGGTCGAAACGTTGCTGTATTTTGTCATTGTTTTTGTAATTTGTAAAACTACAGTACTTTGTGATTACGTGTTTAGTCACCTACCCTACATTTATTCATGATTTTGCTGATCTTTAATGAATCTATTCCTAAATAGAAATTGTCGCACTTGTCAAGCAAGGACCGCATCAGCAGCAGAACAACCCTTTTCGGCCTTGCACGATCAGTCTAACCTGCGAAAAATACATCCTGGACACAATGACGCAATGTTGGCACGAAGATCCAGTGCACAGACCTGACTTTAAGACCTGCAGACAAGCTTTGAAAGCTATGCAGAAGGGAAAGTAAGGAAATTATATCATAAATAGTTTCAGTTGAGGGGTGGGAAAGTGCTGGGTGGATGAGTGTGACAGTTATTTCTCTATTATCAACATTCATTTATTCGATATCTTCTTCACGTTCCATTTCATTTACAGAAGTCTTCCAGCAAATAGTTCCATTGTTGTTGTTTCATTTCATTTACAGAAGTCTTCCAGCAAATAGTTCCATTGTTGTTGTTGTTCCATTCTATTTACAGAAGTCTTCCAGCAAATAGTGCCCTTGTTGTTGTTCCATTCCATTTACAGAAGTCTTCCAGCAAATAGTGCCCTTGTTGTTGTTCCATTCTATTTACAGAAGTCTTCCAGCAAATAGTGCCCTTGTTGTTGTTCTATTCCATTTACATAAGTCTTCTAGCAAATAGTTCACAAAATAGATGAGACTGCAGTAAAACTATTTGATTGGCAAAACACGTAATCACAAAGTACTGTAGTTTTACAAATTGCAAAAACAATGACAAAATACATCAACGTTTCGACCAACAAGGCCTTTATCAAGCAAACGAACAACAGGAGTGACGAATTTTAAAAAACGTATGGACGACTGCATACAAACGTTTCGAATGAAAATCTGGGAATAAAAACGAATAACGAAATAAATGTAACACAAAAACATACATAAAAATTAGAAATAGAACGGAAGAGAAACAATGAAAAATCTAGTAAATATATAACTTGAATACATGCAACACATACCCATATAGATTACAAGGCATGGGAAGAGAAAGTACTAAGAAGCATAAGAATGTAATGCGATGAGCCCACGTGGTCGCAAGGTACCATACAAAGAAATCAACCGATTCTCCAGAGCAAATCGAATGTGATCATCCGAGGAACATAATCGGATGACTGTGACTTGTGCATCGTGTGCTCCTAAATGGCCAGTATCATTGAAATTGGTGGCTACAGGGGTCACAGAGCATTGGCGTATGTCGCGCAAGTGTTGGGCGAATCGGTCACTGAGCCTCTTGTCTGTCTCGCCGATATAAGCGATGTAACAGCAAATAGTTCCATTGTTATTGTTGTTCCATTCTATTTACAGAAGTCTTGCCGTTTCCATGGCAACCAGATAATTTATTAATGCGAAAGATATCTAAATTTTAATTTAGACCACTCTAGTAGTAACTGCTATGTAGACCACTCTAGTAGTAACTGCTATGTAGACCACTCTAGTAGTAACTGCTATGTAGACCACTCTAGTAGTAACTGCTATGTAGACACTCTAGTAGTAGATCCTCGCTATGTAGACCACTCTAGTATGCTATGTAGACCACTCTAGTAGTAACTGCTATGTAGACCACTCTAGTAGTAACTGCTATGTAGACCACTCTAGTAGTAACTGCTATGTAGATCACTCTAGTAGTAGACCACTCTGTAGTAACTGCTAGGACCACTCTAGTAGTAACTGCTATGTAGACCACTCTAGTAGTAACTGCTATGTAGACCACTCTAGTAGTAACTGCTATGTAGACCCTCTGTATAACCTATGTAGACCACTCTAGTAGTAACTGCTATGTAGACCACTCTAGTAGTAACTGCATGTATCACTAATTTTATTGAGAGATAAGAAAATTGAGAAGTCCTGTAGCATAGTGTTGATGGTATAGTTAATAGTGTTGATGGTATAGTTATAGTGTTGATGGTATAGTTAATAGTGTTGATGGTATAGTTAATAGTGTTGATGGTATAGTTAATAGTGTTGAAATTTTAATGTTTTTGGATAGGAGGTAATGAATGATTATTTTGAAGATTTGTAGATTGATTGTTGGAAGTGAGAGAGAGTAATATTATGATGGAACAGAAGAACGAACAGCAAGATGTTGCTGACTTGGTCAAGATGATAGGTAAGACTGTGGAGCAGATGGATGCAGTCACCTTTATCGAGGAAATCAGGTGAGTTTTAGTAATGGTTGTTACAATTAGAAAAATAGGTTTTTGTTTTAGATATAGGACATATTATTAGAAATTGTCCTGTAGTACAATCACAGTAGGATAGAAGATGGATAATTGTCAATAGTGGACAAATAGACGAGTATATGATTCGGACCTACTCAATAGATGTAGATATATATATATATATATATATATATATATATATAATGAGAGGGCATAGAGGACCTTAGAGGAGGTTAGCGATATAAGAAACAAATGTCAGAGGCATAAGACGGTGTTATAAAGATGCGGATAACGAATAACAGGTATTTCTAGATGGACAGAACTGAGCATTAGGCCGAGACAATGTTAGAGGACAGAGGAAGAAACATGCGCAGAGTATTGTTTCATTTCACACAAGTCGAGGAAGAGCAATTGATCTTCGCGATAATGAAAATATTTATAAATAAGTGACGAAAAGTGCACGAATTAAGTCAGTAGATAATACAGAAGAGATGTCAGTAGGTCACAAAGACGACGGTGTCAGTAGGTCACAAAGAGAACGGTGTCAGTAGATCACAAAGACGACGGTGTCAGTAGATCACAAAGACGACGGTGTCAGTAGATCACAAAGACGACGGTGTCAGTAGATCACAAAGACGACGGTGTAAGTAGATCACAAAGACGACGGTGTAAGTAGATCACAAGAGACGGTGTCAGTAGATACAAAGAGACGTGTAAGTAGGTCCCAAAGACGACGGTGATGACTATATATTTATAAATAAGTTAAGTCATAGATAATACAGAAGAGGTGTTAGTAGGTCACAAAGAAGAGGTGTCAGTAGGTCACAAAGAAGAGGTGTTAGTAGGTCACAAAGAAGAGGTGTCAGTAGGTCACAAAGAAGAGGTGTTAGTAGGTCACAAAGAAGAGTGTAGTAGGTCACAAAGAGGGTGTTAGTAGGTCACAAGAAGAGGTGTCAGTAGGTCACAGAAGAGGTGTTAGTAGGTCACAAAGAAGAGGTGTTAGTAGGTCACAAAGACGACGGTGTCAGTAGGTCACAAAGAAGAGGTGTTAGTAGGTCACAAAGAAGAGGTGTTAGTAGGTCACAAAGAAGAAGTGTTAGTAGGTCACAAAGAAGAGGTGTTAGTAGGTCACAAAGAAGAGGTGTTAGTAGGTCACAAAGAAGAGGTGTTAGTAGGTCACAAAGAAGAGGTGTTAGTAGGTCACAAGAAGAAGTGTAGTAGGTCACAAAGAAGAGGTGTTAGTAGGTCACAAAGAAGAAGTGTTAGTAGGTCACAAAGAAGAGATGTTAGTAGGTCACAAAGAGGATGGTGTCAGTAGGTCATAAAGAGGACGGTGTCAGTAGGTCACAAAGACGACGGTGTCATTAGGTCACAAAGACGACGGTGTCAGTAGGTCACAAAGAGGACGGTGTCATTAGGTCACAAAGACGACGGTGTCATTAGGTCACAAAGACGACGGTGTCATTAGGTCACAAAGACGACGGTGTCATTAGGTCACAAAGAGGACGGTGTCATTAGGTCACAAAGAAGAGGTGTTAGTAGGTCACAAAGAGGACGGTGTCATTAGGTCACAAAGACGACGGTGTCAGTAGGTCACAAAGACGACGGTGTCATTAGGTCACAAAGACGACGGTGTCAGTAGGTCACAAAGACGACGGTGTCAGTAGGTTACAAAGACGACGGTGTCAGTAGGTCACAAAGAGGACGGTGTCATTAGGTCACAAAGACGACGGTGTCAGTAGGTCACAAAGAGGATGGTGTCAGTAGGTCACAAAGAGGGTGGTGGTGACTATATAGATATATTGTTTCACAGTGTGTAGTCTGGGATTATAGAGAACCTGTATATCGATACAAGATTCTGTGTTAATAGAAACACGATACTAGACTGTGACACGATACTAGACTGTGACACGAAGTTGATTGTCCCATGACTGGACACATTTAAAGGTCAGTTGAGGATGCACTTACGGAGGAGGATGTACTTACAGAGGTAAACTGTCCATAGGTGTCGATCTATGTATCAATCGAGGACGTGGACAATGTTGAAATATATTCCTGAAGATCAAAGGAGAATCTTCTGGAGGATTTATGTTGAGGATGCAAAGTAGAGGGCTTTGCCTTTGCATATTTTGAGGTTTGCAACTGGGGTTTTTTGCAGAGACCTTATGTGAAGTTGAAGAGGAACTTCGCTGAGAACTCGAATAAGACGGTATAAGATAATTCGAGTAAGACAGTATAAGATAATTCGAATGAGACAGTATAAGATAATTCGAGTAAGACAGTATAAGAGAATTCGAGTAAGACAGTATAAGATAATTCGAGTAAGACAGTATAAGATAATTCGAATGAGACAGTATAAGAGAATTCGAATGAGACAGTATAAGAGAATTCGAATGAGACAGTATAAGATAATTCGAGTAAGACAGTATAAAATAATTCGAGTAAGACAGTATAAGATAATTCGAGTAAGACAGTATAAGAGAATTCAAGAGACATATAAGAGAATACATAAAGAGAATACATATAAGAGAGAATACATTTAAGACAGAATTCATATAATAGAGAATACATATAATAGAGAATTCATATAATAGAGAATACATATAAGATAGAATTCATATAAGATAGAATTCATATAAGATAGAATACATATAAGATAGAATACATATAAGATAGAATACATATAATAGAGAATTCATATAATAGAGAATTCATATAAGATAGAATACATATGAGATAATTCATATGAGATAGAATACATATGAGATAGAATACATATAAGATAGAATACATATAAGAGAGAATTCATATAATAGAGAATTCATATAAGATAGAATACATATAAGAGAAGACTGAATAATAGAATCCATGTGGTTGTAACTGCAATTTGAGAGGTTTGCAGAAGATGACGACGCGTAGACAGACATTGGCAGAGGATTCGTGATTCTAAATGATTCACGAAAGTTACTTGTTGGGTAAAATTGATCACCCATGGTATACGAGTACGATTCTGCAGTATATTTCAATTGGTATAATTATACCAAGGAGAGGGACTTATCTTCGGAAGATGTTCCTATTCTAGGAGAAGAAAGGGAAATGATGAGATCCGAAGTAAAGGTAGTAGTAGAATGAGAGTCAAACAAATCGACGAAGGCATCGGCGTAATTCAGTTCAGAAGATTGACAATTTAACAGAAGGGAATAAACATGTTTCGAATAAAATTTAAGGAGAGTAGGGTAGGAAATATAATAAGAGACGTTGTAGGGAGTTTATATTAGGACCTACGTACAAGTACGATCATGCAGTATTGATAGAAGATATTAGTTGGATTAGTAAAAGATTTGGGTATATACTCTTAATGAGGAATCAATGTGAGGTAAGTTAAGACGAGCCAAAGTACCACTTTTAACAGGTGAGGGAGTAGTGGTGATATATGAGTACGAAATAGAGTGAGAGATTGAAAAGACACTGCGGACACGTGTTGTTGTGGAGGAAGATCGTGCAGAGCAGACCCTGTGATTTATAGAGAATTTATAGAGATCCAGTGGAAATGGAAGATTTGATGTACCAGTAGGGATTTTGGTTCTGGTAGACCTACATAGATATTTAAGACAGTGTACATTTTTTGGTCGAGCTATGGGATCTCTAGAGATTTGGTGGAATTGTTGTTTTAATTTCATGTAGAAATAGAATGATGAAGTTCTCAGCAAGAGCTGCAGAGAGTAATTAAAATTTGATTAACTTTTATCTGAGATGTTGGCATTTGTGAATTGATTTCTGAAGAGAGAGATTCTCTAGATCTTACAGCAGCAGAAAGAGAACTTTTCCAGAAAACTGCAGAATCTTAGTCTGGTACAGATTACCAGTGGTGCCATGGCCAAACAGATAGAATAGAAAAAAAAGAGAGTATTCATAGACTCATAATAAAAGTCGATCAACAGCATATCTCCTGTTGATGTTACAGATATATTTGTGTGGTTTGCTGTATCCAGGACATTTCAACGCCTCCTGCCACAGCATGAACCTGTCCTTGCCAATATCCCCTACTGGCATACGACATACATGACCAATTCATCTGTATCCTCGTCTTGTAATGATGGTCTCCAATGGTGCACAGTTATCAGTTATATGAGAACTATCATCATAGCACTCCAAACATGTCCATAGGTGCTCCGATCTCCGCCTCAGCAAATCCAGCAGCGTCCAGCGGCCCAACACGCCAGTTTGATGTTGATTAATCAATCACTTTGCATATTTAGTATGTCGTTCTTTTCGGGCTGCACCAATATTGACACCCATCTCTCTCAATCTGATCAGCACGTGGAATTCACAGCCCTGAAACTCCTCTGTTCAGAAATACTCTCTCAATGCGTGAAGAATGTCATTTCGATCCATGGCAGCTCCTGATATTGTAGCCAAGCCAGCCAATCTATCAGCTCGTTCATTACCCTAACTCCTGCGTGTCCAGGGACAAAAATGAAGGTGATTTGTCTGTACCAGTACCTCCACCCAGTTACGTCTCGCCATTCCTGATTCGACTTTACGAATCATGCTCATGGAGTCACTGAGTATGAAAACACGAGTAGTTGTGAGATGCCAACCATTTCATGATCTTCGTAACCGCCCGAACCTCCATTGTCAAATTACTTGTGGTTGTTGCGTAGACCCCACTGGCCTCTCTTATTATTTTTCTCATGAGCGTGCTGAAAAAGCCCACGCACAGCGTTGTTGGCGAATGACTGAACCATCGCTGTAAATAACCACATCTGTATCATTGATGATGTCATTCAAGAGGGCCTCCATCTCCACGTTAATCATTGATAGATTATTTTGTTTGCAGTTTTTCTTAATAGATTCAATAACTATGAAAGCAGTCTGAAATTGAGGTGGCACAGCAATCCATTCCTCTCTAGTTCAATTCTGGAAGGAACACATATTTTTCAAAGAGTATCTTCCGCCTGACTCAGCCATGATCTGCCTCTCTTGAGTCTACACCCTTTCTCTTTAATGAGTTCTTCATGGAGAGGATGTTCCTTGTTTGCATTGATTCTTAGATATGATCGAACCCTCCAAGTTTCAATTCTGTTAGCAATAGTGGGGAGGTCAAGAAGGAATCGCATTAACACTCCTGGTGTATCTTTGGGGCATCCCAGACTGGTGCGCATAGCCTCATTCTGAATTCTTTCCAGTCTCACTGTTTGCGTAGGATTAATTATTAGGAGATCGCATGCTTATTCTATACATGACAGAGCAATACCTTGGTACAAGAGCACAAGAAGGCGTTGCTCAATGTTAGCAGCGGCCATGATTTTCAGTGCGGATAGTCCGGATAGGCCCGTATTGTGATAATTTTGTCCATAGAGTACAATTATCCCACCTGAGTGCCACTTTTCTCTGAACAAGTGCTTGCATGCCATCTTATGATCAATGTATTGATATTGAGTAGCGTGATCATTTGTTGTATAAGGTATATGATGCACAGTTTGTTCGTACTTTACAGAATTATTCTTCAACATTTATTTTGATATGTCTCTAGCATGTGTATGATGTTTTGTGTCGCTTTCCAGCACTCGCTACTGTATAATAACACTCCCAGGACACCGCTTCTATTCCAGCACTCGCTACTGTATAATAATAACACACCCAGGACACCGCTTATATTCCAGCACTCGCTACTGTATAATAATAACACTCCCAGGATACTGCTTCTATTCCAGCACTCACTACTGTATTATAACACTCCCAGGACACCGCTTCTATATATTTTAAATCTCGTTCTAAGATGTCGTTCTTTGGTTTTCCTTCAACTTTTTCTTGAGCATGACAACAGCTTGTCTTGCTTAATTGAATTTTCAAATGATGTAATTTTTCCCATCAATATCCTGCGAGACTGTACTTGCAAAACAAACATAAATTGAAAATGCCATACGAACAAGAGCCAGGCTCAGAAATTGGTTATCAGTCACATCAGGAGTACGACAAGGATGGGTTTTATCACCTCTGCTCTTTATTATAAGCATGGATAGTATCACCAAAATAGATGAAACATCACGAGACGTAGACCAACAAAATTAACTGCTCTTTGCTGACGACCAATGTCTATTCCATAATAATATTGAACAGCTTCAAGAACACATAAACTTACTCAACAATAGCTGCCTCAAATACAACATATAAATCAACATTCAAAAGACAGAAGTCATGACTATAAGCAGAGAACATAAAGATATCAACATACAAATAAATGACCAAACGCTAAAGCAGGTGAGAGAATTCAAATACCTTGGAAGTATCTTCACATCTGATAGTAGACTGGACAGAGAGATTGAAACTAGAATCCAGCAAGCCAATAACATTACATATTAACTTACCCCAATCTTGAAATACCCAGCGATTCCAGTAGAGACTAAAGACAGATTATAAATTCAATCTTTATACCAACACTGTGCTACCAGTGCCAAACATGGACACTGACAAAAGAACAAGAAAGGAAAATTACCACATGCGAAATGAGATGCTTGAGGAAAGCAGTAAATAAAACAAGAAGAGACCATATAAGAAATGAATAAACTAGAAGAACAGTCGGAAAAACACCTGGTATTAGATTTATTGAAAAACAGAGACCCAAGTGGTCTGGCCACTTGGTCAGAATGAACCCGAATACACCAGTTGCAAGAGCGTACAACCTGAAAATGGAATCATCAAGAGGAAGGTGCAAATCAAAATAAAGATGGATTGATGGAGTTATACACATCTTAAAAATAACTCCACAATACCACAGCATATCAAGCGACCGAGCGAGTAACTATCTCGGAAACCGATCATCAGTTAAACCTGTGATGGTCTAACGACAAAAATCAGAACAGGGCAACAGAAAAGAATAATGTACTTTATGATTTCCGTATCTATATTAGATGGTTCCTAACAATGTCGTTATCATGGACACCATTTTTTTTATATCTTTTGTAACTGGGGAGCATCGAAATATCTTTTGTTACCGGGGAGCATCGAAATATACTTTGTAACCGGGTAACATCGAAATATCCGTTGTAACCGGGTAACATCGAAATATTACATATATTAAAATGTCATCATCCAATAGATTGTCATGAGCAGAACTTCGCCACCCTAATAATCCTTCGGAATTTATATATATCATAGACCAGATGTTCCGCCTCTGCAACCGTCATGCTCAAATCATCAGTTACATCCTGAATCCATCTTCTTTATGATCTTTCTCTTTTTTTTTGGGGGCAGTATGCCTACTTTCGTAACGGTCTGCTCCACCCCTTTGTGTAATTTGATATATCTAAAATATTTTCAGTTTTATCATTTATTTGTAGCTTTAACTAGTTTTCTTTGATTTTGAGTTCTTTCTGGATATGTCTATTTGTTCTCTTCTCTGTCCATGGTATACAGAGGGCTCTTCTGTAACACTTATATTCAAATATATATTATATGCTTTTCCACGGCAATGTTAAATGTTGCTACTGGGAAAATACATGCTTTTAAGATTCTGAACTTCGTTTTCCTATCAGTTCCATTCCATATTGTTTTTCGTTGTGTAATTTTTTGTGAATCCATATGTGTTCGTTTAATTTCCTTCATCCCATTTCCATCTGTTGTTAGCAGTGAACCAAAATATTCAAAACTGTTCACATTTTCTACTCTCCCCGTTGATAAACTATCTTTTATCATGTTTGTTTTATCCGTTGTCATTATTTTTGTTTTTGCCACATTGAGATATAGATTTTGTTTCTCGCTTTCCTCTAGCATTTCCATTGTTAAATTTGCAAAGCCTTTTTGTGATGTTGACAGCAACACTGTATCATCAGCATATCTTAGTTCAGGTATTTCTCTTCCACTGATTAGAAATTGATCTTACTGTTCTTTTCGGCTATCTTCTGTTACATTCCTCATGATGTTTTCTGCATATATGTTAAACAGATATGGTGACAGAATTTGTGTCAAACCTCCCTGCTTTATGTCCAACCAGTCTGATGTAACATCACATGTTCTTACAACTACCATTTGATCACTATAAAGTTCTTTTATGATCTGTATTAAATGTAATGGAAATTCAATTTCTTCCATTCCATTTTTTTCCATAATTCTACGGATATTCTACACAATCAAATACCTGAGTAGTCAATAAAGCATGAGTATATATCTACATTATACCATTTAGATTTTGCTATGATTGTTCTCATGGGGAAATATATTGTCACGTGTACCTCTGTTCCCTCTTAACGTAGCGTGTGTTATATTGTCACGTGTACCTCTGTTCCCTCTTAACGTAGCGTGTGTTATATTTAACGTGTACCTCTGTTCCTGTGTGTTTATTTTACGTACCTCTTTTCCTAACGTAGCGTGTGTTATATTTGATGGGTTTTGTTTTTCAATTCTCCTCCACTCCTCTTATAATTATTTTTAGTAAGATTTTACTTGCGTGGCTAATCAGTACCCCTGTTTTATAGTTGGTACATAATTTGGTAACTCCCTTTTTAGGTTTGGGATAAATATTGGTGTTTTCCATTCTTTTGGCCATATTCCTGTTTCCCATACCTTTTTACATATAGCGGGATATATTGTCTTGCTTTGTTCTCCTACAGCATTGATAAATTCTTTTGAAATATTATCACATCCTGTCGATTGTATTGTCTTCATGCTATTTATTACCCATTCAACTTCTTCTAACTATAGTTCCGTCCATATGTATTGTGTTCTTATATTACATCAGTTTAGTAATCTACACTTTTATATATATCTCATCATAGTTCCGGCTCTATGTATGTTTGTATTTTCTCTTACACATCAGTTGAGTAATAACTACACACGCAAACTATACAAGCAAACATGAATAGATATAAATATAATCGTAGCCGCCATGCTAGTACTATAGTGTGTATCATTAGCTAATAATTCATCATTGGCCTCTTTGTCTCAGGAGACAATAGGTCTTGCGTCACGTAGTATGTTCTGTGCTGAATCACAACGTTTCATGTGGCTGTAATGGCCTATTCTGGAGTGGCAATCCTTGCCACAGTTGCTGCAGGTAAAACTGGAGACTAGAGCCGATGCATGGGATGTTCTCTCTGCTCTCTGTGCTCTCTTTTGCCTCCACATGTAATGTTGTTTTTTTTCTTTTCTTTTTGAGCCGCCCCTCACTGCCGGTCGCCATGCTTGCCTGTCTTTGGCCAGCCGCTCCCAGTGTTTTTGTCTATGCCGCATGAAGTTAGATCACGCTTGCAGGTGTCAATGAAGCATAATAATGGACGCCGATGCTGTCTAGCACCAGATGCGAGTTAACCATATAGAATGTTCTTTGGGATTCTATCATCGCTCATACGGCACACGTGTCCCAGCCATCTGAGACGTCGCTGACTCAGTAAAGTGTGCATGCTTGGAATGCCAGCACTGTCCAGGACTTCTATATTGGAGATGTGATCTTACCATCGGATGTTGTATATTCGCCTGAGAGCTAATAATTAAAGACCAACTAAATAACAATGTTAAACCTTCATGACCTTGAATTTAGAGATACGTGCCCTAAAGAAATATCGTTGCAATAAATTTTGGTTAGTTTGGGCTCATTTCTATATAAATGTTGGTTAGTTTAGGCTAATTTCGATATAAATCTTGGTTAGTTTAGGCTAATTTCGATATAAATCTTGGTTAGTTTAGGCTAATTTCTATATAAATCTTGGTTAGTTTAGGCTAATTTCTATATAAATGTTGGTTAGTTTAGGCTAATTTCTATATAAATCTTGGTTAGTTTAGGCTAATTTATAAATAATAATTCATCTAGTACCGTTATAAGTTACCTAGGGCCTGCAAGCAATTTCTCCATACTGCTCTATCCTGGGCAACTCGCTCAATCTTCTCCATGGAACTGAGACCGATATTTCCTGCCTCTCTCAAAGTTAGTTTCAGGGTCTCCTTAGGTCGACCTCTCTTTCTTGAACCCTTTGCATCCCACTTCAATGCCTGCTTTGATATTCGTTGATCATTTCACCTCAAGGTGTGCCCAACATATCTCCATCTTCTCTTTCTTTAACAGTTGTTACTAGTGGTTGACCAGACATTTCTCTGATTTCATCACTTCTGAATTCGTTCCATTTTATATTCATTATTTTTCGCAGACATCTATTTTCAAATGCATTCAACTTGCTTTCTATATCTTTAGTCACTTTCCAACTCTCGCTTGCACATGTTAGGATTGATACAACATTTGAATTGAAAATTCGTAATTTAGTTTTAATACTATATAACTTCCATATTTTATTTAGACTTTTAAAAGCTGTTGTTGCTTTGCCAATTCGTTTCAAAATTTCTTTTTAACATTTCCTGTGCAATCTTCTTCTTTGCGTTCGTTCTTTACGACCAATTTTAATCACTCTTTGTGATATGTTTGATCTTTGACAAGAACGTGTATACGTTACACATTGGTTTCGTAGGCCCCTAAACACATAGACTTCTACACGTTTAGGCATGTGCATCCGATTTCAGCCAAACCTCCTTAGTCGCCTCTTACGACATGCGTGGCAGGTAACAGTGGTTCCATTCTTTACACCCCAAATTTGGGCCCCGGTAACAACTCGGCGCCTGTGCAATCAAAATTGCTACCTAAATAGGTGAACTGCTCTGTTATTTTTATCATTTTAGATTCCAGTGTGATATCTGCGTTACTCGCCATAGGTGTCTTCATTATATTTGTATATTTAGATGTTGGTTAGTTTGGACTAAATTCTATAAATATTGGTTAGTTTAGGCTAATTTCTATATAAATATTGGTTAGTTTAGGCTAACTTCTATATAAATGTTGGTTAGTTTGGGCTAATTTCTATATAAATCTTGTTAGTTTAGGCTAATTTCTATATAAATCTAATTTCTGTATAACTTTGCTTCTTTAAAGAGTATCATGAAATATTTTCTTAAAACGACCAGGGATCACTACAGTCAATATTGACAGAACCAGATAGATCCTGCACACGTTTAATTCATCTTCTATGTTATTTAATACATTTATGTCTACCTGACATTTTAGATTTTAAAATCCTCTATTATATATGAAAGCAACTAAAACATGAGAATAGACCACACACAAACACACAAACACACAAACATTGTCTAATGTGTTTATAAATGTTGACCAACTATTTGTAGTGGTATTACAACACTTCAAGAAACACAAGAATATCAGTCATCTTATCACAATGATGAAATGTGTCTCATGAAATATTTGACTGAATTTATAAATGAAATATTTGACTGAATTTATAAATGAAATATTTGACTGAATTTATAAATGAAATATTTGACGGAATTTATAAATGAAATATTTCACTGAATTTAGAAATGAAACATTTGACTGAATTTATAAACGGAACATTTGACTGATTTTATAGATGAAATTTTGACTGAATTTATAAATGAAACCTTTGACTGAATTTATAAAGGAAACATTTGACTGATTTTATAAAGGAAATATTTGACTTAATTTATAAATGAAACATTCTACTGAATTTAGAAATGGAACATTCTACTTAATTTATAAATAGAACATTCGACTGAATTTAGAAATGAAATATTTGACTGAATTTAGAAATGAAACATTTGACTGAATTTAGAAATAAAATATTTGACTGAAATTAGAAATGAAATATTTGACTGAAGTTGGATGGACGAATTTCTGGAGTTGATACATGTCGACATTATTTTCAGTCATTCAAATATTTTCGACAACATGATGATGATGATGGAGAAATACGCCAATAATCTGGAATCTTTAGTGACTGACAGAACTTTAGAGTTGCAGGAAGAAAAGAAGAAAACAGAATCCTTACTTCATAGAATGTTACCAACGTAAGAGTTTGTTGATCCAAATATCTATTGACTTTCTCATCTGTTTGTTGGTTTGTATAACTTTCTCATCTGTTTGTTGGTTTGTATAACTTTCTCATCTGTTTGTTGGTTTGTATAACTTTTTCATCTGTTTGTTGGTTTAACTTTCTCATCTGTTTGTTGGTTTGTATAACTTTCTCATCTGTTTGTTGGTTTAACTTTCTCATCTGTTTGTTGGTTTGTATAACTTTCTCATCTGTTTGTTGGTTGGTATAACTTTCTCATCTGTTTGTTGGTTTGTATAACTTTCTCATCTGTTTGTTGGTTGGTTTAACTTTCTCATCTGTTTGTTGATTTAACTTTCTCATCTGTTTGTTGGTTTGTATAATTTTTTCATCTGTTTTGGTGCTCGCTTGTTGTGTTCGTAAGGACGCTCGTATTGTTATCTTTCTCATCTGTTTGTTGGTTTAACTTTCTCATCTGTTTGTTGGTTTAACTTTCTCATCTGTTTATTTGTTTGTATAACTTTTTCATCTGTTTGTTGGTTTGTATAACTTTTTCATCTGTCTGTTTGTTTGTATAACTTTCTCATCTGTTTGTTGGTTTAACTTTCTCATCTGTTTATTTGTTTGTATAACTTTCTCATCTGTTTGTTGGTTTAACTTTCTCATCTGTTTGTTGGTTTAACTTTCTCATCTGTTTGTTGGTTTAACTTTCTCATCTGTTTGTTGGTTTAACTTTCTCATCTGTTTGTTGGTTTAACTTTCCCATCTGTTTGTTGGTTTATTCATCTGTTTCTTAGTTTGTTTACCTTTCTCATCTGTTTGTTGGTTTCTTTTTCATCTGTTTGTTGGTTTAACTTTCTCATATGTTTGTTTAACTTTCTCATCTGTTTGTTTAACTTTCTCATCTGTTTGTTGGTTTAACTTTCTCATCTGTTTGTTGGTTTAACTTTCTCATCTGTTTGTTTAACTTTCTCATCTGTTTGTTGGTTTAACTTTCTCATCTGTTTGTTTAACTTTCTAATCTGTTTGTTGGTTTAACTTTCTCATCTGTTTGTTTGTTTGTTCAACTTTCTCATCTGTTTGTTAACTGTCTCATCTGTTTGTTGGTTTGTTTAACTGTCTCATCTGTTTATTTGTTTGTTCAACTTTCTCATCTGTTTGTTTAACTGTCTCATCTGTTTGTTGGTTTGTTCAACTTTCTCCTCTGTTTGTTTAACTTTCTCATCTGTTCGTTTAACTTTCTCATCTGTTTGTTTAACTTTCTCATATGTTTGTTTAACTTTCTCATGTGTTTATTAAACTTTCTCATACGTTTGTTTAACTTTCTCATCTGTTTGTTTGTTTAACTTTCTCATCTGTTTGTTTGTTTAACTTTCTCATCTGTTTGTTGGTTTGTTTAACTTTCTCATCTGTTTGTTTAACTTTCTCATCTGTTTGTTTAACTTTCTCATCTGTTTGTATGTTTAACTTTCTCCTATATTTGTTTAACTTTCTCATATGTTTGTTTAACTTTCTCATATGTTTGTTTAACTTTCTCATGTGTTTATTAAACTTTCTCATACGTTTGTTTAACTTTCTCATCTGTTTGTTTGTTTAACTTTCTCATCTGTTTGTTTAACTTTCTCCTCTGTTTGTTTGTTTAACTTTCTCATCTGTTTGTTGGTTTGTTTAACTTTCTCCTCTGTTTGTTTAACTTTCTCATCTGTTTGTTTAACTTTCTCATCTGTTTGTTGGTTTGTTTAACTTTCTCATCTGTTTGTTGGTTTCTTTAACTTTCTCATCTGTTTGTTTGTTTGTTTAACTTTCTCCTCTGTTTGTTTGTTTGTTTGTTTGTTTAACTTTCTCCTCTGTTTGTTTGAACGTGATCTACTTTTGTTGTTTTAACGCTTAGTAAGATATGATCGTCTACGCCGCTAGGCATAGTCTTTGATTGTTTGATTGGTTTGTTTCTTGATTGATGGTATGATTGATAGATCAATTGATTGACTGATTGATTGATTGATGCAAATATGTGAAATAGTGTCTTACATAGAAAACAAAAGTTGAATGGACTTGTAATTTCTTTCAATAAAACTTTGTTGTAGAGATTATCCAACTTTGTTGTAGAGATTATCCAACTTTGTTGTAGAGATTATCCAACTTTGTTGTAGAGATTATCCAAGATTTATGTGTCAACAAAGAGATCATCCAATTTTGTTGCAGTTCATGTCAGTTTCCTAGTGAATACAACACTAACAGAACGTATTAGTTAATTGACTATCTATCTAGTTCATGTCAGTTTCCTAGTGAATACAACACTAACAGAACGTATTAGTTAATTGACTATCTATCTAGTTCATGTCAGTTTCCTAGTGAATACAACACTAACAGAACGTATTAGGTAATTGACTATCGTTAATGAAGTACAGGAAGAGAAACAATCATAGAACAATAAAAGAAAAATATTATTAAGATCATCAAAAAAAATGATATCAAAGATTGTAACAACTGCAGAAGTATCACCCTATTATTAGTAGTGACCAAAATATTTAGTAAAATCATCAATAGAATCAAAGGAACAGTGGATACAAACCTTGAGAGAAGAACAAGCTGATTTGTATACCTGGAAGAAGCTGCTTAGACCCAAAAATGGGGCAAAGACGCATGGGGACAACGCCGCGCAAGGATTAGTGGAGCTGGCACTAATCAAGACCATTTTCCCCACCTCCACGCGGTGATCCTGGTAACAGACTTTGGTTCCGGTCTGGCTAAGGGGTCAGGGATCGAGGGAGAGCTGCTGGTAGTGGTAGTAGTGCAAGTAGTAGTTCATGTAGTCATGTGTAGTTAGTTTATTGTAGTAGTTCCTGTAGCTAGTTCCTGTTGTTAGTTCCTGTAGTTAGTTTAGGTAGTAAGTTCACGTAGCTAGTTCATGTAGTTAGTTCATGTAGTTACTTCATGTAGTCTGTAGTTAGTTCATGTAGTTAGTTCATGTATTAGTTCATGTAGTTAGTTCATGTAGTTTATACTATAGTTAATTCCGGTAGTTAGTTCAGGTAGTAAGTTGACGTAGCTAGTTCATGTAGTTAGTTCATGTAGTTAGTTCATGTAGTGTCATGTAGTTTCATGTAGTTAGTTCATGTAGTTTATACCTATAGTTAATTCCGGTAGTTAGTTCCTGTAGTTAATTCAATGTGTTAGTTAATTAGCATGTAGTTAGTTCATGTAGTTAATTTGTTATTCAGCTCCGGTAGTTAGTTCCGGTAGTTAGTTCCTGTAGTTAGTTCTGGGTAGTTAGTTATGGTAGTTAGTTCTGGTAGTTAGTTCTGGTATTTGTTCCTGTATGAGTTCCTGTAGTTAGTTCCTGCAGTTAGTTCCTGTAGTTAGTTCCTACAGTTAGTTTCTGTAGTTAGTTCCTACAGTTAGTTCCTACAGTTAGTACCCAGTAACTGTGTGTGTGAAATTTCTGTGAAAAACATTTAAGTGTATAATCTTCTATCTCATTGTATAACAGGAGCGTGGCCGGCCAGCTTGTCCGAGGTCAGTCAGTCAAACCAGAAGCATATGATTGTGTTACCATCTACTTTAGCGACATCTGTGGCTTTACAACATTGTCGTCAGAGAGTACACCTCTACAGGTAAAGAGTTGACATTTATTGTTCTCAATTACGACAAGAGTAATCTAGATTGTACATTTCTTGTTTCAATGTGTGTTTTCTGCAGCCTAGTATGTACATTTCGTGAATGTTTGTCATCGTTGTAGGGTGACGGTTTGTTTCGTTTTAGTGACTTTGTGTCAGACAGTCAGTCTACTTCTTAATCATCACATATATTTCTCAGTCATTACTTTCAGGCTTCATGTCATGTTTTGTTTCCAGCCTTTTATTGCCAACTACGATTGTTAACCTTATTAATTTGACCAGGGTTAACGCTGGAAGGGAGGAGTCCTAGCAATCTTCTTTCTGTCATTCTCCCGTAATAACATATATGATTGTCGTGATCATTATGGTATGTTGTGTACTGAAAAACTGGTTTAGACCGTCTGTGTCGCAATGTTTTGACTTTGGCAAGAAGGACAACACAGGGGAGAAGATCACTTTCCTGCACCCCGAAGACAGTCTGTCAAGCAAAAGCAGAATCGGTAATAGAGGTAAGTATCAGATCGATGACACCATCTGTGTCCTAAAGTCTGGATGTTAATCGGGCTGGGCGGTCTTCATTCACAAAAGACTCATCAGTGCCTAGTAGAACCAGACTCAAAGTGATGATCTGTTTATTCCCAGTAGCATTGCACCACTATTTTGATCAAGCGTTGAAATCATCTACTATTACAAATTATGTCAACAGAACATCTGAGAGTTGTTCAGTTATCTGCAATATGGAGTTGATCTACATGGGCGTACACATTATAGATTCGCGATACCTGATCCTGAAGTGTTTCTTGAACCCTCCCCCCTCCCCTCTCCCTCTCATCCCCTGTAATTCCACACATTCAGGAAAGGAATTAAATCTATTCAAGAAGTAAAAATCACATTGTTTCACATAGATAGCCTGTTCTCGTCCTCCGCCAGGTTCACTGAGAGGTGAATATCATTTGAAACATTGGAACTTGTGGTTATATTCTGCTGCAAATTGGTTTTCTAAATCATGATGATCTTGAAGTTATACATTATTTTTTGCAGAAGAATTTTTGCTTTCTGTTTTAGGAAACCGTGTTCATATCGTCTTTTGTGACGTAGACAACATCACACTGGCTATCTTTACTGACCATTGTTTCACTGGTACTCAATTGAGATTTGGCCGACCTACGAGCTGTTGCAGTCGGAAAAATCTCACTCCTACTGTAGAATTGAACCCAAGACTGCGCACTTACAAAACAAGAGCATAACCATTCCGCTGTCCCGACTATCAGTTCGTTGTTTTGCACTTCGGCAATTTAAATAGCCACAGTATGTCTACACGTCTACGTCTCTTCTCTCTTCCACCTTATCTTCAGTATGCATGTTTCTTTGTTTGATCTACTGGATAATTCGAGGACAGTGCACGAACCCCGTAGCAGCTGCTGGATCTCATTATATATATATATATTTATTACAAAACAACATACACTTGAAAACAAAGCGCATTTTCAACATATTATATTTGGGAGATAAAGTTGAAATTATAAAACAAGAATCCACTGTGTCCGTCCTTCCTTCCTTTCGTTCGCTTGAAATATTGTCTATATATTCAATGCTGTCTCTTGTATCCTTCCTTTCGTTCGCTTGAAATATTGTCTCTATATTCAATGTTGTCTCTTGTATACTTCCTTCATTTTGTTCGCCTGAAATATTGTCTATATACTCAATGATGTCTCTTGTATCCTTCCTTCCTTTCGTTCGCTTGAAATATTGTCTATATACTCAATGCTGTCTCTTGTATCCTTCCTTTCGTTCGCTTGAAATATTGTCTATATATTCAATGTTGTCTCTTGTATACTTCCTTCATTTTGTTCGCTTGAAATATTGTCTATATATTCAATGTTGTCTCTTGTATCTTTCCTTCCTTCCGTTCGCATGAAATATTGTCTATATACGAGGGCGAGTCAATAAGTAAGCCACAAAGTTCTGTGGGAGGGTAGGTAAATGTAGTTGGTGTTTTCTAAAGGTGTCATTAGGTGACAGCAACATCAAACTTTATATGCCCGTTCGCCAAGTGGCGCTATGTGTCTCATGCGCATGCTCAGCGCATAAACAAAATGGCGACTGTACTTACGGAGGGTACAACCAAAAAGCAACGTGCTGTTGCGCGTTTTTTGTGGGAAAATGACTGCCTGCAAAGGACATTCATAAGGAGATGCTTCATGTTTATGCTGACAAATGTTTGTCCCGTAAAGCGGTGCATATCTGGGTATAAAATATTCTCAAGGACGCTATAAATTGCTGATGAAATCCGATTTGGTCGTCCTGTTGAGATCGCAGCAAAGCATCCGTGCACGGGAGGAGAAGATTAGAGGTGAGAGGCGAGTAGCGATAGACTCTATAGCATCTGCAATAGGGTGCTCACATGGTTCAGCATACAGCATAAGGCATGATCGATTGAAATTGAAGAAAGTGGGCTCATGGTGGGTACCCAGACAATTGAAGGAGGAACACAAAATGAACCGATTTGACATGTCCTTGCATCATCTCTGTCGATACAAAGGGTGAAGGAGAAGACATGCTGAACAGTATTGTTACTGGGTATGAATCATGGGTGCATCACTACCAGCCCGAATCAAAGCGTGCTTCAATGCAGTGGAAACATCTTTCTTCGCCTTGTGTCCAAAAATTCAAGGTTACGCCATTAGCAGGAAAGGTTACGCTGACGGTGTTCTGGGATTCTCAAGAAGTGCTTTTATCCAATTTAAAGAAGAAAGGTGGCAATGTGAATTCTGAATCGTACTGTGAAGTTATATTAATGCTTCATGATGCAATTCGAAAAAACGTCCAGGACTGCTGACTAGAGGAGTGTTGCTTCTTCATGACAATGCAGACCACATACGGCTCGATTAACTCAGGAGAAAATTAATCAACTACGGTGGGAAGTTCTGGAACATCCACCTTACAGTCCCGACTTAGCCCTAGCGATTTCCACCTTTTTGGTCCACTGAAAACCTCATTGGCTGGAGACATTTCGCGAATTATGCCGAAGTTGAATGTGAAGTGAAAACGTGGTTTAGAAAACAGAGCCCGCAGTTCTATGCACCGGTTTGGGAGGACTGATAAAACGATGGGATAAGTGCATCAATGTTGGTGGAAATTATGTTGAGAAATATAGGGACAACGTATGTATAAAAATAAACTGGTTTCAAGTTGTTACTATGTTTAGTTATTTTTCTACAGCCATTTGTGGCTTACTTATTGACTTCCCTCGTATTCAATGTTGTCTCTTGTATCCTTCCTTTCTTTCATTCACTTGAAATATTGTCTATATATTCAATGTTGTCTCTTGTATCCTTTTCTTTCATTCTCTTTGTTTCTTATACTTCATTTGTCTAAATATTGTCTATATATTCAATGTTGTCTCTTGTATGAACTCTTAACAGACTGCTAACACTTTACATGTGTATTGCATCATAGTAATTCATTGTTGAAATTATAAGCATTGACATATGTATAGCATTTGAAATGTATTATTGCATTGTTGAACATTGTGATATGATTGTTGCATTGTTTGCAGACATTGTGTTATTGATTGACATTGTGTATTCATTGGAATTATTCATTGTTAACTTGTTATTATTCTTTGTGACATTGTTGTAGTACATTGTGTATTGCTTTTGACATTGTTTGATTGACATTATGTATTATTGCATTGTTGAACATTGTGTTTTTCATGTTGAACATTATGTTGAACATTGTGTTTATCTTGTACATTGTTATTGCATTGACATTGTGTATTATTGCATTGTTGAACATTGTGTATTTGCATTGTTGAACATTGTGTATTATTGCATTGTTGAACATTGTGTATTATTGCATTGTTGAACATTGTGTATTATTGCATTGTTGAACATTGTGTATTATTGCATTGTTGAACATTGTGTATTATTGCATTGTTGAACATTGTATTCTGCATTGTTGAACATTGTATTGATTGTTGACTTTTGTATGATTGTTGAACATGTAACATTGTTGAACATTGTATATTGCATTGTTGAACATTGTTTATTGTTGAACATTGTGTATTATTGCATTGTTGACATGTACATTTTTGAACTTTGTGTATTATTATGACATTGTGTTGCATTGTTGAACATTGTGTATTATGTGCATTGTTATGAACATTGTGTATTATTGCATTGTTGAACATTGTGATATTGATTGTTGACATTGTGATTATGCATTGTTGAACATTGTGATGCATTGTTGAACATTGTTATTGCATTGTTGAACATGTTATCATGTTGCATTAATATAAACTGATGATGGTGGTGATAACATGAAGAATTTGATTCATTAATAACATGAATTTGATTCATTAATAACATGAATTTGATTCATTAATGACATGAATTTCATTCATTAATAACATGAATTTGATTAATTAATAACATGAATTTGATTCATCAATAACATGAATTTGATTCATTAATAACTTTTTAATGAATTTGATTCAATAATAACATGAATTTGATTCATCAATAACATGAATTTGATTCATCAATAACATAAACTGATGATGGTGGTGATAATTTGAAAACATATATCAACAGATTGTCAACATGCTCAACGACCTGTACACATTATTTGATTACGTCATCAAGGGTTACGATGTCTACAAAGTAGAGACTATAGGGGACGCTTATATGGTGGTCAGCGGACTACCCAACAAAAACATTGCCCACGCTGGTCAGATAGCTTCTATGTCTCTGAATCTATTAGCGGCTATCAAACAATTCAAGATAGCTCACAGGCCCAACGATTTGTTGAAGTTAAGGATTGGCATACACAGTGGTAAGTAACAGACGGCAGATTCAATAACTTAGACAAATGGATGTGGATGACAATATCTTGTAACTCCCTCTACCGACTTTCTTTTGATATATTTGAATTTACACAAAGTGTCTATTGAATGACCTATTTATAACCACATGTTTTCATTTAAGACTGAATTTGATATTATCATATTGTCAGATCATATTGTCAGATCATATTGTCAGATCATATCGTCAGATCATATCGTCAGATCATATTGTCAGATCATATTGTCAGATCATATCGTCAGATCATATAGTCAGATCATATCGTCAGATCATATTGTCAGATCATATCGTCAGATCATATAGTCAGATCATATTGTCAGATCATATTGTCAGATCATATCGTCAGATCATCTTATATAAAAATATATGTCATATTACAATTATTTCTTTCTGATCAACATATAGTGGACACTTTCCTCAACATATAGTGGACACTTTCCTCAACATGGTCTCGCATCGGTACATGGTCTCGCATCGGTACATGGTCTCGCATCGGTACATGATCTCTCATCGGTACATGATCTCTCATCGGTACATGATCTCTCATCGGTACATGATCTCTCATCGGTACATGGTCTCGCATCGGTACATGGTCTCGCATCGGTACATGGTCTCGCATCGGTACAGGATCTCTCATCGGTACATGGTCTCGCATCGGTACATGGTCTCGCATCGGTACATGGTCTCGCATCGGTACATGGTCTCGCATCGGTACATGGTCTCGCATCGGTACATGGTCTCACATCGGTACAGGATCTCGCATCGGTACAAGGTCTCGCATCGGTACATGGTCTCGCATCGGTACAGGATCTCGCATTGGTACATGATCTCGCATCGGACATGGTCTCGCATTGGCACATGCTCTCGCATCGGTACAGGATCTTGCATCGGCACATGGTCTCACTTCGGTACATACTTTCGCATCGGTACAGGATCTCGAATTGAACTTAGCTTACGTAGACTAACATGTGTGCATCGGTACAGGATCTCGAATTGAACTTAGCTTACGTAGACTAACATGTGTGCATCGGTACAGGATCTCGCATCTGTACATGGTCTCGCATCGGTACAGGATTTCGAGTTGAACTTAGCTGAGGTATACAAGCATGCGATACATGTAATGTTATGTTTTGTTATGTTATGTTATTCTATGTTATGTTATGATATATTTTGTTGTGCTATGTTATGTTATGATATATTTTGTTGTGCTATGTTATGTTATGAGATGCTATTTATTTTTTTTCCGATCCAGAAGCACTTGAGCTTTTCAGCTCTTCGGCTCCGTGCTATGGACATCGTAACCCTTCGGTTCGGTGCCACGAACACTGTAACTCTGGGGAATCTGTGACTTTTCTGCCATCCCGCGGAATTGAACCCGCACACACAGAGAGATAGTCACGCGTAGTCCAACGCGCTACGAACACGCTGGGCAGACGGGCGTTCAGTCTTATACAACCTACGCATAAATCAATTTGTATGTTTAAATTGTGTTGCCATTAACATCGAAAGAAGAAAGTGACACATGACAACATCATCATCATCATCATCATTGATGTTGTACTTGAACTACTTAGGACTATAGTTACTCGACATATATATTTGTATATTTAAAAGCTGAATAACTGACACTAAACTTGACTCTAGAAATACACTACAGAAACTACTTGAGAAATCGTTGTACAGACTTAGCATCACTGCAGCTTACCCACGGTTATCTCCAGATCTGGTACTACCACCTCAGATATGTATATGGGGTCAAAGGCTCATGGCGGCATCATGTGCCAGGGTTAGAGAAGGGGCGCGCTAACCAAGACCCTGTCCTCTACCTCCACGTGGTGACCCTGGAAACAGACTTAGGTTCCGGTCTGGCTAAGGGAGGGCAGGGATCGGGGAGAACTACAGGTAGTTGTAGTAGTGCAAACACGGAAAAACAATGCAGGGGCTGAAAATCCCTAAATTTTTTTTTTTTTTTTTTAATCAGATCCAGAAGCACTTGAGCTTATTAGCTCTTCGGCTCGGTGCCATGGACATCGTAACCCTTCGGTTCGGTGCCACGAACACCGTAAATCTGGGGAATCTGTGGCTTTTTCTGCCATCCCGCGGAATTGAACCCGCACACACAGAGGGATAGTCACCTGTAGTCCAACGCGCTACGAACACGCTGGGCAGACGGGCAAAATCCCTAAATAATACACGTATCTCCTGTCCGACGTCCGCTAAAAAATTGCTCAAGTTCAAAAAGTACGAAACAGCAGCGTACGAGTGATCGAGATCAAAATGCAAATTCCCTCTGGAATAAACGACAGAATTAAAGGAATAAGAGGTGCATCCCAAAGCCGAGACATGGAGCGAAAACTCGGTGCACGAGTCAAGCTCTGTGTCAGAGTAGTTCCTAGTAACGGTAAATGCGACGGTAGTGGTGACCACAATGGTCTTACCACAAGTAGCAGCTATCCGTCCGATGGGAAAGGCTGCACACGAAGGGATGAGAGGTGCATCCAAATTGGAAAAGAGGACCAACTCCCAAGGAGTAAAGAGCCGCAAACAAATTGCCAGCTGTAGGTTAGAATCAATAAGAAAGGTGCGTAACGAATCAAAAAGTATCGGTTTACACGGCAGCGCAACGTCGTGACGCTTAATGGGAAGGTATGCGAGAAACCCGTACATGAGGCAAAGCGCAGAGAAACATAATGGGTAAAGTATGAGCGCAAATTCTGTAGTTGTGTTCAGAGACTAACAAAACTGCCCTCCCTGGGACAATCGGGCAAAGGTACGGTTGCCAAAACAACTAACATTCCCGGAAGAACTGAGGTGGGAATGGTTGAACAAGTGCAAATAAAAAAAATTGCGTTTTTAGTGCCGAATGAAACTGCCCTCCCTGGGACAACCGGGCAGGGTACGGTTGCATTAATAACTAACATCGCCGAAAGAACTGAGGTAGCGGCGAGCGCAAAATCTCAATTGCTTTGATAGCGCTGATTGAAACGACCCTCTAGAATAGAATATCTGTGTGCAGCCCCAGACCAGTGTTTCATGGAGACGGGAAAATACGGAGTAAAATCCTTGCAAATTCCCAAGTAACGACACGCGCCCCGAAGCGACTGAGAATACTCCTACTCAGGAACAAACTCACAGTGGATAAAAAGTATGGCCGATAACGCGAAGGATTTAGTGGTACAACCCCAAGCATTGGCTAAGGGCAATACTTTTCAGACGCCGATCATCCTACATAGATGACGTCCTAATGTCATGGCTCAGATCACATAAAGGCTAAGCATACTGCCAACATATGATCGTTTGTTTGACAAAGCAACAAAAAAAAGGTGATACTTCCTGTGACTAGCCCGAGAAGGGTCGAGATCGTTTGGGTCTTTATCTAAGCGACCTCACCCAGTCAACGCACGTAGGTTAATCCTCCTTGGCGTAGATCTAAGCCCAAATTTACGGCTCTAAAAGATCATTAAGGAGTGGTATCTTACGTTGTGCATGGAACGACCTCACTAAAAGATCATTAAGGAGTGGTATCTTACGTTGTGTATGGAACGACCTCACTAAAAGATCATTAAGGAGTGGTATCTTACGTTGTGTATGGAACGACCTCACTAAAAGATCATTAAGGAGTGGTATCTTACGTTGTGCATGGAACGACCTCACTAAAAGATCATTAAGGAGTGGTATCTTACGTTGTGCATGGAACGACCTCACTAAAAGATCATTAAGGAGTGGTATCTTACGTTGTGCATGGAACGACCTCACTAAAAGATCATTAAGGAGTGGTATCTTACGTTGTGCATGGAACGACCTCACTAAAAGATCATTAAGGAGTGGTATCTTACGTTGTGCATGGAACGACCTCACTAAAAGATCATTAAGGAGTGGTATCTTACGTTGTGCATGGAACGACCTCACTAAAAGATCATTAAGGAGTGGTATCTTACGTTGTGTATGGAACGACCTCACTAAAAGATCATTAAGGAGTGGTATCTTACGTTGTGTATGGAACGACCTCACTAAAAGATCATTAAGGAGTGGTATCTTACGTTGTGTATGGAACGACCTCACTAAAAGATCATTAAGGAGTGGTATCTTACGTTGTGCATGGAACGACCTCACTAAAAGATCATTAAGGAGTGGTATCTTACGTTGTGTATGGAACGACCTCACTAAAAGATCATTAAGGAGTGGTATCTTACGTTGTGCATGGAACGACCTCACTAAAAGATCATTAAGGAGTGGTATCTTACGTTGTGCATGGAACGACCTCACTAAAAGATCATTAAGGAGTGGTATCTTACGTTGTGCATGGAACGACCTCACTAAAAGATCATTAAGGAGTGGTATCTTACGTTGTGCATGGAACGACCTCACTAAAAGATCATTAAGGAGTGGTATCTTACGTTGTGTATGGAACGATCTCACTAAAAGATCATTAAGGAGTGGTATCTTACGTTGTGCATGGAACGACCTCACTAAAAGATCATTAAGGAGTGGTATCTTACGTTGTGTATGGAACGATCTCACTAAAAGATCATTAAGGAGTGGTATCTTACGTTGTGCATGGAACGACCTCACCAAAGGCAGGAAAGACGTTAGAGAAAGCACCCGATATGCCCTCACTAAAACAAACTCTGTCCAAGAAAGAGTTACACGGACATTAGATCTCCTGCAACGATCACTCTTGAAGGATCTAAGCTTCAAGTACCTCGAAGTCGACGAGGCTGTCCATATGGTTGAGGGATGTCTGTAAAAGGGTAATATAGGCCCACGCAAAAGTCAGTCAGAAGCGCAATACCAGGCGTCATGACTTTACACCTGAATTAATTAATAGCGGGTTAACGAAAGAAGAAGTTATAAAAAGATATGTATATTTCTGTACATCGCTGTACAGAGTGTACAACTCTAGCAGTTATAAAAAGATATGTATATTTCTGTACATCGCTGTACAGAGTGTACAACTCTAGCAGTTATAAAAAGATATGTATACTTCTGTACATCGCTGTACAGAGTGTACAACTCTAGCAGTTATAAAAAGATATGTATATTTCTGTACATCGCTGTACAGAGTGTACAACTCTAGCAGTTAGGGAAAGTTGTTGTTCTAATATTATCAATCTTCAATGCAAACTTTGTTGGTATAGTCTGTCCATTAATTCGTGAGCACGTTTGAAATTGATTTTCTCGAAAACTACCTGTTGGATCTCAGTGATTTTTGCATGCAGCCTTAGAATATCCATGACGCTAAAATAAAGTTAACCAGTAGTCCGTAGATGCTACGGATTTTGCACATCGGCAAATTCCTTTGATCTTTTATGACAATTGCAAATACGGGGCTCAAATTTTAGATTTTACAGTATCCCAGAATTTGTCCATGTCAATTCTATTCATAGGTGTATCTCCATATTAACTTGATAGGTCAAGTAATTAAGTGTGTTGCCCTTTATGTGCAATCGTGAACTTGGATACAATATGCAACAGTTAGTCCTCCTCTTCGGTCACCATTAGACCCCAGGGTGTCTTAACTTCACCACAAATTGTATGATGGTAGACGCATTTGGATATGGAAATGTATACGTTGCTATTTCTCAGTCTGTAATCAAAATATGATTTTTATCATCCCGAATCTGACGATTCCATGAGGTTGATAATTGTTACTGGCTGGACAAATTGTAATCCATCTCGGTGCCAGTACTCGTCTTCCTCTCGGAGCACATGTTCAACACACTTCTTCCAGAACTGCATGTCTATCATTGAGAAGGACTCACGTGTCAGAACTTCAACATCACACATTTTAAACGTCCTGTTCTGTTCGGCAACTTGCCCTTTACTTTAGCCCAGACAAGCTCTATCGGATTGAGCATGATATGGAGGTAGTCGCAAAGACGTGTGGCCGTATTCCGCAATGATTTTGTCAATATGAAACACCTTTGTCTTATTTGTCATCCTCACCAGGTGCAACAACTCGGGTTTCAAATATGTATCATCGAAGCTGACATTTTCCTTAGCAAGCCAAGTCCTAATTTGATCTTTTGTATTTGATGCAGTTGGTACTTTGTCTTCCGCTGATACTGCGTTGTGATAGGATGCATTATCCATTACCAAGCATGATGGTCTGTTTAGAATTGGAAGTAGATCTTTCTCCATCCAGTGCCTGAAAATATGTCCATTCATTTCTGTGTGGTAGTCCCTACCGTCGGTACTTTTGATTGGAAAATAAGTCCAGCGTCATGGACAAGACCTTCTTCACTGCTTCCTGCATGTGTTAGTATAATACGCTGGCCTTTGCTGCTTCGTATTTTTCTTTTCTGTTCACCGTCTACTGATTGTCATTCTTTAGCATTGGTGTGGTGAGCATTGACCCAGGATTCGTCCAAATATACAATATCATAGCCTTGCCTCCGCCGCTCACGGATCTGCCTCAGGTATTTACTTCGGCAGCAATTAAATGTGGCTTTTCACAAATAATATTCCTGCGCCTATAGTTTTTCTGAAGGTGAAGCCGGCGGCTCTTACAATTTTCATAGAGTACTTTTAGAAATGTCTATGCTGCAATCTGATTGCAGTTTTAATTTCAGTTTCCTGAGAGTAACAAGTTGATTTGTCGCAAACATTTTCAAGAGCTCCGTCTTATGACATCTATGTCAAAGTCGTCAATTGTTCTTTTCCTTCCTTGCTTGACATTAGTGCACTTTGTGTCCTGTTTAATCCATCGGAAAAGGATTCTCTATTCAGACCAAGCGCCAGTTGCGCTCGTTTCTCAGGGTTATGAATATCGCAATATAGATGACCTCTCTTAGATTCCCTACGGAAGTGTTGGTATAGTAAAACTGTAACCTTCTGCATTGTTATAAATGTGCACTTCAGACTCATTATGAATGTGATATCAATGTCAGTTTTGATAAGCCAACAAATATGATACAATAGCTTCATACAAATAGCGAGATACGCCTATAACTATACAATGGTATCCCAATTATAACGTCATATGCTTTCCGCTTTCAAAGTCGACTGGGTTAGGTGCACGGGAATTCGTGAAACTCACGATATTTCAATGTTACCATAATGTATTTTTAGAACAACGCGTCTGTGTACCGTAAATCTGTTACTATTGTGACAATCCGGTGAGGTTGATTTTAATATAACCTGAAGAAGAAATATTTCAAACTACATCAAATTTTCTTGGAAAAAATATTTCTCTAGCGTCATGGATATTCTAAGGCTGCTTGCAAAAATCACTGAGATCCCAACAGGTAGTTTTCGAGAAAATCAATTTCAAACGTGCTCACGAATTAATGGACAGACTATAGATGTATTTTACTATGTTGAATGTCTTCAATGTTTCTCAATGACAATGACTGTCTCTAATATATAAATATCGTGTTTCTTGTGTCTATGCAAACTGTTTGCAAACTGGTTTGACTGTTATCAGGACCTTGCGTGGCTGGAGTGGTTGGCCAAACAATGCCACGGTATTGCTTATTTGGTGATACGGTCAACACGGCTTCTAGAATGGAATCACACGGAGAAGGTATTTCAGATTTCACTTTAACAAATGGAAACTATAACATAACTCATACAAGAATATATTTCTGTGTCTAGTCGATGTGTCTAGACGATGTGTCTAGACGATGTATTAGTTATCTCATTACGCCGAGAAGAATTCAGTCTTCCGGTTAGAGTCAAATAATTAGCAAATGTAAGAACGTTTCTACTAATGACAACTAGTTGTTGTTGTTTGTTGTGTGTTGCGTGTTGTGTGTTGTGTGTTGTGTGTTGTTAACATTAGAGTAAATGACATATTGTAGTTTTACAGTCAGAAAATAGTTATATTCTAGAGAAATAAACAACAAGTTCTGGAATTCGTTGTCTATATCATGTATTGTGTGTCATGTATTGTGTGTCATGTGTTGTGTGTCATGTGTTGTGTGTCATGTATTGTGTGTCATGTATTGTGTGTCATGCACTGTGTGTCATGTATTGTGTGTCATGTATTGTATGTCATGCATTGTGTGTCATGCACTGTGTGTCATGTATTGTGTGTCATGTGTTGTGTGTCATGTATTGTGTGTCATGTATTGTGTGTCATGTGTTGTGTGTCATGTGTTGTGTGTCATGTATTGTGTGTCATGTATTGTGTGTCATGCACTGTGTGTCATGCACTGTGTGTCATGCGTTGTGTGTCATGTGTTGTGTGTCATGTATTGTGTGTCATGTATTGTGTGTCATGTATTGTATGTCATGCATTGTGTGTCATGTCATGTCATGTGTTGTGTGTCATGTATTGTGTGTCATGTATTGTGTGTCATGTATTGTGTGTCATGTGTTGTGTGTCATGTATTGTGTGTCATGTATTGTGTGTCATATATTGTGTGTCATGTATTGTGTGTCATGTATTGTGTGTCATGTATTGTGTGTAATGTATTGTGTGTCATGTATTGTGTGTCATGTGTTGTATGTCATGTTTTGTATGTCATGTATTGTGTGTCATGTATTGTGTGTCATGTATTGTATGTCATGTATTGTGTGTCATGTCATGTCATGTGTTGTGTTCATGTATTGTATGTCATGCATTGTGTGTCATCTCATGTATTGTATGTCATGTATTGCATGTCATGTATTGTATGTCATGTATTGCATGTCATGTATTGTGTGTCATGCATTGTGTGTCATGTATTGAATGTCATGTATTGTGTGTCATATATTGTGTGTAATGTATTGTGTGTCATGTATTGTGTGTCATGTATTGTGTGTCATGTATTGTGTGTCATGTGTTGTATGTCATGTATTGTGTGTCATGTCATGTAGTGTGTCATGTAGGTGTCATGTATTGTGTGTCATGTATTGTATGTCATGTATTGTATGTCATGTATTGTGTGTCATGTCATGTCATGTGTTGTGTTCATGTATTGTATGTCAAGTATTGTTTGTCATGTCATGTATTGTATGTCATGTCATGTATTGTTTGTCATGTATTGCATGTCATGTATTGTATGCAGCGCCGGATTAGCCTAGTAGCAGAAGTAGCAAATGCTACGGCCCCGCGCTTCTAGGGGCCCCGCGCCTATGTGACAGATGAAAATGGAAAAAATAACCAGATGTTATATCAAAACACGCAAGCTGTCTGAATTTTTAAATGTCGTGTGTGATGGTGCTGAATCCAACGAAATCGAAGCAGAAAATACAGAAGACGTGTCCCACTGTGTAGTAGATGAAAGCAGTGCTATAGAAGAATCATAATTACCAATATTACCATTAAGATTAGCAACTCTTCACGATTTAGCCACATTTTTCACAAGACAAACTGAAATCGAATGTACAGCAAGTCCTCCCAATTTAGCCATATCATATTCAAGCCAAAGAGAGGCAGAAAGCACAGCATATGCTTCTAATGTAGCAACATCATCTACAAGCCAAAAACACAACGAAAGTAAAATGTACTCAAACGATATTGGTGAATGGCCAAACAACTTCAAACAATCCACGATTTTGTCGAAAGTCGTTTTCACATACACACATACACCAACAAACAAAACTCACGTGAAAGATTGGTTGTGTTATACAGAAACTAAAGGACAACTGTTCTGTTTTGTTTGAAAAGTTATTGATTTAGGCTGTACCATAGAGTGACTGGTGTATTTGGAATACTCCGGCAGTTAAATTCTATTACAGAGGAAGAGATCTTGAAAAGAACTCCAAATATTGTCAGCTCTTACCAAGAGGATTTGGAAGAAAGTCTAGGCGACGAACTTATGCAGTTCACTGAACTTCTTAAAACTAATGTAGCTGCTGCTATTTGCAACGAAAAGCATGAGGCTCTAGAACTGCAATTTTATAAACTTATAATGGAAAATTTATTAGAGTCGTGTTTCCCAAATGTAGAAATAGTCTTACGAATTTACTAGTTTTTAATGATTACTAACTGCAGCGGAGAACGTCCTTTTTCAACATTAAAGCGTATAAAAAGTGAGTTAAGGAACATGATGGGACAAGATCGTCTAAATAACCTCACCTTAATGAACATTGAATGTAATTTACTTAGAGAAATTGATTTGTCTAGTATTATCTCTAAATTTGCTCACATTAAATCGAGACAAGTTTGTTTGTAAAAATTGTGTTTTATTTTATTATCATACAAAACCTAGGGCCCGCGCTAAAATTTGCTACGGGCCCCGCGCTAGCCTAATCCGGCACTGATTGTATGTCATGCATTGTGTGTCATGTCATGTTGTGTGTATGTGTTTTGTCATGTGTTGTGTGTCATGTGTTGTGTGTCCTGTGTTGTGTGTCATGTGTTGTGTGTCATGTATTGTATGTCATGTATATTTTGTGATCTCTCCAATTGCAGCTCTCAAAATTCACGTTAGTGCCTCGTGTAAGCTTCTGCTAGATGATTTGGGCGGTTACTATCTCGTGAAGAGAGGTCTGGTGGACTTGAAGGTACGTACCTCTAGTTAGCTTTCTCGTCGTGTTACGTTCGGTTTCATATGGTCAGTCTAGATTATGAATTAGGTATCTGATCCTCCAGTACTACTCAAGTTTGACGAAGAGGCAAGAAACAACTCTCTACCAATTATTTTTGCTCTTTGACAGGATTCTGGTATACCATCTAACCATCTTTTTCGTGGTCTTCCTCTCGACTCTTTCCTGACGTTCTGTTGTAGAAAACTGTATACTGTGGAGTTTGGGTGCATTCTTAAACCATTCTTTGTTATCTTATCTTATCTTAACCACATTTGCCGTGAAGCGTCGAGGGAGATTTAGTCTTCTATCTTGTGCCAGGTGTGTTGGGCTTGACGTTGTCAGTCCAGGTTTTCGCAGGAACTCTGAGATGTTATCTATCCATCGTGTTCTTGGTCTGCCTCGTGCTCTGCGCTCTGAGTGTCGATTATTGTAGGCACTTGCTGGTAGTAAATGTGGTTCCATTCTCATTAGATGACCGAACCACTTGATTCTTTGTTTCTCGATGTACTGTATGCATGGTATAGTACCAACGATGCTTCTGATATTCTCGTTTCTCACTCTATCTCTCCTTGTAACGTTGACAGCTTTTCGTAGACATCTCATTTCCCATGTTGTAATCTTTCTTTCTTGTGTCTTAGTCAGGGGCAATGTTTGGCACTGATAGAGACAGTTGGAAATAAATACGCAGTTTATCAATTGTCGTTTGACTGCCATGTTAATGCTTGGATGTTTTAATAGTGGTGACAGTTGGTATGTCACTGCGTTTGCCTTCTGGCATCTAGTCTCGATTTATCTGTCCATCTTTTCATCTGCTGTGAATATATTCCGATATATTTGAATTCTGGTGTATGTTGTATTTTTACATTATTCACGTGTATATTTAGTTGACTTGTTGACCTACTTATTGTCACGACTTCTGTTTTGGAGGTGTTAATGTAATTCAAGCAAGGCTCTGTGCAACTTTCTTTCTTATGCTCGTGATGGTAACTGTCTTTTCTGGTGATGTTGGTAACCTTTCGCAGGCAGCGCATTTCACAAGTAGTTATTTTTTGTTACTGCGCCATGCTCATTGTCCATGTTTGGCTCTGGTAACAAATGTTGTAGGGGCGTAACTGGCATCGATTGGGTAGAACAGTCAACTAGAAGATTTATTTTTGATGATATTGCCTTGTTAATTAATAACAACCTAGATATGTCAATAAAAACATTAACTTGACATCTATAGCATCAAAAGTTGGACTACAGGTAGGCTATGAAAAGACAAATATAATGAAGACACCTATGGCAAGTAATGCAGATATCACACTGGAATCTAAAATGATAAAAATAACAGAGCAGTTCACTATTTAGGTAGAAATTTTGATTGTACAGGAAATGTTAAAAAATAAATTATGATACGAATTGCAAAGCAACATCAGCTTTTAAACGTCTAAATAAAATATGGAACTGCAAGTTATATAGTATTAAAACTAAATTACGAATTTTCAATTCAAATGTTGTATCAATCCTAACATATGCCAGCGAGAGTTGGAAAATAACTAAAGATATAGAAAGCAAGTTGAATGCATTTGAAAATAGACGTCTGTGAAAAATAATGAATTAATGGGAAAGAATTAGGGGAAATCGAGAGTCTGGTCAACCCGAGCGTTATAGAAGGGAGAGAAAAGGCGCATATGGAAACGGCGCGCCAGGATTAGTGAGCTGACACTAATCAAGATCCTACCCCACCTCCACGTGGTGACCCTGGAAACAGACAACGGTTCCTGTCTGGCCAAGAGGGTAGGAATCGAGGAGACCACAGGTAGTGGTAGTAATGTAAGCACGGGAAAGTAATACAGGTCCAAAATTCCTGAACCAAATAAACGCATCTCCTGGCCGAAGTCGACGAAAGTCGCCCAAAAGGGTTGCTGCAACGTAAGGAATAGTAGCGTACGATCGTCGGTGAACGAATGCCAATTCCCCCGGAGTAAATGACCGCACGAAGGAATAAGTGGTGCATCCAGAGAAGAGACGTGGGCTCACGTGGAGCAAAATTCGGAGCCCTGAGGTGGGAGCCCGAATTGAGTTGCTAAAAACGAATCGTATAAAATTGCCAAGGTACGAGTCGTCAGAAGGAAAATATTCACGTCCCCTCGGAGTAATGGTGGTAACGCCTTTGCCAGCTCTCGGCAAGGATCGTCGGAAGAGATGCAATGTGAAGTGACGACACAAGGGAAGATTGCAGTTAACTCCGTACAAGAGGCCAATCGCATATATATCTATTGGGTAAAGTTAGCTGAGCGCAAATCCTAAAGTTGCGTTTTTAGAGCCTAACGAAACTGCCTTCCCTGAAACAACCTGGCATGGTACTGTTGTTCTTACAACTAACATCCCCGGAGAAATCGGGGTGGGTGATGCTTGGCGAGCGCAAAATCTAAGTTGTGCTGATAGCGCCTAATGAAAATACACTCTACATTATTTGCGCGCAGCCCCAGCTCAGTGTTTCCCGGGGTCAGAGAAAATGCAGAGTGGAAACTACAAATTGCCAAGTGCCGACACGAGCCTTGAAGAGACTGAGAATGTTCCTATTCCGGAATAAACTCAACGTCGTGAGAAAGGTAAGACCGACATTGTAAAGATTTGACAGGCTGTCCAACTCCGAACATTGGCGAAGGGCGACACATTTCCCTGTGTGTTGCATGAGTAAGATGCCATCCTAGGACAAGCTTATGTGTCCCAAGAAGACTGAGAAATGTTCCTAATCCGGAATATAGTCGGAAAGGCTGCACAGCTCTTTAGCGTAGAGCATAAAGCCAAAATATACGTAAATGATTGTAAAAGAGCAATTCCTAGAGCAAGCTACCCTAGTAAATAAAATGCTGGCGAAATTGTATGTGTTGTGCTGACCTAGTCCCCATAGGCGCATAGTTGGCATAACGTAAAAAAACGTTCTTTTCAAGGATCAATTATACATCACAATAAGAATGATAAAATTGGCCGCGCAGAACGATCGCAAAGCAGAAGAAGAAGAATAAAGCGCCCATGAAGCCACCTTGTTTGTTGTAGGATCTCTTTGCACTTTTTGACCGACAGTTTCTTTTTGGTGATTGCTCTCAGACTGCTTTTAAGCAATCGTTTCTTCTGAGCAGAGGTAAGTGGAACATTACCTTTTAACACATTGTGACAACATTCGCAAAGTGTTCGTACGAGCTCTGTGGAAGCAGTTTTCATTATAGCCTTCACGGCGGTGGGATTTGCCCCGCTTAAGAATCGCAGCATTTCGCAGTGTTGTTTCATAGTCTCGGCCATGTCTTTTACTTGGGGACGTAAATAACTTGTGTCGCGTCAGGAAATATATCGCCACGCAACCTCAACTGATCAGGTGTTTCTTGTCGGAAGTCGAATAACAGATAACCATGTGACGAAGATGTAGCGTCTTTAAAACTTTCTTGGACATACGATGCCCGCTTAGTGTACATCTGCTTGGACATACGATGCCCGCTTAGTGTACATCTGCTTTGACATACGATGTCCGCTTAGTGTACATCTGCTTGGACATACGATGCCGCTTAGTGTACATCTGCTTGGACATACGATGTCCGCTTAGTGTACATCTGCTTGGACATACGATGCCCTTGTGTACATCTGCTTGGACATACGATGCCCGCTTAGTGTACATCTGCTTGACATACGATGTCCGCTTAATGTACATCTGCTTGGACATACGATGCCCGCTTAGTGTACATCTGCTTGGACATACGATGCCCGCTTAGTGTACATCTGCTTGGACATACGATGCCCGCTTAGTGTACATCTGCTTGGCCAGATTGGTAATTTCTTTGGATTCTCCGAAAGGAGTTAATACTTATTTTTCATGTTTGTTGGCCTACACGCTCTGATATAACCAATAAAAGATTCGCCCTAGGTTGAAAGGGTCGTACCTCGGCTTAAAGAGGCTTTAATCCCCTACTAAACAAACAAAATTGGTAATCTACGAGCCGTCTCGCGGGTTTTTAAAAAGCACTATGTAATGAGAGTTTAAACTAATAGTCCGTTGTTCTTTATTTTTCCAAATAGGTTTGTACAATATACATAACGCTAATGTTGCGATAGTGACTACCTTTAGTAAATAATTTAGTTACTCTATCGTCTGTCTCGATGGTGACTACCTTTAGTAAATAATTTAATTGTCTCTACCCTTTATGTTTTCGTAGACTGATTGTCATTCTCTGTAACACAATATAATCTCTTCTGGAGTAGGCCATGTCTGCTAGATGGGTCAAAAACTTGTGCACAAAAACGGTTTTACCACTACCAGTTGGGCAGGCTATAAGCGCTGTCAATGGATGTTTCCACCTAGGGTCCATAGCTAGTTAATGTTAAATTATATAGACACGAACATTTTTATATATATCATATAACGGGTTTTCCTCTCTGCTAGTAGTATACTCATATAGTGGGTTTTCCTCTCAGCTAGTATTATACTCATTTAACGAGTTTTCCTCTCGGCTAGTAGTATACTCATATAACGAGTTTTCCTCTCTGCTAGTAGTATACTCATATAGTGGGTTTTCCTCTCGGCTAGTAGTATACTCATATAGTGGGTTTTCCTCTCAGCTAGTATTATACTCATATAACGAGTTTTCCTCTCTGCTAGTAGTATACTCATATAACGAGTTTTCCTCTCGGCTAGTAGTATACTCATATAGTGGGTTTTCCTCTCAGCTAGTAGTATACTCATATAACGAGTTTTCCTCTCTGCTAGTAGTATACTCATATAACGAGTTTTCCTCTCGGCTAGTATTATACTCATTTAACGAGTTTTCCTCTCTGCTAGTAGTATACTCATATAACGAGTTTTCCTCTCTGCTAGTAGTATACTCATATAACGAGTTTTCCTCTCTGCTAGTATTATACTCATATAACGAGTTTTCCTCTCAGCTAGTAGTATACTCATATAACAAGTTTTCCTCTCAGCTAGTAGTATACTCATATAACAAGTTTTCCTCTCTGCTAGTAGTATACTCATATAACGAGTTTTCCTCTCTCGTAGTATACTCATATAACAAGTTTTCTCTCTGCTAGTAGTATACTCATATAACGAGTTTTCCTCTCGGCTAGTAGTATACTCATATAACGAGTTTTCCTCTCTGCTAGTAGTATACTCATATAACGAGTTTTCCTCTCTGCTAGTAGTATACTCATATAACGAGTTTTCCTCTCGGCTAGTAGTATACTCATATAACGAGTTTTCCTCTCGGCTAGTAGTATACTCATATAACGAGTTTTCCTCTCTGCTAGTAGTATACTCATATAACGAGTTTTCCTCTCTGCTAGTAGTATACTTATATAACAAGTTTTCCTCTCTGCTAGTAGTATACTCATATAACGAGTTTTCCTCTCTGCTAGTAGTATACTCATATAACGAGTTTCGCCTGCTAGTAGTATACTCATATAACGAGTTTTCCTCTCTAGTAGTATACTTATATAACAAGTTTTCCTCTCTGCTAGTAGTATACTCATATAGTGGTTTTCCTCTGCTAGTAGTATACTATATAGTGGGTTTTCCTCTCGGCTAGTAGTATACTCAAATAACGAGTTTTCCTCTCGGCTAGTAGTATACTCATATAACGATTTTCCTCTCTCTAGTAGTATACTCATTAACGAGTTTTCCTCTCGGCTAGTAGTATACTCATATAGTGGGTTTTCCTCTCGGCTAGTAGTATACTCAAATAACGAGTTTTCCTCTCAGCTAGTAGTATACCAATAGTGGGTTTTCCTCTCGGCTAGTAGTATACTCATATAAGGAGTTTTCCTCTCAGCTAGTAGTATACTCATATAACGAGTTTTCCTCTCAGCTAGTATTATACTCATATAGTGGGTTTTCCTCTCAGCTAGTAGTATACTCATATAACGAGTTTTCCTCTCAGCTAGTATTATACTCATATAGTGGGTTTTCCTCTCGGCTAGTAGTATACTCATATAACGAGTTTTCCTCTCAGCTAGTATTATACTCATATAACGAGTTTTCCTCTCTGCTAGTAGTATACTCAAATAACGAGTTTTCCTCTCAGCTAGTAGTATACTCATATAACGAGTTTTCCTCTCGGCTAGTAGTATACTCATATAACGAGTTTTCCTCTCTGCTAGTAGTATACTCATATAACGAGTTTTCCTCTCTGCTAGTAGTATACTCATATAACGAGTTTTCCTCTCGGCTAGTAGTATACTCATATAACGGGTTTTCCTCTCTGCTAGTAGTATACTCATATAACGAGTTTTCCTCTCGGCTAGTAGTATACTCATATAACGGGTTTTCCTCTCTGCTAGTAGTATACTCATATAACGAGTTTTCCTCTCTGCTAGTAGTATACTCATATAACGAGTTTTCCTCTCGGCTAGTAGTATACTCATATAACGAGTTTTCCTCTCGGCTAGTAGTATACTCATATAGTGGGTTTTCCTCTCGGCTAGTAGTATACTCATATAACCTTACAAATGTTGACGACACAGTTTCACTTTTTAATTTCCTACTATTATATCCTATATATGTATATTTTATATCAATTTCAATTACAAATTCTTGTTTTATTACGCTACACAAATATCTGATTTCTATCTAAATATATATATGTTTGGTTATATATGTATGTATACACCTGTCTCTCTCTCTCTAAATATATATATATATATATATATATCAGCTATCCTAAATAAATTGATTGTATGAGACCTTTCAAAGCTAAAAATATCCCTTTGTATAATAATAATAATAATTCCTCTCGTACCGTTATACGGTACATATAGCCTGCAAGTAATAACTCCATACCGCTCTATCCTGGGCAACTCGCTCAATCTCATTCATGGAACTGAGACCGATATTTCCTGCCTCTCTCAGCAAAGTTCGTTTCAGGGTCTCTTTAGGTCGACCTCTCTTTCTTGAACCCTTTGCATCCCACTTCATTGCCTGATTTGATATTCGTTGATCATCTCCTCAAGGTGTGCCCAACATATCTCCATCTTCTCTTTCTTATAACAGTTGTCACTAGTGGTTGACCAGACATGTCTCTGATTTCATCACTTCTCCTGAATTCGTTCCATTTTATATTCATTATTTTTCGCAGATATCTATTTTCAAATGCATTCAACTTTCTTTCTATATCTTTAGTCATTTTCCAACTCTCGCTAGCATATGTTAGGATTGATACAACATTTTCCAACTCTCGCTGGCATATGTTAGGACTGATACAACATTTTCCAACTCTCGCTGGCATATGTTAGGACTGATACAACATTTGAATTGAAAATTCGTAATTTAGTTTGAATACTATATTAAAATAAATAGATTGTATCAGACCTTTCAAAGCTAAAAATATCCCTTTCTAAAATGTTGACCTAAATATACAAACACACACACACACACTGTTATAAGTAAATTCTAACAGATACTTTAACATACCGAAATGATATTATCTCTCACTTTACCCCCACCCCTCCCTTTCTATATAGCTTTATATCTTTATATATACAACCAGGCATACACACTCATGCACACAAAATATACTCCTCTTCTCAACTAATATTATCATTGCTAACAATAGAATACAAAGGACGACCATAGATAAGCACACGAAAAGTCAATGAATATTTGTTTTTGAAACATTACATCATATCTAAATATAGATGATAGTAAACCCAAAAAAAACCCAGAAAAATGTGTATCGATTTTTATATTTTTCCAGTTCAAAATAACATTTTGTTTTTAAATTATTGATTTTTCAAAAAACAATATATATATATATATATATAATACCTATCTTCCCATAGTAAATCATAAGTTATCTCTCCCTTAGTAAACCAATAGTTATCTCCCCTTATATAAACATATTACTACTACAAGCCCTAGGAGTAAATCCTTCATTGACTTTGGTCCTAACCACTCCTATAATATATCGCTCACTCCTACTACTAATTTGTCAATTTGTGCGTCGTTCCCAACATTATGCACTACTTCCAGGATAGAGCGGTATGGAGAAATTGCTTGCAGACCCTATGTAACGTATAACGGTACGAGAAGAATTATTAATATGCAGTTATATTTCAGGAGAAAGAGGAAATGGAAATTCTAAGAGAAAGAGGAAATGGAAATTCTAACTTACTTGCTATTATTACAATAAATTTCTGGAGAAAGGGGACATTCTATCTTACTGGCTCGTATTATATTATATTTCAGGAGAAAGGGACATTCTATATGGAATCTATTATATTATATTTCGGAGAAAGGGACATTCTATCTTATTTCACTGTCTCGTATTATATTATATTTCAGGAGAAAGGGACATTCTATCTTACTGGCTCGTATTATATTATATTTCAGGAGAAAGGGAAATTTAACTTACTGGCTCTTATTATATTATATTTCAGGGAAAGGGAAATTTAACTTACTGGCTCTTGGACGAGGATGAAGATAATCAAGTTTCTGGTGCAAGAAGAAATGAGAATAACATTCAGACCGACTTCTCTCCCATGTTCGCTTCCAACGGGCGATTCAGAACGCAAGAACAAATATACACCAATGATTCATCTTTTATGCCACAAACAGGATCTTCCTTCAGTTTTAAATTGCAAGAAACAAAATCCAACTTCTCATCAGCTTCAGCAACTGTGAGGTCTTGCTGGGAGCTAAAGTACAACTTCCATTTTGCATTATTTTCCTAGAGATGTCACGGTTTTGGAATCTGCCGCACATGATGATGATGTGACATTTATACTTTGGCCAAAACATCAAACATCTGTGATTGAAATGAGTGATATGACGTCAACTGTGGCTACCAACAATCAATGTTTGCAAGATAAAAATGACAATTGTGTTAGTAATGATACCAACGGTCTACTTCCGTCTATGAAAATGGATGAGATTCAGCAGCAGACAACACCTCATCAACAGGATAGTGAGCTTCTTCACGTGACTTATAACCTCATGCCTACCTGTGATTCTAAAATCACAACTGATGGTTGTAGTTGCAATAACAACAGATATCAGACAGAGCGAACTTATAGCACGCATTCTCCAAGTCTCGGGACACGAGCGGAGATGCCCGTTTCTGTTCAGTGTAACCTGGACATCAATCCAACCACTGAGATGACATTTGTCCAAATCTGCTGTCCAGACAGCCTGTACCAGAATGATAAGTCTCAACTTCAAGAAAATATGAAACCAGACCAAGAGCAAGACAATGCAACTCTGTCAGAAACAGAAATCTGTATACACAATACAACTAACTCTGACAAGATTGAATCACAAATATCTACTGTAAGCGAAGCAACAGTGACAAGAGAAATCAATAGAAAAACAAACAAAGTACATCCTTTCCTCCAGCATTTCATTTAATTTTTGTCTTGACTTGGTTTCTGCTGTCGTAGTCTTGACTTGGTTTCTACTGTCGTAGTCTTGACTTGGTTTCTACTGTCGTAGTCTTGACTTGGTTTCTACTGTCGTAGTCTTGACTTGGTTTCTACTGTCGTAGTCTTGACTTGGTTTCTACTGTCGTAGTCTTGACTTAGTTTCTACTGTCGTAGTCTTGACTTAGTTTCTACTGTCGTAGTCTTGACTTAGTTTCTACTGTTGTAGTCTTGACTTAGTTTCTACTGTCACAGTCGACTTTGTAGCTACTGTCGTGGTCATGACTTTGTAGTAACTGACGTAGTCTTGACTTTGTACCTGCTGTCGTAGTCTTGACTTTGTAGCTGCTGTCGTAGTCTTGACTTTGTAGCTGCTGTCGTAGTCTTGACTTTGTAGCTGCTGTCGTAGTCTTGACTTTGTAGCTGCTGTCGTAGTCTTGAAGAAACTGTTGCTTACTTTTCTTTGATTAAAATAGGAAATATTTTCATCTTGATCTTCTCTTCCACCATTTACTTCTTTATAGAAGTGTTGGGATTCTCATCTTCTCTTCCACCATTTACTTCTTTATAGAAGTGTTGGGATTCTCATCTTCTCTTCCACCATTTACTTTTTTATAGAAGTGTTGGGATTCTCATCTTCTCTTCCACCATTTACTTCTTTATAGAAGTGTTGGGATTCTCATCAAAGATAAATATTTATATCAGATCAGTGAGTTCTTTTTTTCAGTTAATTCGATCTGTCAATCATATCTATCGGCTCTATAGTCTCCTTTAGTTAGATCTGTGTATCATTGCTTCTGAAGTTGTCATTATGACTGGTACTGTAGATGTGTGTCATTGTTCCTGAAGTTGGCATTATGACTGGTACTGTAGATGTGTAAAACACGTAATTACAAAGTACTGTAGTTTTACAAATTACAAAACAATGACAAAATATTGTTTTTGTAATTTGTTACTATTGCTCCTGAAGTTGTCATTATGACTGGTACTGTAGATGTGTGTTATTGCTAGTGAAGTTGGCATTGTGACTGGTACTGTAAATATGTTTTCTTGTTTACAGAAAGTTCAAGTATTTGAGGCATTCAATCAAAGACTACACGACGATGTAGCGAGTTTAAGTGCGCATGTCATTCTAGCCAGATAGATATATATCAGTATATATATATATGAGTATATATATATATATATATATATATATATATATATATATATATATATATATATATATATATATATATATATATATATAGCAGAGAGAGAGAGAGAGAATGTTTTAAATATTGTCTCTTCATTTCCAAAATGTGTATATTGGTACACATTATGCTACCAGTGCCAAACCTGGACGCTGACATCAAATGATAGAAGAAAACTAGTCACGACAGAGATGAAGTGTCTACGCAGAATGCTGGGTGTAACAAGAAGAGACCGGTTAAGAAATGAAGACATCAGGAAAAAGTGGATACAACATCAGTACTAGACCATCAAGAAACAACAAATCAAATGGTTCGGTCACGTAAGCAGATTACCAACAGACAGTGCACCTCAAAGAGTAATGATGCTGGATACAATGGGTACAAAGCAAAAGACCAGCCACGCAATAGATGGACCTCAGAGATAACAGAGGCAAAGAAAGACACTATTTACGAAGCGCATACAAAGGCCGTTTTAGAAATCTCTTATTGACCTGACACTGTAAGGCACAACAGTTGTAGAAATCTCTTATTGACCTGACACTGTAAGGCACAACAGGATTGGAGAAAAGAAAAGAAAGTATATTGGTAGGACATTTTCTAAAAGATTTATGTATGTGCACTTTATATATATTGACTCTAAACATGTGCACTTTATATATGTGCAATGTCAACATATGTACTTTATATATGTGCACTTTATATATATATGCACTGTCAACATGTGTACTTATATATGTGATTGTCAACATTTGCACTTTATATATGTGCAATGTCAACATATGTACTTTATATATGTGCACTTTATATATATATGCACTGTCAACATGTGTACTTCATATATGATGTATTTCAAATTTGCACTTTATATATGTGCACTGTAAACATGTGCACTTTATATGTGTGCACTGTAAACTTATGCACTTTATATTCAGATATAAGTGAATTTGATAGCAGAATTTCAGATGTTAATGTAAAACTCTATTGACAATAGTAATACTAACAGCTAACAAGAAGATAGAGAGAGAGAGTGTTGTCTTATCTGTTGTCTTACCTGTTGTCTTATCTGTTGTCTTATCTGTTGTCTTATCTGTTGTCTTATCTGTTGTCTTATCTGTTGTCTTATCTGTTGTCTTTGATCTTTCCGCTGAAATGTTTATCTAGCAATGATAAGTAACACTGTTCCTTGTGAGAACTATGCAATAACACTGTTCCTTGTGAGAACTGTACAGTAACACTGTTCCTTGTGAGAACTGTACAGTAACACTGTTCCTTGTGAGAACTGTACAGTAACACTGTTCCTTGTGAGAACTATGTAGTAAGATTGTTCCTTGCTTGTGAGAACTGTACAGTAACACTGTTCCCTTTGAGAACTGTACAGTAACACTGTTCCTTGTGAGAACTGTACAGTAACACTGTTCCTTGTGAGAACTATGTAGTAAGATTGTTCCTTGTTTGTGAGAACTGTACAGTAACACTGTTCCTTGTGACAACTGTGCAGTAACACTGTTCCTTCTGAGAACTATAAAGTAGGATTGTTCTTTGCTTGTGAGAACTGTGAAGTAATGTTGTTCCCTGCTTGTGAGAACTTTGAAGTAATATTGTTCCCTGCTTGTGAGAACTTTGAAGTAATATTGTTCCCTGCTTGTGAGAACTATGCTCATTTCCATATTATATTTTTTTATTTCTAGTTATGTTTTTATGAATATTCAAATATTTGCTCAATTTCAGTCTGATCACGTGATATCCTATACTTGATAACTTCTATACTAGATATCTTGATATTTAAAGATATCTATACTAGATACTTATACTAGATATCTATACTTGATACCCTATACTTGATATCTATACTAGATAACTTATACTAATATCTTATACTAGATATCCTATACTTGATATCTTATACTTGATATCTATACTTGATAATCTTATACTAGATATCTTATACTAGTACTGATATCTTATACTAGATATCTATACTTGATATCTTATACTAGATATCTATACTTGATATCTTATACTTGATATCTTATACTTGATATCTATACTGATACCCTATACAGATATTCTATACTTTATATATATATATATATGCCTTTTCATCTTTACAGACGGTCAATTGGCAAGTGTTTTACTGTGACAACTTCTGAGTTTTCGTTTTCTCTCTTGTCGTTCAGCTCGTACATAAGTCTCTTCTCAAAAGACTCTGCGCCCTTCCGTAATTTGGCTTTCCACACAACTCTGTCATCAGCTAGTCCCTCCCATGTGCTGGGATCTATAGCAAAGTTTTTCATTGAGGCTTTGCAGACATCTTTATATCTGAGCAGTGGTCTGCCCTGGTGCCTCTTCCTCCGAAAGTTCACAGAACAACATTTGTTTTGGTATGCGATAAGTTTCATTCTTCTCACATGTCCCAACCATCTTAGTCGTCCACTGCTGAGCATGCCCATGATGGAAGGCAAGTTTGCACGTTGCAGTATTTCATAGTTGGTTATCTTGTCGTACCACCTGATGTTCATAGTCTTGCGGAGACATCGAATGTGAAAGATGTTAAGTCTCCTCTCGTGTCTTGAGTAGGCTGTCCATGTTTCTGAGCCATATAGTAAAGAACAATTCACAGGCTCGATATATTTGAATCTTCGTCTGCAATGTCAGTTTTGTGTTGTCCCACACTCGCTTTGATAGTTTGACGAATGTAGTAGCCGCACTCCCTACACGAGCGTTGATTTCTTCATCAAGAGAAAGGCTGGCAGTGACCATTACCCGAGATAGCAAAATTTTAAACTGGTGTTAGATGGTTACCATTTAAAGTGATATTTGTTGTGTTACCTCTTTGACATAGTACAACTGTTTTGGAGACACTTATAGTCAGTGAAAATAGGTCGCATGCTTTGACAAATTATTGATTAGGCATTGCAGTGTAGTCTCACTGTGGGCGACTAAGGCAACATCGTCAGTGAAAAGGAGGTCCTTGAGAAGAATTTCCGTCGTTTTTGTTTTGGCTCTTAAGCGAGTCAAGTTAAAGAGTGAACCATCAGATCTAGTGCGGATGAAAACATCGCCATCAGCGTCCCCTAAGGCGTGGTTCAAAAGGACTGCGAAGAAGATGCCAAAGAGGGTGGGGGCAAAGACACAACCCTGCTTGACTCCACTCTTAACCTCGAAACTATCAGATGTGATGCCATCGAACTGTATGCTGGCTTTCATGCCCTCATGGAAGGAGACAATCAACTGAAGCAACTTTGGGGGACAGCCAATATGCTTCAGTATTTTATAAAGACTTGACCTGCTGACTGTGTCAAATGCCTTAGTCAGATCCACGAAAGCAATGCATAAAGGCTTACTCTGCTCTCTGCACTTCTCTTGTAGCTGTCGAAGGGTAAATATCATGTCAGTTGTTGACCGTCCAGCTCTGAATCCACATTGCGACTCTGGGAGAACACGCTATGCTAGTTTCTGTAGTCGTTTAGAAAGGACTAGTGCAAAAACCTTGCCTGTGACACTTAAAAGGGAGATGCATCTGTAGTTGTTACATTCCCGTATCCCCTTGTGCTTTTATAGAGTGTCACTATCTTTGCATCTCTCATGTCCTGAGGAAATGCTCCTCTTTCCAGCACTGAATAAGGAGAGGGTAGAGGTGGGACAGAAGGACATCCCTATTATATTTGAGGATTTCTGCAGGAATGTTGTCTAGTCCTGATGCCTTGCCATTTGAAAGTCTGTTGATTGCTTCGGAAAGTTCCAACTCTGTGGGTTCGGTATCCAGTTCGGTTAGTTCATGATGTTTCGGTATGATCTGATCGAGGACTGGGTGTGCTGGGTTTCTCCACAGAGTAAAGATTGGAATAGTGTTCGAGCTGTTTGGTCATATCTATTATTGGCTCACCTGTTTCCGATCTTAGTGGTGCAATTTTTGTTATGTTTGGTCCCAGAACTACTCTGATATTTTCGTACATTGCCTTGGTGTTGCCGATATCTGCAGCATTTTGTATCGCAGAACATGGATTTGACCAGTATTCATTTGCACACCTCCTTGACTCTCGTTGTAATACTGATTTTGTGTGCTGAAGATGGTCCTTTGAACTTTGCGAGGGTTTCTTTTTGTAATTTATTAGGACTCTTTTCTTTTCCTCAAGTAGAGGGCTGAGGGTTGTTTCATTTTGTTCCACCCAGTCTTTGTTGGAGAATTTCTTGGTGCCAAATGAGTCAATGGCACAGTCATATATGTTAGATTTTAGAATGTTCCACTTTTCGTCTACGCTACATTCTCCCATTTCATTCTCACACAGAGCAGTAAACGCCTTTATGAAAGTCTCCCTATTCTCTGTCATCCCCATTTTGGTGACGCTGACTTTGGGTTTGGGTGGTCTTCTTGTTGAATGGGTGTTCCTTAGAAGTATTTTGACTTTGCTGATAACTAGTGCATGATCTGAATCACAGTCCGCGCTGTGGAAAGTACATGTGACTTTCACTGTGTTGAGATGTTGTCTGAGTGTGAGTACAAAATCAAGCTGATGCCAGTGACCTGATCTTGGGTGGCACCATGACACTCTGTGTCTGTGTTTGACAGCAAAACACGTATTTGTCACACACAGGTTGTTTTGGGAGCAGAATTCAAGCAGTCTCTGACCATTATCATTGATATTTCCAATGCCATGATGAACCAGGCATTCTGGCCATGACTGGTGATCAGATCCTATGCGTGCATTTAAGTCACCCATTATATACAGTTGCTCATCCACTGCAAATGAGTTAACGACATTCTGTAATGAGTCATAAAACTTGTCTTTATCTTCTGCAGACGCTGCTAGGGTTGGTGCGTAGACACATATGATGTTTAGAGTCCACCTTTACATTGAGTCGTAGTGATATTATTCGCTCTGATGCAGCTACTGGTGTATAAATAGCTTTCACAAGTCTATTGTGCACAGCAAAGCCTACTCCATACAGTCTAGGTTGATTGGTGCTTACACCCTGCCAGAAGAATGTGTAATTCTTTTCTTTTACTGAACCACAGTCTGGGAGCCTGGTTTCCTGTAGTGCAGCTATGTCTACCTGCAGTCTCTCAAGTTCTCTGTCTATGACAGCTGTTTTCCTGATGTCTTTGTTTTCGTCGGTCTAGGTTGAAAGTCCGGACACATGGTTCATACGTTCCATGTGCCAAATCTAAGAGGTTTATTTGTCCTGTTTCTATGTAACTGTTGCTTTCCGTGTTGTGCCCGAGCCGAAAGCAAAAATGAAGTGTCATCTCTCTTTGTGCCTAGCCTGGGCAGCTGATATGGAGAATGTGCTTAGCCTGGGCAGCTGATATGGAGAATGTGCCTTGCCTGGGCAGTTGATATGGAGAATGTGCCTTGCCCATTTTACACAAACCCCTCTCTACCCTACTGTTTCATCCAAAGGAAAGACAAAGTCTATACGTTTGGAATCAAGCAGGGTTTGCAGGAGATGCCAGAAGATGGCAAGGAATACACACTTAACCATTAACTGCCTTAGGTCCCTCCTCCGGATTTTTGGTCAAGGTTTACTCCTCTAGCCTTCTGCAGTACCGTGCTGGATGCTTGATATCCTATACTTGATATCCTATACTCGATATACTATACTTGATATACTATACTTGACATACTATACTTGATATGCTATACTTGATATACTATACTTGATATACTCGTACTTGATATTAGAATTTCAGTCTGATAACTTGATATCCTATACTTGATATCCTATACTTGATATCCTATACTTGATATCCTATACTTGATATCCTATACTTATATCCTATACTGATATCTACTTGATATCTATACTTGATATCTATACTTGATATCCTATACTTGATATCCTATACTATATATCCATACTGATATCCTATACTGATATCCTATACTAGATATCCTATACTTGATATCCTATACTATATATACTAGATATTAGAATTTCAGTCTGATAACTTGATACTAGATATTAGAATTTCAGTCTGATAACTTGATACTAGATGTTAGAATTTCAGTCTGATAACTTGATACTAGATGTTAGAATTTCAGTCTGATAACTTGATACTAGATATTAGAATTTCAGTCTGATAACTTGATACTAGATATTAGAATTTCAGTCTGATAACTTGATACTAGATATTAGAATTTCAGTCTGATAACTTGATACTAGATATTAGAATTTCAGTCTGATAACTTGATACTAGATATTAGAATTTCAGTCTGATAACTTGATAATAGATATTAGAATTTCAGTCTGATAACTTGATACTAGATATTCTAATAACACAAGAAACAATGTCACATGACTTGTTATCCATAGTTGGTTCTTGGTTACTACGGACTCTGGACATAGGGGCTCTGTGTCTCCCAAAAGATGTAAATGGGTATGCATACTGATAGTCCATATGGCTTGCTGGTTGAATCAGCTTCTCTCTCTGCCCCTCATGCATCCAATTCTATATGTACAACCGGTAACTCCAAACTCCTTGCATCGCTGGATGAATTCAACATATATTTTAGTGTCCTCGTCCAACAGACAGTCGTGAAGAACATTCTCAATATCCATTATAAACTCCCCAACAATAAATGCTGATGATGCAAGCTTATCCGCTTTTTCATTGTTGCATACACCGACATGCCCGTGACAGTAGGTGCTGTGGACAAACACCCACTGCTTGAGGATAGACATTTCAGTTGACGATATGCATTTATACCGCAACCTGCATTTTAAACCTTCCGAGGATCGACTGAAATTCAGATACAACAACGGTCCCAGTAAACGGAGTCCCTTAGATCTACTGGAAGACAGCAGTAACGACCTAAACCTCTATCCTCATACTGAACGTAGTTGTCCTGTATGCTTCGATTCCTTCTGCAACAATCCTACTCTATGCGCTTGCTAAGAAACCCCAGGCTGACTTCTCACCGCGACGCACAGACTGCTCACCAAGACGCACATAACCCTCACCACAACGCACAGACCCTCCACGCCGACGCACAGACCCCTCACCACAACGCACAGACCCCTCCCCCCAATGCACAGATCCATCAGTATAAGCAACATCATCATCCCTTGCATTATCTGCTATGATGCTATCAGCTATTTAATTGTGAGTTCAGTATTTATGTCGTCCATAGTTCAGCCATGTTGCTCCAGTTCAGTCATGTTCCTCCAGTTCAGTCATGTTCCTCCAGTTCAGTCATGTTGTCAAATAGTTCAGTCATGTCGTCCAATAGTTCAGTCATCGTGTTGACCAATAGTTCAGTTTCCGTGTTGACCAATAGTTCAGTCTCCGTGTTGACCAATATTTAACAAGAAAATAATGTTATAAAAAAAATAATTCTGAATGTGTGAACAAATATGTTTGACATTTATTTTGAATAACAATTTATGATGTAAAGACATCAAATTTGTTGAAATAAATATTTGAATTAATGAACAGTTTCTGACAAATATGTTTTATGTGAAATCATGCTAATGTGTCACGTTAGAAGAAATATTATATGACCATACATACATAGATAATGAGCAACAGTAGAAGAAATGTTATATGACCATATATACATATAATGAACAAAGTAGAAGAAATGTTATATGACCATAATACATACATAATGAACAACAGTAGAAGAAATGTTATATGACCATACATACATAATGAACAACAGTAGAAGAAATATTATATGACCATACATACATATAGCTGTCATCGCAAGCGATGAAACATTTTCAGACTGCTGCTGCACTAGTGTTGTGAAGAGTGACTTAAGAGTCCAACACTAGAAAAATCCTCTACCACAGGTGCATACATGATCAAGAGTTAGACATATGTATGTGTGTTCTATCAGTATCTCAAGCGCAGCTCTCGTTTTCTCTGCTAGCCTCCAACAACACGATGATTCTGAGCTGATGCGGGTTCTTCTTGTGTTGTTACAGCACCACATTTGGCAATCTTGCGCAAGGGATTCCCAGCACGTGGTGTCTATATCGAAGCAATTCAGAGACACTTAAGAGTGTCTTTAAAGCGTTTTTCTGTCCACCAGCTAAACGTCTGCCCCCTTCAAGCTCGCCATACATCAACTGTTTTGGGATGCGTTTATCAGGCATTCAAGCAACGTGCCCGGCCCATCTCAGTTTGGCCTTCTGCAACAGGGTGTTGACGCTTGGGATCTTTGCTCTTGTGAGAATTTCGCTGTCTGGAATTTTGTCCTGCCAGTTTATTTTCAATATTCTGCGTAGACAGCTTGTGTCGAAGTAGTTTAGTTTTCTTGCGTGACTGCTATACACTGTCAATATATCGCTTGCGTACAACAGCGTGGTTAGCACTATGGCCTGGTACACTTTCAGCTTTGTGGCTACGCGTATGCCCTTCCGCTCCCACACAGTAGCACGCAGCCATCCGAACGCAGCACTGTATTTGGATATCCTATTCTTGACTGCAGTACTGCTTCTAGGAGCGGACAGGAACATGACCTCTGTTTTCTTGATGTTAATACTAAGGCCAAACATATCACAGGTCATTGAGAAATTGTTCATATAAGTCTACATTTCTTCCTCGGAGTTGGTAGCGAGGGAGTAGTCATCAGCAAACAACAGTTTTGAGATAGTTGATTCTTTAACCTTGGTGGAGGATTTTAACCTCCGAAGATTGAATAGATTAGACGGCCATATATACATAATGTGCAACAGTAGAAGAAATATTATATGACAAATACATACACATACGAAAAAACATACATACTATCTGCTCTTATGCGCTATCCTATGCGCTAAAGTAAGTGCTATCGTATTCGATATAGTATGCGCTAATCTATGTGCTATCCTATGCGCTATCCTATGCGCTGTCGTGTGCGCTACCGTGTGCGCTATCGTATGCGGTATCCTATGCGCTAATCTATGTGCTATCCTATGCACCATCCTATTCGCTTTCCTATGCGCTATCCTTTGTGCTATCCCATGCGTCATCCTATGCGCTATCATGTGCGCTATCCTTTGCGCTATCCTGTGCGTTATCCTATGCGCTGTACTGTGCACGCTATCTGTGCGCCTAGTACCCTATGCGCTACCCTATGCGTTTCACTGGGCGCTATCCTAGGCGCTATCCAATGCGCTATCCAATGCGCTATCCTATGCGCAATGCTATGCGCTACCCTATGTGCCACGCTAAACGCTATCTTAGTCGCTATCATATGCGCTATCCAATGTGCAATAATATGCACTATCCAATGTGCTACCCTATGCACCATCCTATTCGCTTTCCTATGCGCTATCCTTTGTGCTATCCCATGCGTCCTCCTATGCGCTATCATTTGCGCTATCCTTTGCGCTATCCTGTGCGTTATCCGGTGCGCTGTACTGTGCGCTATTCTGTGCGCTATCCTGTGCGCTAGCCTATGCGCTACCCTATGCGCTACCCTATGCGTTTCACTGGGCGCTATCCTAGGCGCTATCCAATGCTCTATCCTATGTGCAATGCTATGCGCTACCCTATGTGCCACGCTAAACGCTATCTTAGTCGCTATCCTATGCGCTATCCAATGCGCAATAATATGCACTATCCAATGTGCTATTCCGTGCGCTATCCTATGCGCTACTCTGTGCGTTACCCTGTGCGCTACCCTGTTCGCAATCCTGTGTGCTATCCTGTGCGCTACACTAGACGTTATCTAGGCGCTATCCAATGCGCTATCCTATGCGCTATCCTATGCGCTAATTGATGTGCTATACTATTCGCTAGCTTATTCGCAATCCTATGCTCTATCGTGTATGCTATTCTGTGCGCTATCTCGTGCTATCCTATGCACTATTCTGCGTGCTATCCTACACGGCATTCTAGGCACTATCCTATGCGCTATCATGCACCCTATCCTGTGTACTATCATTTGCACTATCCTGTGCTACGTTCTGTTTCCTATGGTGTGCGCTACCCTATGCTTTACCCTATGCGATACTTAGTGAGCTACACTAGGTGCTATCCCAGGCGCTATCCAATGCGCTATCATATGTGCTATCCTGTAGTAGCCCCCAGCTCCAAGGTAGCAGCTAACAGACTAGACAGGTAGTTTAGATAGAGATAGACTTGTAAAAGGGAGATAAGTAGAGACTTAGTGTTTGCACACCAAAACTGCCCATTATAAGCAGATAGCAACACTAGAACGAGACATTGACGTAGTGAAACTAGTTGACGTAGAATTGTTAGTACTGCTTAGTAACATAGTGACAACATAGAGAGACGGATATAAACAGTGGATACTGACGGACGTGTGTGTGTATTGTCCACAACTTGTAACATCTGATTAAAGGAATATGAAATGAATACACCATGTTCGTTTGATATATATTACCGTTGAATGAAAGAGATGTTGATCTAAATACACTATCGTACATAGGAACATCAAATGGACTATGTGGATAAAACAAAACACTAGCACATTATCAAGACTAACAATAGACCCCCTCATGGATCACCACTTAAAACTATAACAACCCTATGCGCTATCCTATGCGGTATTTCATGTGCTATCCTATTCACTATCCTATGTTATATCGTGTTCGCTATCCTGTGCGCTATCCTGCGTGCTATAATGTGTGCTATTCTGAGTGCTATCCTATGCATCATCCTAGGCGCTATGATATGCACTATCCTGCGGCTATCCTGTTCGCTGTTATGTGCGCAATTTTGTGCACTATCATGTGCGCTACCCTGTGCGCTACCCTATGGGCTACCCTATGCGCTACACTGGGCACTAATCCAGGCGCTATCCAATGCGCTATCCTATGCGATAATTGATGTGCTATCCTATGCGGTATCCTAGGCGCTATCCTATGCGCTATCCTTTGCTCTATCCTGTGTGCTATCCTTTGCGCTATCCTGTGCACTACACAAGGCGCTATCCCAGTCGTTATCAATGCGCTATTGTATGCGCTTTCATATGCGCTAATTGATGTGCTATCCTTTTCACTATCCTATTCGCTATCCTATGCACTATCGTGTACGCTATCCTGTGAGCTATCCTGCGTGCTATCCTATGCGCTATTCTGCGTGTTATCCTATGTCATCCTGTGCGATATCCTATGCGATATCGTGCTCGTTATCATGTGTGCTATCCTGTGTGATATCCTATTTGCTGTTCTTTGAGCTATTCTGTATGGTATACTGTGCGCAATCCTTTGCGCTATCTTTTGCGCTATCCTGTGCGTTACCTACTGTGCTACCCTATGCACTACCCTATGTGCTACGCTAGATGCTATCCTAGTCACTATCCTATGCGCTATAGTGTGAGCTACTGTGTGCGCTATCTTGTGCGCTATCCTATGAGCTATCCTATGCGCTAATCTATGTGCTATCCTTTGCGCTATTCTTTTCGCTATCCTTTTCGTTATCCTATGTGCTATCGTATGCGCTATCCTTTGTTCTATCCTATGCGCATCCTATCGATATCCTATGCGCTATCCTGTGTGCTATCCTATGCTCTAATCTATGTGCTTACATATGCGCTATCCTATTCGCTATCATATGCGCTATCATGTGCGCTATTTAATGTGCTATACTATTCGCTATGCTTTTTGCTATCCTATGCTCTATCGTGTACGCTATCCTGTGTGCAATCATGTTCGCTATCCAGTGCGCTGTTCTGTGCGCTATTCTGCACGCTATCCTATGCTCTAATCTATGTGCTCTCCTATACGTCATTCTAGGCAATATCCTATCCGCTATCCTGCGTGCTATCCTGTGTACTATCCTTTCCGCTATCCTGTGCGTTGTTCTGTGCGCTATCATGTGCGCTATCATATACGCTATCCTATGTGCTACCTTTTGCGCTACCTTTTGCGCTACCCTATGCTCTATCCTATGCACTACCCAGTGCGCTACCCTATGTGATATCGTATGCGCTATCCTACTAGCTATTCTATGCACTAACCAATGCGCTACCTTTGTGCTGGCTAGACGCTATCCTAGTCGCTATATTATGCACTATACTATGCGCTATCCTATACATTAACCTATGCGCCATCCTTTGCGCTATCCTATGCGCTTTTCTGTGAGTTATACTATGCGCAACCCTGTGCGCTATTCTGTGCACTATCCTGTGCGCTATCCTGTGTGCTATCCTATGCTCTAATCTATGTGCTTACCTATTCGCTATCCTTGCGCTATCATGGTGTGCTACCGTTTGCGCTATCTTGTGCGCTATCCTATGCGCTATCTTATGCACTATCCTATGCGCTACCTTATCTGTTACTCTATGCTCTATCCTATGAACTACCCAATGCGCTACCATATGTGATATCGTATGCGCTGTCCTATTCGCTATTATATGCCCTAACAAATGCCCTACCATTTGGCCTAATCTATGCTCTTTCATATGCGCTACCCTATGCTCTATCCTATGCCCTATCCTATGCGCTACCATATGCTTTATCCTATGCCCTATCCTATGCGCTACACTGGGCGCTATTTCAGGCTCTATCAAATGCGCTATCCTATGCGATAATTGGTGTGCTATCGTATGTGTCATCCTAGTCGCTATTATGTGCGCTATCCTTCGCTCTATCCTGTGTGTTATCCTTTGCGCTATCCTGTGCGCTATCATATGCGATAAATGATGTGCTATCCTATGCGCTATCCTTTTCGCTATCCTATGCGCTATCGTGTTCGCTATCCTGTGTGCTATCCTGCGCGCTATAATGTGTACTATTTTGCATGCTATTCTATGAGTTATCCTGCGCGCTATCCTGTGTGCTGTTCTGTGCGCAATTTTGTGCGCTATCATGTGCAGTACCCTGTGCCCTACCTTGTGGGCTACCCTGTGCGCTACACTAGGCACTTTCCCAGGCTCTATCCAATGTGCTATCCTATGCGCTATCCTATGCACTATCTTATGCGCTAATTAATGTACTATCCTATGAGCTATCCTGTGCGCTATCCTGTGTACTATCTTTTGCGCTATCCTGTGCGTTGTTCTGTTCGCTATACTGTGCGCTACCCTATGCGTTACCCTATGCGCTACTTTATGCACTACACTAGGCGTTATCCCAGGCGCTATCCAATACGCTATTCTATGCGCTATCCTATTCACTATCCTATGCGGTATCATGTTCGCTATTCTGTGAGCTATCCTCAACGCTATACAGTTCGCTATTGTGCATGGTATCCTATGCGTCATCCTAGGCGCTATCCAATGCGCTATCCTTCTCTCTATCCTGTGTGCTATCATTTGTGCTATCCTGTGTGCTACACTAGGTGCTATCCCAGACGCTATCCAATGTGCTATCCTATGCACTATCCTATGCACTATCCTATGCACTATCCTATGCACTATCCTATGCGCTATTTAATGTGCTATCCTATTCGCTATGCTTTTTGATATCCTATGCTCTATCTTGTACGCTTTCCTGTGCGTAATCCTGCACGCTATGCTATGAGCTATTCTGCGTGCTCCCCTATACGTCCTTCTAGACAATATCCAATGCGCTATCCTGCACGCTATCCTGTGTACTATCCTTTGCGCTATCCTGTGCGCTGTTCTGTGGGCAATTATGTGTGCTATCATGTGCACTATCTTATGCGCTATCACATGTGTTATCTTTTGCGTTACTCTATGCTCTTTTCTGTACGCTATCCTATGCGCTACCCTGTGCGCTAATCTGTGCACTATCCTGTGCGTCAACCTTTGCGCTATCCTATGATCTTTTCTGTGCGCTATCCTATGCGCTACCCTGTGCGCTAATCTATGCACTATCCTGTGCGCTACCCAGTCACTACCTTATGGGCTACCCTATGCGTTACCCTATGCACTATACTGGGTGCTATTCCAGGCACTATCCAATGCGCTATCCTATACACTATCATATGCGCCATCCTATGTGCTTTCCTATGCGTTATCCTAGGCGCTATCCTATGCGCTAATTGATGTGCTATCCTATGCGCTATCGTATCTGCTATCCTGCATGCTATCCTGTGTGCAATCCCGTTTGCTATCCAGTACGCTGTTCTGTGCGCTATTCTGTTCGCTGTACTGAGCGCTACCTTATGCGTTACCAGATGTGCTACTTTATGTGCTACACTAGGTGCTTTCCCAGGCGTTATGCACTGTGCTATCCTATGAGCTATCCTTTTCGCTATCCTATGCGATATTTGATATGCTATCCTGTGCACTATTCTGTTCGCTTTCCTATGCACTATCTTGTTCGCTATTATGGTTTCTATCATGCGCTCTATAATGTGCGCTATTCTGCATGCTATCCTATGCATCATCCTAGGTGCTATCCTATGCGCTATCCTATGCGTCATCATATGCGCTATCCAATGCTCTATCCTATACACTATCCTATGCGCCATCCTATGCGATAATTGATGTGCTATCCTATGCGTTATCCTAGGCGCTATCCTATGCGCTATCCTTTGCACTATCCTGTGTGCTATCCTTTGCGCTATCCTGTGCGCTACACTAGGCGATATCCCAGGTGCTATCCAATGCGTTATCCTATGCACTATCCTATGCGCTATCCTTTGCGATAATTGATGTGATATCTTAAGCGCTATTCTTCTCGCTATTATATGCACTACCCTATGCGCTACCCTATGTGCTAGGCTAGACGCTATCGTAGTCGCTATATTATGCGCTATACTATGTCCTATTCTTTGTGCTATCCTATGCGTCATCATATGCGCTATTCTTTGCGTCATGTTATGTGCTATCCAATGCTTTATCCTATGCACTAACCTATGTGCTATCCCATGGAATATTATGTGCGCTATCGTGTACGCTATCCTGTGCGCTATTCTGTGTTATATCCTATGCGCTATCCTATTCGCTATCCTTTGTGGTATTTTATAAGCTATCCTATGCGTTATACTATGTGCTATCCTATACACTAACCTATGCGCCATCCTTTGAGCTATCCTATGCTCTTTTATGTGCGTTATCCTATGCGCTACCCTTTGCGCTAACCTGTGCACTATCTTGTGTGCTTTCCTGTGTGCTATCCTATGCTCTAATTTATGTGCTATCATATGCTCTATCCTATTCGCTATCTTATGCGCTATCATATGTACTACCGTTTGCGCTATCTTGTGCGCTATCCTATGAACTACCCAATGCGCTACCATATGTGATATCGTATGCGCTTTCCTATTCGCTATTTTTTGCCCTACCCAATGCACTACCATTTGCGCTATTCTATGCTCTTTCTTATGCGCTACCCTATGCCCTATCCTATGCGCTACCCTATGCGCTACACTGGGCGCTATTTCAGGCTCTATCCTATGCGCTATCCTATGCACTATCCTATGCAATAATTGTGTGCTATCCTTTGCGTCATCCTATGCGTCATCCTAGGCGCTATCCTATGCGCTTTTCTGTGAGCTATCCTATAAGCTACCGTGTGCGCTACCCTGTGCGCTAGTCTGTGCATTATCCTGTGCGCTATCCTGTGTACTATCCTATGCTCTAATCTATGTGCTATCATATGCGCTATTCTATTCGCTATCCTGTGCGCTACCCTGTGCGCTACCCTATGGGCTACCCTATGCGCTACCCAATGCACTACACTGGGTGCTATTCCAGGCGCTATCCTATGCGCTACCCTATGCGCTACTCTGTGCGCTAATAATTCTCACTGTCCTGTGCGCTATCCTGTGTGCTATCCTTTGCTCTAATCTATGTTCTATCCTATGCGCTATCATATTCACTATTCTATGCGCTGGCATGTGCGATACCGTTTGTGCTATCTTGTGTGCTATCATATGCTCTATTTTATGCACTATTCTATGTGCAACATTATGCTCTACTCTATGCTCTATCCTATGCACTACCATTTGCGCTATTCTATACGCTATCCTATACACTAACCTATGCGCCATCCTTTGCGTTATCCTATGTGTCATCCTATGTGCTATACTATGTTCTATCCTGTGCGCTCTCCAGTGTGCTATCCTGTGCGCTATCATGTGTGCTGTTCTGTGTGCTATTGTGTTCGCTATCATGTGCGCTACCTTGTGCGCTACCCTATTGGCTACCCTATGTGCTACCCTATAGGCTACACTGGGCGCTATCCCAGGTGCTATCCAATGCGCTATCCTATGCGCTATTCTATGCGCTATCCTATGCGCTAATTTATGTGCTATCCTATTCACTATCCTATTCGCTATCCTATACGTTATCGTGTATGCTATCCTGTTCACCATCCTGTGCGCCATCCTGTGCGCTATCATATGCGCTATTCTGCTTGCTATAATATACGTCATCCTCTGTGATATCCTACGCGCTATACTGTGCGCTATCCTGTGTGCTATCCTGTGTGATATCCTATTTGCTATTATGTGCACTATTCTGTGCTGTATACTGTGGGCTATCCTTTGCGCTATCCTTTGCGCTATTCTATCCTATGCGCTATCCTATTCGCTATCCTATGCGCTATCATGTACGCTATCCTGTGCTCTATCCTATGCGCTATCCTATTCGCTATCCTTTGCGGTATTTGATGTGGAATCCTATGCGCTATACTATGCGCTATCTTATACACTAACCTATGCGCCATCCTTTGCGCTATCCTATGCGTTTTTCTGTGTGCTATCCTATGCGCTACCATGTGCACTACCCTGTGCGCTAATCTGTGCACTATCCTGTGGGCTATCTTGTGTGCTATCATATGCTCTAATCTATGTACTGTCTTATGCTCTATCCTATTCGCTATCCTGTGCGCTACCCTGGGGGCTATTCAAGGCGCTATCCAATGCGCTATCCTATGCGATATCCTATGCGCTATCCTATGCGATATATGCTGTGCTATCCTATGCATTATCCTAGGCGCTATCCTGTGCGCTATCCTTTGCTCTATTATGTGTGCTATCCTTTGCGCTATGTTGTGTGCTGCATTAGACGCTATCCCAGGTGCTATCCCAGGCGCTATCCTATGCGCTATTCTATGCGCTATCATATGCGCTAATTTATGTGCTATCCTATTCGCTATCCTATTCGCTATCCTATACCTTATCGTGTACGCTATCCTGTGCGCCATCCTGTGCGCCATCCTGTGCGCCATCCTGTGCGATATCATATGCGCTATTCTGCTTGCTATCCTATACGTCATCCTCTGTGATATCCTACGCGCTATCCTGTGTGCTATCCTGTGTGATATCCTATTCGCTGTTATGTGCACTATTCTGTGCGGTATACTGTGGGCTATTGTTTGCGCTATCCTTTGCTCTACTCTATCCTATGCGCTATCCTATTCGCTATCCTATGCGCTATCATGTGCGCTACCGTTTGCGCTTTCTTGTGCGTTATCCTATGCTCTATCTTATGCACTACTCTATGCTCTATCCTATGCACTACCCAATGCGCTACCCTTTGCGCTATTCTATGCTCTTTCTTATGCGCTACCCTATGCTCTATCCTATGCGTTACAATATGCGCTAAACTGGGCGCTATTTCAGGCTCTATACAATGCGCTATCCTGTGCGCTACACTAGACGTTATCTAGGCGCTATCCAATGCGCTATCCTATGCGCTATCCTATGCGCTAATTGATGTGCTATACTATTCGCTAGCCTATTCGCTATCCTATGCTCTATCGTGTATGCTATCCTGTGCGCTATCCTATGCACTATTCTGCGTGCTATCCTACACGGCATTCTAGGCACTATCCTATGCGCTATCATGCACCCTATCCTGTGTACTATCATTTGCACTATCCTGTGCGACGTTCTGTTTCCTATGGTGTGCGCTACCCTATGCTTTACCCTATGCGATACTTAGTGAGCTACACTAGGTGCTATCCCAGGCGCTATCCAATGCGCTATCATATGTGCTATCCTGTAGTAGCCCCCAGCTCCAAGGTAGCAGCTAACAGACTAGACAGGTAGTTTAGATAGAGATAGGCTTGTAAAAGGAAGATAAGTAGAGACTTAGTGTTTGCACACCAAAACTGCCCATTATAAGCAGATAGCAACACTAGAACGAGACATTGACGTAGTGAAACTAGTTGACGTAGAATTGTTAGTACTGCTTAGTAACATAGTGACAACATAGAAAACGGATATAAACAGTGGATACTGACGGACGTGTGTGTGTATTGTCCACAACTTGTAACATCTGATTAAAGGAATATGAAATGAATACACCATGTTCGTTTGATATATATTACCGTTGAATGAAAGAGATGTTGATCTAAATACACTATCGTACATAGGAACATCAAATGGACTTTTGGATAAAACAAAACACTAGCACATTATCAAGACTAAGCAATAGACCCCCCTCATGGATCACCACTTAAAACTATAACAACCCTATGCGCTATCCTATGCGGTATTTCATGTGCTATCCTATTCACTATCCTATGTTATATCGTGTTCGCTATCCTGTGCGCTATCCTGCGTGCTATAATGCGTGCTATTCTGCGTGCTATCCTATGCATCATCCTAGGCGCTATGCTATGCACTATCCTGCGGCTATCCTGTTCGCTGTTATGTGCGCAATTTTGTGCACTATCATGTGCGCTACCCTGTGCGCTACCCTATGGGCTACCCTATGCGCTACACTGGGCACTAATCCAGGCGCTATCCAATGCGCTATCCTATGCGATAATTGATGTGCTATCCTATGCGGTATCCTAGGCGCTATCCTATGCGCTATCCTTTGCTCTATCCTGTATGCTATCCTTTGCGCTATCCTGTGCACTACACAAGGCGCTATCCCAGTCGTTATCAAATGCGCTATCGTATGCGCTTTCATATGCGCTAATTGATGTGCTATCCTTTTCACTATCCTATTCGCTATCCTATGCACTATCGTGTACGCTATCCTGTGTGCTATCCTTTGCGCTACCCTATGTGATATCGTATCCGCTATCCTACTCGATATTCTATGCACTACCCTATGCATTACCTATGGCTACCCTGTGTCTAGGCTAGACGCTATCCTAGTCCATATATTATATGCTATACTATGTCCTATTCTTTGTGCTATCCTATGCGTCATCCTATGCGCTATCCAATGCTCTATCCTATGCACTAACCTATATGCTATCCTATGCAATATTATATGCGCTATCTTGTACGCTATCCTGTGCACTATCCTGTGCTCTATCTTATGCGCTATCCTTTGCTCTATCATGTGCTCTATCCTGTGCGCTACCCTGTGTGCTAGGCTAGACGCTATCCTAGTCGCTATATTATATGCTATACTATGTCCTATTCTTTGTGCTATCCTATGCGTCATCCTATGCGCTATCCAATGCTCTATCCTATGCACTAACCTATATGCTATCCTATGCAATATTATATGCGCTATCTTGTACGCTATCCTGTGCACTATCCTGTGCTCTATCTTATGCGCTATCCTTTGCTCTATCATGTGCTCTATCCTGTGCGCTATCCTGTGTGCTGTTCTGTGCTTAATTCTGTCTGCTATCGTGTGCGCTATCTCATGCGCTATCATATGTGGCACCTTTTGCGCTACCCTATGTGATATCATATCCGCTATCCTACTCGCTATTCTATACACTAACCTATGCGACATCCTTTGCGCTATCCTATGCGCTACCCTGTGCGCTAACCTGTGCGCAAATCTATGCACTATCCTGTGTGCTATCCTGTGTGCTATCATATGCTCTAATCTATGTACTATCCTATGCGCTATCCTTTTTGCTATCCTGTGCACTACCCTGTGCGCTACCGTATGGGCTACCCTATGCGCTGCCTTATGCTCTACACTGGGTGCTATTCAAGGCGATATCCAATGTGCTATCCTATGTGATATCCTATGCGCTATCCTATGCGATAATTGATGCGCTACCGTATGGGCTACCCTATCGCTGCCTTATCGCTACACTGGGTGCTATTCAAGGCGATATCAATGTGCTATCCTATGTGATATCCTATGCGCTATCCTATGCAATAATTGATGTGCTATCCTATGCGTTATCCTAGGCGATATCCTATGCTCTATCCTTTGCTCTATTCTGTGTGCTATCCTTTGCACTATGCTGTGCGCTACATTATGCGCTAATTGATGTGCTATCCTATTCGCTATCCTATTCACTATCCTATGCCTTGTCGTGTACGCTATCCTGTGCACTATCCTGTGTGCTATCCTATGCGCTATTCTACTTGCTATCCTATACATCATCCTATGCGATATCCTATGCGGTATACTGTGCGCTATCCTTTGCGCTATCCTTTGCGCTATTCTGTGCGTTACCTAATGCGCTACCCTATGCGCTACCCTATGTGCTACGCTAGATGCTATCCTAGTCACTATCCTTTGCGCTTTCCTGTGTGTTATCCTATGCACTATTGTGTAAGCTACTGTGTGTGCTATCTTGTGCGCTATCCTATGAACTATCCTATGCGCTAATCTATGTGCTATCCTTTGCGCTATCCTTTTCACTATCCTATGCGCTATCGTCTGCGCTACTGTGTGCGCTAACTTGTGCACTATCCTATGCGCTATCGTATGCACTATTCTTTGTTCTATCTTATGCGTCATCCTATGCACTATCCTGCGCGCTATCCTTTGTGCAATCCCGTTCGCTATCCAGTGTGCTGTTCTGTGCGCTATGCTGTTCGCTATACTGAGCGCTACCTTATGCGTTACCATATGCGTTACTTTATATGTTACACTAGGCGCTTTCCCAGGTGCTATCTAATGCGCTATCCTATTCACTATCCTTTGCGGTATTTGATATGCTATCATGTGCGCTATCCTATTCGTTTTCCTATGCTCTATCGTGTTCACTATAATGTGGGCTATATTGCACGCTATAATGTGCGATATTCTGCGTTTTATCCTTTGCGTCATCCTAGGTGCTATCCTATGCACTATCCTGCACGCTATCCTGTGTGCTATCATTTGCGCTATCTTATACGCTATCATATGTGCTACACTTTGCGCTACCCTATGTGATATCGTATGCGCTATCCTACTCGCTATTCTATGCACTACCCTATGCGCTACCTATGTCCTAAGGCTAGACGCTATCCTAGTCGCTATATTATGCGCTATACTATGTCCTATTGTTTGTGCTGTTCTATGCATCATCCTATGTGCTATCCTATGCGTCATCCTATGAGCTATCAAATGCTCTATCCTATACACTAATCAATGTGCTATCCTATGCAATATGTGCGCTATCGTGTGCTCTATCCTATGCGCTATCCTATTCGCTATCCTTTGTGGTATTTGATGAGCTATCCTATGCGCTATACTATGCGCTATCCTATACACTAACCTATGTGCCATCCTTTGCGCTATCCATGCTCTTTATGTGGCTACCCTATGCGCTACCATGTGCGCTAATCTGTGCACTATCATGTGTGCTATACTGTGTGCTATCCTATGCTCTAATATATGTGCTATCCTATGCGCTATCCTATTCGCTATCCTATGCGCTATCATGTGCGCTACCGTTTGCGCTATCTTGTGTGCTATCCGATGCGCTGCTCTACGCGCTATTTCAGGCTCTATCTCTGCGATAATTGGTGTGCTATCATATGCGTCATCCTAGGCGCTATTGTATGCGCTATCCTGTGCGCTATCCTGTGTGCTGTTCTGTGCGTAATTCTGTGTGCTATCATGTGCGCTATCGTGTGCGCTACACTAGGTGCTATCTAGGCGCTATCCAATGCGCTATCCTATGCGCTATCCTGTGCGCTATCCTATGCGCTAATTGATGTGCTATACTATTCGCTAGCCTATTCGCTATCCTATGCGCTATCGTGTACGCTATCCTGTGCGCTATCCTGTGCACTATTCTGCACGCTATCCTATATGGCATTCTAGGCACTATCCTATGCACTATCATACACGCTATCCTGTGTACTATCCTTTGCGCTATCCTGTGCGACGTTCTGTTTGCTATTCTGTGCGCTACCCTATGCGTTACCCTATGGGCTACTTAATGCGCTACACCAGGCGATATCCCAGGCGCTATCCAATGTGCTATCCTATGTGCTATCCTATGTGTTATCCTATGCGCTATCCTATGCGGTATTTGATGTGCTATCCTATTCACTATCCTATGTGATATCGTGTTCGCTATCCTGTGCGCTGTCCTGTGCGCTATAATGTGCGCTATCCTGCGCGCTATCCTTTGCACTATCCAGTGCTCTGTTCTGTGCACAATTCTGTGTGCTATCAAGTGCGCTATCTTATGCGCTATCATATGTGCTACCTTTTGTGCTACCCTATGCTCTATCATATGAACTACCCAATATGCTACCCTATGTGATATCGTATCCGCTATCCTTCTCGCTATTCTATGCATTACCCTATGCGCTATCCTATGTGCAATGCTAGACGCTATCCTAGTCGCTATTTTATGCGCTATACTATGCGCTATCCTATACACTAACCTATGCACCATCCTTTGCACTATCCTATGTGCTTTCTGTGCGCTATCCTATGTGCTACTCTATGTGCTACCCTGTGCGCTAATATGTGCCCTGTCCTGTGTGCTATCCTGTGTGCTATCCTATGCTCTTATCTATGTTCTATCGTATGCGCTATCCTTCGCTCTATCCTGTGTGCTATCATTTGCGCTATCCTATGCGCTACACTAGGCGCTATTTCAGGCTCTATCCAATGCGCTATCCTATACGCTATCCTATGCGCTATCCTATGCGATAATTGGTGTGCTATCCTATGCGTCATCCTATTCGCTATCATGTGCACTGTCCTGTGCTCTATCCTATGCACTATCCTATTCGCTATCCTTTGCGGTATTTGATGAGCTATCCTTTGCGCTATACTATGCGCCATCCTTTGCGCTGTCCTATGCTCTTTTATGTGCGCTATCCTATGCGCTACAATGTGCGCTACGCTGTGCGCTAATCTGTGCACTATCCTGTATGCTATCCTGTGTGCTAAACCTATGCTCTAATTTATGTGCTATCCTATGCTCTATCCTATTCGCTATCCTATGCGCTATCCTGTGTGCTATCCTATGCGTAATCCTAGGCGCTATCCTATGTGTCATCCTTTAGCTCTATCCTGTTTGCTATCCTTTGCGCTATCATGTGCGCTACACTAGGTGCTATCCCAGGCTATATCCAATGTGTTATCCTATTCGCTATCCTATTTACTATCCTATTCGCTATCGTGTATAATATCGTGTGCGCTATCCTTCGTGCTATCCTATACGTCATTCTAGGCACTAGCCTATGCGCTATCATGCGCACTATCCTGTGTACTATCCTTTGCGCTACCTTATCCACTACTATATGCTCTATCCTATGAACTACCCAATGCGCTACCATATGTGATATCGTATGCGCTTTCCTATTCGCTATTCTATGCCCTACCCAATGCACTACCATTTGCGCTATTCTAAGCTCTTTCTTATGCTATCCTATGTGCTATCCTGTAGTAGCCCCCAGCTCCAATGTGGCAGCTAACAGACTAGACAGGTAGTTTAGATAGAGATAGGCTTGTAAAAGGGAGATAAGTAGAGACTTAGTGTTTGCACACCAAAACTGCCCATTATAAGCAGATAGCAACACTAGAACGAGACATTGACGTAGTGAACCTAGTTGACGTAGAATTGTTAGTACTGCTTAGTAACATAGTGACAACATAGAGAGACGGATATAAACAGTGGATACTGACGGACGTGTGTGTGTATTGTCCACAACTTGTAACATATGATTAAAGGAATATGAAATGAATACACCATGTTCGTTTGATATATATTACCGTTGAATGAAAGAGATGTTGATCTAAATACACTATCGTACATAGGAACATCAAATGGACTATGTGGATAAAACAAAACACTAGCACATTATCAAGACTAAGCAATAGACCCCTCTCATGGATCACCACTTAAAACTATAACAACCCTATGCGCTATCCTATGCGGTATTTCATGTGCTATCCTATTCACTATCCTATGTTATATCGTGTTTGCTATCCTGTGCTACTCTAGACGCTATCCTAGGCGCTATCCTGTGCGCTATTCTGTTCGCTATCCTATGTACTATGCTATACGCTATCTGATTCGCTATCTTTTGACTTTCTAAGGGCTACCTTATAGCTATCTTATGGGTTATCCTATGCGCTACCCGATGTGCTATTCTATACGCTAACCGATGCGCTATCCTATGCACCATCCTATGCGCCACAGTATTCGCCACCCTCTGTGCTATCGTATGGGCTATCCTACTCACTATTCTATGCGCTATCCTTTGCGCTACCATATGCGCTATCCTATGAGCTATCCTAAGCGCTATCCTATACGCTATGCTGTGCGCTACTCTGTACGCTACCCTGTGATCTATCCTGAGGGCTATCCTGTGAGCTATTATGAGGGCTATCATGTGCACTACCCAATGCGCTACCCTATGCACTAACCTATGTGCTACGCTAGACGCGATCCTAGTCGCTATCCTATGCGCTATCCTATGCGCTATCATATGCGCTATCCTGTGCGCTATCCTGTGTGCTATTCTGTGCGCTTTCCTGTGCGCTACCTTTTAAGCTACGCAGTGTACTACCTTATACACTATCCTATGCGCTACTCTAAGCGCTACCCCATGCGCTACCCTATGCGCTATCCTATGCACTATCATATTCACTATCTTATGCGCTATACTGTGTGCCAGCATATCCGCTATCGTAAGCAATATCCTATGTGCTATTATATATGCTATCCTATGCGCTACGCGATGCACTATCTTGTGCGCTATCCTGTATGTTACCTTTTGAACCATTATGTGCGCTATCCTTTGCCCTATCCTGTTCGCTGCGCTGTGCGCTACTCTTGCGCTACCTTGTGCACCACATTGTGAGCTACCCTGTATGCTATTCTCTGCGCTATCCTATGCGCTTTCCTTGCAATAAACTATGCGCTACCCTATTTGCTAACCTATGTGCTTTCCTATGCGCTATCCTGTGCGCTACTCGGTGCGTTACCTAGTGAGCTACCATGTGCGCTAAACTATGCGCTATTCTAAGCGATATCCTATGCTCCACTCTATGCGATATCCTATTCGTTATCATATGCGCTACTCTAAGCGCTACCCTATGGCTACCTTATGCGCTACCATATGCACAACCCAATGCGCTACCCTATGCGCCATCCTCTGCGCTATCCTTTGCGTTTTACTGTGAGCTATTCTATGCGCTATCTGTATAACCTGTGCGCTACTCTGTGCGCTATCCTGTGTGCTATCCATGCTATACTCATGAGCTATCCCATGCGCTATCATATGCGCTATCCTATGCGCTATCCTATGCGCTACCCCATGTTCAACCCTATGCGCTATGCTATGCACTATCCTATACGTCATCCTGTGCGCTATCCTGTGTGCCAGCCTGTGCGCTATTCTATGCGCTATCCTATGTGCATTCCTATGTGCTATCCTATGCGCTATGCTAAGCGCTATCTTATGCGCAAACCTATGCACCAACCTATTGGCCATGTTATTCGCAAGCCTCTGCGCTATCCTATGCGCTATCCTGTGTGCCATCCTGTGCGCTATCCTGTGCTCTTTTCTGTGTTCTACACTATGCGCTAGCCTATGCAATATACTATGTACTATACTATGCTATCTGATTCGCTATCTTATGGCTTTCTAAGGGCTATTTTATGGGCTATCTTATGGGCTATCGTATGAGTTTTCTTATGAGCTATGGCATGTGCTATCATATGCTCTACACTATGGGCTACACTATGCGTTACCCTATGCGCTATCAAATGCGCTATCCTATGCACTATATTATATGCTACCCTATGAGCAACCCTATGCGCTACCCTATATGCTAAACAATGCGCTACTCTATGAGCTATCTTATGCGCTATCTTGTGTGCTATCTTTTGCACTACCGTGTGTGCTATCTTGTATGCTATATTGTTCATTATCATGTGCGCTATCCTGGGTGCTACTCTGTGTTCTACCTTGTGCGCTACGCTGTGCGCTATCCTGTGCGCTATTCTATGCGCTAAGCTATGCGATAATCTATGCGATACCATACGCACTATCCTATGTGCTATCCTATATGCTATCTTATGCCCTATCTTGTGCGATATTTTTGCGCTACCTTCTGTGTTATCTTGTGCGCTATATTGTCCCCTATACAGTGCGCTACCCTGTGCACTACCCTGTGCGCTATCCTGTGCGCTATGCTAAGTGCTATCCTATGTGCTATTCTATTCGCTAATCGATGCGCTACCTATGCCATCATGCGCTATCATGTGCGCTATCTTGTGCGCTATCCTGTGTTCTATTCTGTGCGCTATCGTGTGCACTACCCTGTGCGTTATAGCATGTGCTACCCTATGCACTATCCTATGTGCCCCACCCTTTGTGCTAACCTGTGTGCTACTCTATGCGCTACTCTATGCTCCAATCTATGTGTGCTCTATCGTGTGCACTATCTTATGCGCTATCTTGTGCGCTATCATATGTGTTTACCTGTGCGCTATTCTGTGAGATATCATGTGCTCTACCCTGTGTGCTACCCTGTACGCTACCTTGTGAGCTACCCTGTGTGCAATCCAATGCGCTATCCTATGCGCTAAGCGATGCATTATCGTATGCGCTATCTAGTGCGCTATCTTGTGCGCTATCCTCTGAACTACCCTTTGTGCTACACTTGCGCTACCCAGTGTGCTACCCTATGCGCTATCCTATGCGCTATCCTATGTACTATCCTATCCGCTGTTCTATGTGCTATCCTATTCACTATCCTATGCGCTATCATATTCGCTCTCTAATTCGCTATCGTATGGGACACATTTGGGGTTTCTTTTCGTCTATTATATGAGCTATGGTATCTGCTTTCTTATGCGCTATCTTATGCGCTATCTTATGTCTTATCCTATGCGCTATCCTATATGCTGTTCTATGCGTTATCCTATGATCTATCCTATGTGATATACTATGCTCTACATTATGCTCTACCATATGCGCTAACCTATTCGCTGCCCTATGAGATACACTATGCGCTATCCTATGCGCTAGTCTATCTATGCCACACGAGCCCATGCTCTATACTATGCGCTACCCAAAGCGCTATCATATGCACTATTCTATATGCTATCCTATGCGCTACATTATGCGGTACCGTAGGCGCTACCCTATGCGCAACCTATGCGCTAGAATATGCACTACCCAATGCGCTATCCTATGCCTTCTCTTTGCGCTACCCAATGCGATATCCTATTCGCTATCCTATGCGCTATCTTGTGTGCTATCTTGTGCGCTATATTGTGCACTATCTTATGAGCTACCCTGAGCGCTACCCTGTACGCTATCCTGTTCGCTATCATATGCGCTACACTATGCGCTACTCTATGCGCTACCTTATGCGTTATATTGTGCACTTTCTTGTGCGCTATCTTGTGTGCTATCCTGCGCGCTATCATGTGCTCTATTCTGAGCGCTATCCTGTGCGCTACCTTGTTTGCTACCATGTGTGCTACCCTGTGCGCTACCCTATGCGCTACCCTATGCACCCTATTAGCGCTATCCTATGCGCTATTCTATGCGCTTTCCTATGCACTAAACTAAGCGCTACCCAATGCGCTTTCCTGCGTGCTTCCTTATGTGCTACCCTATGTGTAACCCTATGCGTTTCTTTATGCGCTATCCTATGCGTTACCATATGCACCCCCTATGCGCTATCCTGTTCGCTATCTTGTGCGTTATCTTGTGCGCTACTCTGTGCTCTTCTGTGTTATCTTTGCTCAGTTTTTACGCCATTCTGTGCGCTATCCTTTGCGCGACCCTGTGTTCTACACTTGCGCTACCCTGTGCGCTACATTGTTACCTGCCCTTTGCGCTATCCTATGCGCTATTTTATGCGTTTTCCTATGCGCTAAACTATGCGTGACACTATTCGCTAACCTATGCGCTATCATATGTGCTATCCTATGTGCTATCGTGCACTCTACCTTGTGCGTTACCTTGAGAGCTACCATGTGTGCTACTCTATGTGCTATCATATGCGACACCCAATGCGCTACACTATGCGCTATCCTATGTGCTACCCTATGCGTTACCCTATGCGCCACCCTATGCGCTACACTGTGTGTTTTCCTATGCGCTATCCTATGCTCTATTCTGTGCGCTATCCTATGCATTATCCTACGTGCTATCCTTTGTGCCATCCTATGCGCTATATATATGCTATCATATGCACTATGCGATGCACTATCGCGTGCGCTATCCTGTGTGTTATATTGTATGTGCTATCATGCGCGCTATCCTCTGCGCTACCCTGTGCGCTACATTCTGAGCCTTCTGTGCGTTATCCTATGCGCTATCTAATTCGCTATCGTATGGGACAAATTATGGGCGTTGTTACGGTCTACCTTATGGGCTATCGTATCTGCTATCCTATGCGCTATTCTAAGTGCTATCCTTTGTTCTATCCTATGCGCTATATTATGCGCTCCCCTTTGCGCTACCCTATTCACTACCCTATCACTACTCTATGCGCTACTCTATGTGATATCCTAGGCGCTACCCTGTGAGATACACTATGCGCAAGCCTATGCTCTATACCATGCTCTACCCTAAGCGCTACCCTGCGTGCTATACTATGCACTATCCTATGCGCGAGCTTATGCTCTACCCCATGCGCTACTTTATGCACTATCCTATGTGCTCTCTTGTGCCCTATATTGAGCGCTATTTTGTGTGCTATCTTTTGCGCTATATTGTGCGATATCCCGTGTGCTACTATGCGCTATGATATGTGCTAAGCTATGCTATTCTCTATGCACTACCGTATGCGCTACACTATGCGCCACCTTATACGCTATCCTATGCGCATCATATGCGCTATCCTATGCTATAGTATATGCGCTACGCGATGCACTACCCTATGCGCTATCTTGTGCGCTATCTTGTGTGCTCTATTGGGTGATATCCTGTGCACTACTCTATGCGGTATCTTATGCGCTACACTATGCGCTATCCTATACGCTATCCTACGCACAAACCTATGTACCAACCTATGGGCCATTTTATGCGCTATTCTTTGTGCCATCCTGTGCCCTTTTCTGTGCGCTACCCTATGCGCTAGCCTATGCAATATCCTATGTACTATCCTTTGTGCCATCCTATGCTCTATCTGATTCGCTATCATGACTTTCTAAGGGCGATCTTATGGGCTATCTTACTGGCTATCTTATGAGCTATGCCATACGTTATCCCATGCGCTATCCTTTGTGCCATCCTATGCGCTACCGTGTGCACTATCCTATGAGCTATCCTATATGCTATTGTGTGCGCTATCATGTGCGCTATCTTGTGCGTTATCTTATGCGCCATTTTGTGCGCTTTCCTGTGCGCTACACCTGCGCTACCCTGTGCGCTACCTTGTGAGCTACCCTGCGCTACCCTATACGCTATCTAATTTGCTATCGTATGGGACAAATTATGGGCTTTCTTATGGGCTATCATGGGTTTTTAATGAGCTATCATATGCACTACCCTATGCGCTACTAAATGCGCTACCCTATGTGCTATCTTGTGAGGTACTCTGTGCGCTACCCTATGCGATATCCTATGTACTATACTATGCGCTATCTAATTCAGTATCGTATGGGATATATACTGCTATCTTATGGGCTATCCTATGCGCTAAACATGCACTACCTATTCGTTAACCTATGCGCTATCCTGTGTGCTATCCAATGTGCTATCCTATAAGCTATCCAATGAGCTATCCTAGGTGATATCCTATGCGCTATTCTGTGCGCTATCATATGCGCTATCCTATGCACTACCTTTTGCGCTAGCGTATGTGCTATCTTGTGCGCTATCTGGTGTGCTATCCTGTGCGCTACCTTATGTGCTGTCTTATGGGTTATCTAATATGCTATCTTAAGCGTTATCTTATGCGCTATCCTATACGCTATAATATGTGCTATAATATCATATGCGCTACCTTATGTGCTGTCCTATGCGCTTTCTTATGCGGTTTATTATGGGATAACTTATGCGCTATCTTATTCGCTAACTTATGCGCTATCTTATGAGCTATATTATGCTCTATCTTATGAGCCACCCTATGCGCTATCCTATGTGCTATAATATGCCGTACTCTTTGAGCTACCTTATGTGCTAACCTATGCACTGTCCTATACGCTATCCTATGCGCTATTATATGCGGTATTTTATGCGCTATCTTATGCGCTACCCTATGCGCTGACTTCTGCGTTAGCCTATGCTCTAGCATGTGCGCTATCCTCTGCGTTAGTCTGTGAACTATCCTGTGCGCTACCCTGTGCGCAGCCCTTGCGCTACCAAATGCGCTAATCTATGAGCTACCCTATGCGCTACCGTATGGTATGCCTGCCTACAGTATGTGCTACCCTTTGCGCTATCCTATGCGATGTCCTATACGCTAGCCTATGCGCTATCGGATGCACTATCCTGTGCGCTATTTTGTGCGCTATTCTGTGCACTACTCTGGCGCTACACTATGCGCTATCCTGTACGCTATCGTGTGTGCTATCTTATGCGTTACGCTTTGCGCTACCCACAAATAATGAGCATCAGTAGAAAAAATATTGCCATACATGTTGTAGTGTCCCTGTTTCAGTATGTGATACATGTTGTAGTGTCCCTGTTTCAGTATGTGATACATGTTGTAGTGTCCCTGTTTCAGTATGTGATACATGTTGTAGTGTCCCTGTTTCAGTATGTGATACATTTGAATATAGACAAATATATTTGAATGTGGATGAATATAAAGTTTATTCTCTCCGAAACATATCAATGAGTATAGAGTTGATTGTTACAAATGTGTTCAGTGATGAGCCGGGTGACCGTGATCAACGATGCTCTATTTGTTATATTATCTCCACACGTCGTAAGGCGTGGTCCATAAACATGCCCGCTGACGGTCTGACAGTATCGATGCCATAATATCGATCATCTTGTCAGGTGCACGAGCTAGGTGACTTAATCATCTCAAACTTGTATGGAGTCTCTCGAACATCAAAATACATGTTCAATGCCGGAAGTCAATTTAAATGGTCCATACAAATGCAACAGTGAGAATGTTTTACATACATACATATCAACAGGAGAAATATTGACACATCTTGATAGAATGTATTACATCATACATAATTCGTGAATGTTATTGCCATACATACTATGTCAGTAGATGTATATACATACATACATAATGTGCAACAGTAGAAGAAATGTTATATGACCATACATACATAATGTGCAACATTAGAAGAATGTTATTGACCATACATATAATTGCACATAAGACTTGACTGACCAAACTAGGCCCGATTCTAATCCATAAATAAAACTTGTGACATGACATATATGTCAAGATGATGTTTATCTCACAGAAAGATTACATATATGTCAAGATGATGTTTATGTCACAGACAGATGACATATATGTCAAGATGATGTTATGTCACAGAGAGAGATATAACTGATAAATAAAATCATATTTACGTTCGCGTGTGTTGTCATTTGTATTTATCAAACAGACATTGTTGTTGTTGTTGTTGTTGTTGTTGTTGTTGTTGTTGTTGTTGTGCTGCTTTTGCTGTTGTTGTTGTTGTTGTTGTTGTTGTTGTTGTTGTTGTTGTACGTTTGTATCACTGAGATTTGTTATGCAGAAACTTGTCTCTGGTTGTTTCGTGTAACTTTTCATTGTCTTTAATAAATTTAACATTCGACGACGTTCGGTAGAGAAATCAGTGGCAATATTGGACACTATCATTCTCTCTCTATCTCTGTCTATCTTCTCTGTCTATCTCTGTCTCTATCTTTCTCTATGTCTATCTCTGTCTCTCTTCTGTCTATCTCTGTCTCTATCTTTCCCTCTGTCTATCCTCTCTGTTTATCTCTGTCTCTATCTTTCTCTCTGTCTACCTCTCTCTGTCTATCTATGTCTCTCTCTGTCTATCTCTGTCTCTCTCTCTGTCTATCTCTGTCTCTCTCTCTCTCTCTGTCTATCTTTTCTGTTTATCTCTCTCTCTATCTATGTCTCGCTGTCTCTTTCTATCATTCTCTCTCTCCATCTCTCTCTATCTTTCTCTTTATCTCTATCTCTCTCTCTATCTTTCTCTCTCTCTTTCTCTCTCTGTCTATATCCCTATCTTTCTCTTTATCTCTATCTCTCTCTATCTTTCTCTCTCTCTCTTTCTCTTCTGTCTATTTTCTCTATATAAATATAATATATATATATATATATATATATATATTTCTACCTGCCAACAATACTATCATCGCATTTTCCTCCCATATTGTACAACAACCAACACTAATCTCTCTTTTCCCTATGACTAAAACTATCATATTCCTCTTCTCCAACTATCTATCTCTCTCTCTATCTCTCTATCTCTATCTCTCTATCTCTCTGTCTCTCATTCTTAGACTCTTACTTTGAAAGAGACTAACATTATCATATTTCTCTTCTACTACTTTCTCTCTCTCTCTTATTATATATATATATATATATATATATATATATATAATCTATCTAATCTATCGAATCTATCGAATCTATCGAATCGTCAATCTATCTAATCTAGTCTAGCTAATCTATCTATCTTTCATCTATCTATAAATCTCTCATTCTCGTTTTGTCTTACTTTCCAGACGACTAACATTAATCTCATCGATTTCTTTTACAACAAAAATACCAGACTTATGGTTGCGGTAGCAGCTATAGTTATAGCAGTGTTTAATTGTTTATCTTATTTCTCTCATACCAGACTTATGGTTGCGGTAGTTAGTTGCAGTAGCAGTTATAGTAATAGAATTATAGATAGAAAAATTGTAGTTGTAAATGTAGTAGTAGTTGTACTGGTTATTGTAGTAGTTATAGCAGCAGTAGTAATATGATTATTTATTGTGGTGGTAATTATAATGCTACTGTTATAAGCAGTGATGAAAGCAGTGGCGGCTCGTGATAATTTTTGTTGATGGGGCCGGACAAAATTTTCGGAAAAAATCGTGATTTTGGGTTAAGTTATATTTTAGTAATTACTATTATTTATCTATTTCTGGCATTTACTATAACATCCATTGTCGTACACAGATTTCTGGCATTTACTATAACATCCATTGTCGTACACAGATTTCGGGCATTTACTATAACATCCATTGTCGTACACAGATTTCGGGCATTTACTATAACATCCATTGTGTACATCAGATTTCTGGCATTTACTATAACATCCATTGTCGTACACGATTTCGCATTACTATAACATCCATTGTCGTACACAGATTTCTGGCATTTACTATAACATCCATTGTCGTACACAGATTTCGGGCATTTACTATAACATCCATTGTCGTGCACAGAGTTCGGGCATTTACTATAACATCCATTGTCGTACACAGATTTCGGGCATTTACTATAACATCCATTGTCGTACACAGATTTCTATTGATGAAACTGGCGATGACCATAAACTATTCTCTGATGGCTAGTTCATTATTTCTATTGTTTGTACATATCATTCGGTATTTACGCATCCGGACTAAATTTTAGCTCATAAAAACCGTATAACTGTGCACTGGCTTTGCCTCGTAAGAATTTTACTCCTGAATGAATGAAAATCACATATTTGATGCTAAACAACCAGTCGAGAGAGAGGTCAGATGTCTCTATGTTAACAGACGATCTAAATATGTCACATTTCTACTGGCCCTAAACAAATAGTGTGCTGGAAATTTTGAAGTATACTTATTAGAGAGGAAAGACGCTGAATTTCAGATTTTATGTGATATTTTAACGTTATGTGTCATGTTAAAAGTAATAATTATGAAGAAACAATTTATTAAAAAATAAATACATGTTACACATTATTTTTGGTGGGGCCTGGCCCTTAATGACGAGCCGCCACTGAATTAAAGTATTACCAGTAGCAGTAATGATAGTATCACCAGCAGCAGTAATGATAGTATTACCAGTAGCAGTAATGATAGTATCACCAGTAGCAGTAATGATAGTATCACCAGTAGCAGTAATGATAGTATCACCAGTAGCAGTAATGATAGTATTACCAGTAGCAGTAATGATGTATCAGCAGCAGTATAGTAATGCGATGGATCCAGTAGCAGTAATGATAGTATCACCAGTAGCAGTAATGAAAGTAGAGGCCGTTGCAGAAGTAATTATTGGGGTGTAATATCGGAGGTAGACGAAGCAGCAAACGACAACAATTCTTGTAACAGCAGCAGCAGTAGCAGCAGCAGCAGCTAAGAAATTACTCATCTGATAGTAGTAATGATGTTAGAAACTATGTTGGTGTGATGTGTTGGTTGATGTTACAAATGATGTTAGAAACTATGTTGTTGTGATGTGTTGGTTAATGTCAGAAATGATGTTAGAAACTATGTTGGTGTGATGTGTTGATTGATGTCACAAATGATGTTAGAAACTATGTTGGTGTGATGTGTTGGTTGATGTTACAAATGATGTTAGAAACTATGTTGTTGTGATGTGTTGGTTGATGTCACAAATGATGTTAGAAACTATGTTGGTGTGATGTGTTGTTGATGTACAAATGATGTTAGAAACTATGTTGTTGTGATGTGTTGTTAATGTCAAAATGATGTTAGAAACTATGTTGGTGTGATGTGTTGATTGATGTCACAAATGATGTTAGAAACTATGTTGGTGTGATGTGTTTGATTGATGTCAACAAATGATTTAGAAACTATTTGTGTGATGTGTTGATGTCATCAAAAGATGTTAAAACTATGTTGGTTGATGTATTGTGATTTACAAATGATTTAGAAACTATGTTGTTGTGATGGTTGGGTTTATGTCAAAATGATGTTGAAACTATGTTGGTGTGATGTGTGATTGATGTCACAAATGATGTTGAAGCTATGTTGTGTGATGTGTTGATTGATGTCACAAATGATGTTAGAAACTATGTTGGTGTGATGTGTTTGTTGATGTAACAAATGGACATACATAATATCATCATAGAAACACAGCCTCTGTTAGATTATTGGACAATTGATTCTAGGTGGATGCATGTTGGACAATTGTTCATTCTAGGTGGAGGTATGTTGGACAATTGTTGATTCTAGGTGGAGGCATGTTGGACACTTGATTCTAGGTGGAGGCATGTTGGACACTTGATTCTAGGTGGAGGCATGCTGGACAATTGATTCTAGATGGAGTCATGTTGGACAATTGTTGATTCTAGGTGGAGTTATGTTGGACAATTGTTAATTCTAGGTGGAGGCATGTTGGACACTTGATTCTAGGTGGAGTCATGTTGGACACTTGATTCTAGGTGGAGTCATGTTGGACAATTGTTGATTCTAGGTGGAGTCATGTTGGAAAATTGTTGATTCTAGGTGGAGTCATGTTGAATTGATTCTGTGGAGTCATGTTGACAATTGTTGATTCTAGGTGAGTCATGTTGACATATTGATTCTAGGTAGTCATGTTGACACTTGATTCTAGGTGGAGTCATGTTGACATGATTCTGTGAGCATGTTGGACACTGATTTAGGTGGAGTCATGTTGACATATTCTAGGTGAGTCATTTGATTTATTCTAGGTGGTCATGTTGTACACTTGATTCTAGTAGTTGTGGACACTTGATTCTAGGTGGAGTCATGTTGGACAATTGTTGATTCTAGGTGGAGTCATGTTGGACAATTGTTGATTCTTGGTGGAGTCATATTGGATACTTGATTCTAGGTGGAGTCATGTTGGACACTTGATTCTATGTGGAGTCATGTTGGACAATTGTTGATTCTAGTTGGAGTCATGTTGGACAATTGTTGATTCTAGGTGGAGTCATGTTGGACAATTGTTGATTCTAGGTGGAGTCATGTTGGACACTTGATTCTAGGTGGAGTCATGTTGGACACTTGATTCTAGGTGGAGTCATGTTGGACATTTGATTCTAGGTGGAGTCATGTTGAACACTTGATTCTAGGTGGAGTCATGTTGGACAATTGTTGATTCTAGGTGGAGTCGTGTTGGACACTTGATTCTAGGTGGAGTCATGTTGGACAATTGTTGATTCTAGGTGGAGTCATGTTGGACAATTGTTGATTCTAGGTGGAGTCATGTTGGACACTTAATTCTAGGTGGAGTCATGTTGGACAAATGATTCTAGGTGGAGTCATGTTGGACACTTGATTCTAGGTAGAGTCATGTTGGACATTTGATTCTAGGTGGAGTCATGTTGTACACATGATTCTAGGTGGAGTCATGTTGCAACAATTGTTGATTCTAGGTGCAGTCATGTTGGACACTTGATTATAGGTGGAGTCATGTTGGACACTTGATTCTAGGTGGAGTCATGTTGGACACTTGATTCTGGGCAGAGTCATGTTGGACATTTGATTCTAGGTGGAGTCATGTTGGACACTTGATTCTAGGTGGGGTCATGTTGGACATTTGATTCTAGGTGGAGGCATGTTGGACATTTGATTCTAGGTGGAGTCATGTTGGACATTTGATTCTAGGTGGAGTCATGTTGGACATTTGATTCTAGGTGGAGGCATGTTGGACACTTGATTCTAGGTGGAGTCATGTTGGACATTTGATTCTAGGTGGAGTCATGTTGGACATTTGATTCTAGGTGGAGTCATGTTGGACAATTGATTCTAGGTGGAGTCATGTTGGACATTGATTCTAGGTGGAGGCATGTTGGACATTTGATTCTAGGTGGAGTCATGTTGGACATTTGATTCTAGGTGGAGTCATGTTGAACACTTGATTCTAGGTGGAGTCATGTTGGACAATTGTTGATTCTAGGTGGAGTCATGTTGGACATTTGATTCTAGGTGGAGTCATGTTGGACAATTGTTGATTCTAGGTGGAGTCATGTTGGACATTTGATTCTAGGTGGAGTCATGTTGGACACTTGATTCTAGGTGGAGTCATGTTGGACATTTGATTCTAGGTGGAGTCATGTTGAACACTTGATTCTGGTGAGAGTCATGTTGACATGAATTGTATGATGTACATAGGTGGAGTCATTGTTGGACATGTGATTCTAGGTTGAGTCATGTTGGACATGTTGATTCTAGGGAGTCATGTTGGACAATGTTGATTCTAGTGAGTCATGTTGGACACTTATTCTAGGTGGAGTCATGTTGGACAAATAATTTAGGTGAGTCATGTTGACACTTGATTCTAGGTAGAGTCATGTTGACATTGATTTGTTGAGTCATGTGTACAATGTATTCTAGGTGGAGTCATGTTGCAACAATTGTTGATTCTAGGTGCAGTCATGTTGGACACTTGATTATAGGTGGAGTCATGTTGGACACTTGATTCTAGGTGGAGTCATGTTGGACATTGATTCTGGGCAGAGTCATGTTGACATTGATTCTAGGTGGAGGCATGTTGGACACTTGATTCTAGGTGGAGTCATGTTGGACAATTGTTGATTCTAGGTGGAGTCATGTTGGACAATTGTTGATTCTAGGTGGAGTCATGTTGGACAATTGTTGATTCTAGGTGGAGTCATGTTGGACACTTGATTCTAGGTGGAGTCATGTTGGACACTTGATTCTAGGTGGAGTCATGTTGGACATTTGATTCTAGGTGGAGTCATGTTGAACACTTGATTCTAGGTGGAGTCATGTTGACAATTTGATTCTAGGTGGAGTCTGTTGACACTTGATTCTAGGTGGAGTCATGTTGGACAATTGTTATCTAGGTGGAGTCATGTTGGACAATTGTTGATTCTAGGTGGAGTCATGTTGGACACTTAATTCTAGGTGGAGTCATGTTGGACAAATAATTCTAGGTGGAGTCATGTTGGACACTTGATTCTAGGTAGAGTCATGTTGGACATTTGATTCTAGGTGGAGTCATGTTGTACACATGATTCTAGGTGGAGTCATGTTGCAACAATTGTTGATTCTAGGTGCAGTCATGTTGGACACTTGATTATAGGTGGAGTCATGTTGGACACTTGATTCTAGGTGGAGTCATGTTGGACACTTGATTCTGGGCAGAGTCATGTTGGACATTTGATTCTAGGTGGAGTCATGTTGGACACTTGATTCTAGATGGGGTCATGTTGGACATTTGATTCTAGGTGGAGGCATGTTGGACATTTGATTCTAGGTGGAGTCATGTTGGACATTTGATTCTAGGTGGAGTCATGTTGGACATTTGATTCTAGGTGGAGGCATGTTGACACTTTGATTCTAGGTGAGTCATGTTGGACATTTGATTCTAGGTGGAGTCATGTTGGACATTTGATTCTAGGTGGAGGCATGTTGGACATTTGATTCTAGGTGGAGTCATGTTGGACATTTGATTCTAGGTGGGGGTATGTTTGACATTTGATTCTAGGTGGAGTCATGTTGGACACTTGATTATAGGTGGAGTCATGTTGGACACTTGATTCTAGGTGGAGGTATGTTTGACATTTGATTCTAGGTGGAGTCATGTTGGACATTTGATTCTAGGTGGAGTCATGTTGGACATTTGATTCTAGGTGGAGGCATGTTAGACATTTGATTCTAGGTGGAGTCATGTTGGACACTTGATTCTAGGTGGAGGCATGTTGACATCTTGAAGGTATAAGAAAATGCGCTGGAATATTCTTGATATGTGTACATGAATGTTGTATGATGTACATTGTACATGAATATTGTCTAGATGTACATGTGTATATAATTTTGTATAGATGTACATGAGTACATGAATGTTGTCTAGATGTACATGAGTACATGAATGTTGTCTAGATGTACATGTGTACATGAATGTTGTCTAGATGTACATGTGTACATAAATGTTGTATAGATGTACATGTGTACATGAATGTTGTCTAGATGTACATGTGTACATGAATGTTGTCTAGATGTGCATGTGTACATGAATGTTGTCTAGATGTACATGTGTACATAAATGTTGTCTAGATGTACATGTGTACATGAATGTTGTCTAGATGTACATGAGTACATGAATGTTGTCTAGATGTGCATGTGTACATGAATGTTGTCTAGATGTGCATGTGTACATGAATGTTGTCTAGATGTACATGTGTACATGAATGTTGTCTAGATGTACATGTGTACATGTGTACACTAGATGTAATGTGTGTGCATGAATGATATATTTCTGGCTGTACGCTCAAACACTAGACTGACTTAAATTACTCATATCAATGGCAACTCTCTGATTGGTCGACTTGAAGCAGACAGGAACCATATTGCTGCATTTGACATGGATACCTCCTGTCTGCCTTAATCTGCCACCAGCCTCAGTCCTTGGTCCTTTTATTATTCGCTCATGTTTCATTGATCCGATGCTGGAGTTACCGTCACAGAATCTGCTCATATCAGAATGTCCTGGAAGAGAAGGACTTGGGAGGAACTGTGATGTTCCTGATATGACAGAATTATTGTTTTGTATTCTATTGAAAGTCGTCCACATCTCTTGAGGTTCAATGTCATCAAGTCGAGGAGGGAAGGAAACGATCTCGAATGGCCGAATCTCATTGCTAGTCAACGTTGTTGAAAGATTGCCATTATGATGACAAGAATGTGCTGCTAGAGAGTTACACTTGAAGGAGCAGCATGTCTGTGAGTATGTGACTGGACTGCAGGTGTCTCCTTGAAACATTTGATAATCATCACTGTCAACTGATGACACAGTACAAGTGCTGCTGATTTTGTTCTGCTTTTTCTTACGGGAAATACGAACAGCAACAAATGCCATAACCGAGCCAACAAGAAGAAATACAAAAATGGCCACCAGAAAAATGGTCAATGATAAAGAAGGGTTCGATCGAGTCTCTTGATCATTGTCAACTTGTAATTTCCAAGCCATATTTGAAAACATTAAACTGTCCAAAAATTTCACTTGTGCATTGCTTGAAATACTATGTTGAAGTATAGAGTTTTCTGTTGCCTGGCAAACAATAAGAAAAACATATCCATTAAATGAACATTAAAACAGTATTGTAACTTTTTATAACACTATCTACCTAACTTTATTATCTTTATCAACTCTTTATCTACTATCTCTAACTTTATCTAACTATCTAACTTTATCTAACATCTATCTTTATCTATCATCTTTATCTATCTTTATCTATTATCTACTAACTTTATCTAACTTTATTACTTTATCTATCTATCTTTATCTAACTTTATCTACTTTATCTATCTATCTTTATCTATCTTATCTAACTTTATCTATCTTTATCTAACTAACTTTATCTATCTTTATCTAACTTTATCTATCTTTATCTAACTAACTTTATCTATCTTTATCTAACTTTATCTATCTATCTTTATCTATCTTTATCTAACTAACTTTATCTAACTTTATCTAACTTTATCTAACTAACTTTATCTAACTTTATCTAACTTTATCTATCTATCTTTATCTAACTTTATCTATCTTTATCTAACTTTATCTAACTTTATCTAACTTTATCTAACTTTATCTAACTTTATCTATCTTTATCTAACTTTATCTAACTTTATCTATCTATCTTTATCTAACTTTATCTAACTTTATCTAACTTTATCTAACTAACTTTATCTAACTTATCTACTTTATCTAACTTTATCTAATCTAACTTTATCTAACTCTTATCTATACTTTATCTAACTTTATCTAACTAATCTTTATCTAACTTTATCTAACTTTATCTATCTTTATCTAACTTTATCTAACTTTATCTAACTTTATCTAACTTTATCTAACTAACTTTATCTATCTAACTTTATCTATCTTTATCTAACTTTATCTATCTTTATCTAACTTTATCTAACTTTATCTAACTTTATCTAACTAACTTTATCTAACTTTATCTATCTTTATCTAATTTTATCTATCTTTATCTATCTTTATCTAACTTTATCTAACTTTATCTAACTTTATCTAACTTTATCTAACTTTATCTATCTTTATCTATCTTTATCTAACTTTATCTATCTATCTTTATCTACTTTATCTACTTTATCTAACTTTACTAACTTTATCTAACTTTATCTAACTTTATCTAACTTTATCTATCTTTATCTATCTTTATCTATCTTTATCTAACTTTATCTATCTATCTTTATCTATCTTTATCTATCTTTATCTAACTTTATCTAACTTTATCTAACTTTATCTAACTTATCTAATCTTATCTAACTTATCTATCTATCTTTTTATCTACTATCTTTATCTAACTTTATCTAACTTTATCTAACTTTATCTAACTTTATCTAACTTTATCTAACTTTATCTAACTTTATCTAACTTTATCTATCTATCTTTATCTAACTTTATCTAACTTTATACTTTATCTACTTTATCTAACTTTATCTAACTTTATCTAACTATCTTTATCTAACTTTATCTAACTTTATCTAAACTTATCTATCTATACTTTATCTATCTTATCTATTATCTATTATCTAACTTTATCTAACTTTATCTACTTATCTAACTTTATCTAACTATTATCTAACTTTATCTAACTTCTATTAACTTTATCTAACTTTATCTATCTAACTTTATCTAATTTATCTTTATCTAACTTTATCTAACTTTATCTAACTTTATCTAACTTTATCTAACTTTATCTAACTTTATCTATTTCTATTATCTAACTTATCTAACTTATCTATTATCTAACTTTATCTAACTTTATCTAACTCTTATCTAACTATCTAACTTTATCTAACTATTATCTAACTTTATCTAACTATCTTTATCTAACTTTATCTATCTAACTTTATCTATCTTTATCTAACTTTATCTAACTTTATCTAACTTTATCTAACTTTATCTAACTTTATCTAACTATCTTTATCTAACTTTATCTAACTTTATCTATCTTTATCTATCTTTATCTAACTTTATCTAACTATCTTATCTAACTTACTTTATCTAACTAACTTTATCTAACTAACTTTATCTAACTAACTTTATCTAGCTAACTTTATCTAACTAACTTTATCTAACTAACTTTATCTAACTTTATCTAACTAACTTTATCTAACTAACTTTATCTAACTAACTTTATCTATTATTTATTTATTACTTTATCAACAAATTTGTCATGTCAATTTTCTAAAAACTTTATCTTATTAGCTTTATCTAACTAACATCTATCAACTTATCTATCTTTATCTAACTAACTTTATCTAACTATCTATCTATCTTTATCTAACTTTATCTAACTATCTTTATCTAACTTTATCTAACTAACTTTATCTATCTTTATCTAACTATCTTTATCTAACTTTATCTAACTAACTTTATCTAACTAACTTTATCTAACTAACTTTATCTATCTTTATCTAACTTTATCTAACTTTATCTAACTATCTTTATCTAACTTTATCTAACTAACTTTATCTAACTTTATCTATCTTTATCTAACTTTATCTAACTAACTTTATCTAACTTTATCTATCTTTACATCATCCAGTCAGAGAACATGTAATATATGAAAATTGAGATGCTAAACTGATGGGCAAAAATAAGAGCTACAATAATATGCAATAACTCAGACTACAAATAGACTAACAATGTAACTCAGACTACAAAAAGATAACAATGTAACTCAGACTAAAATAGACATAACAAGTAAAAATAAATGTCAAACTGGTCATTGAAATTGACAAAGTAAAAGGTGTACAGTAACAAGGTTAGAGTGACATTTTACTATTATATGCTCTCTAAAGTGACATTGAGAAGACTAAAGTGACAGTGACAAGACTAAAGTGACATTGACAAGACTAAAGTGACATTGACAAGACTAAAGTGAGCTGACAAGACTAAGTGACAGTGAAGACTAATGTGACATTGACAAGACTAACTGCAGGACAAGACTAAAGTGACATTGACAGAATAAAGTGACATTGACAAGTCTAAAGTGACATTGACAAGACTAAAGTGACATTAACAAGACTAAGTGACATTGACAAGACTAAAGTGACAGTGACAAGACTAATGTGACATTGACAAGACTAAACTGACAGTGACAAGACTAAAGTGACATTGACAAGAATAAAGTGACATTGACAAGATTAAAGTGACATTGACAAGATTAAAGTGACATTGACAAGACTAAAGTGACAGTGACAAGACTAAAGTGACACTGGTCAATCAAGGAAGCTATAGTGACACTGGTCAATCAGGGAAGCTAAAGTGACACTGGTCAATCAGGGAAGCTAAAGTGACACTGGTAAATCAGGGAAGTTATAGTGACACTGGTCAATCAGGGAAGCTAAAGTGACACTGGTAAATCAGGGAAGTTATAGTGACACTGGTCAATCAGGGAAGCTAAAGTGACACTGGTCAATCAGGGAAGCTAAAGTGACACTGGTCAATCAGGGAAGCTAAAGTGAAACTGAACATTAGTTGTAAAATAGAAAAACAATAACAATGTGCTGACCGTTACTGTCACAACAAACTCATTCACATTGCTGGAACATGACGAGCTGACCACTTGAATGTCTCCGGTCCATTTATTGATCGTTAGCTTGTCCAGAAATATGTCAGGTTCCACTGAGAACAAAATGACGAACGATAATTTTGTAATTGCTGGACAGTGTCCAGTCTGATTATACAAGGTTTACAGAGATCAGAGATTACTAGAACAAAAGCCCGATAGATTAACCAAGGAAACTAAAAGGGTACATTTGAGAGAGAGTGGAGCATCTAATCTCAACGACACAGACAACTCCACTCCCCAGACACCTCCACTCCACAGACACCTCCACGCCACAGACATCTCCACTCCACAGACACCTCTACTCCACAGACACCTCCACGCCACAGACATCTCCACTCCACAGACATCTCCACTCCACAGACACCTCCACTCCACAGACATCTCCATTCCACAGACACCTCTACTCCACAGACACCTCTACGTCACAGACACCTCCACTCCACAGACACCTCCACTCGCAGACACCTCCACGCCACAGGCATCTCCACTCCACAGACACCTCCACTCCACAGACATCTTCACTCCACAGACACCTCCACTCCAAAGACATCTCCACGCCACATACACCTCTACGCTACAATTAGAATACCTCACCTTCACGCCACAGTTACAATACCTCACTTTCACGCAACAGTTACAATACCTCACCTTCACGCTACAGTTACAATACCTCACTTTCACGCAACAGTTACAATACCTCACCTTCACGCCACAGTTACAATACCTCACCTTCACGCCACAGTTACAATACCTCACCTTCACGCCACAGTTACAATACCTCACCTTCACGCCACAGTTACAATACCTCACTTTCACGCAACAGTTACAATACCTCACCTTCACGCCACAGTTACAATACCTCACCTTCACGCTACAGTTACAATACCTCACCTTCACGCAACAGTTACAATACCTCACCTTCACGCCACAGTTACAATACCTCACCTTAACGCCACAGTTACAATACCTCACCTTCACGCAACAGTTACAATACCTCACCTTCACGCTACAGTTACAATACCTCACCTTCACGCTACAGTTACAATACCTCACCTTCACGCTACAGATACAATACCTCACCTTCACGCTACAGTTACAATACCTCACCTTCACGCTACAGATACAATACCTCACCTTCACGCCACAGTTACAATACCTCACCTTCACGCAACAGTTACAATACCTCACCTTCACGCTACAGTTACAATACCTCACCTTCACGCCACAGTTACAATACCTCACCTTCACGCTACAGATACAATACCTCACCTTCACGCTACAGTTACAATACCTCACCTTCACGCTACAGTTACAATACCTCACCTTCACGCTACAGTTACAATACCTCACCTTCACGCTACAGTTACAATACCTCACCTTCACGCCACAGTTACAATACCTCACCTTCACGCACAGATACAATACCTCACCTTCACGCACAGTTACATACCTCACTTCACGCACAGTTCAATACTCACCTTCACGCTACAGTTACAATACTCACCTTCACGCTACAGTACAATACTCACCTTCACCTACAGTTACAATACCTCACCTTCACGCCACAGATACAATACCTCACCTTCACGCCACAGTTACAATACCTCACCTCACGCACAGATACAATACCTCACCTTCACGCAACAGTTAATAAAGTACATTTAGCCACAGACCGTAAATCAGTGACAGAAATAGCAATACACATTCTTATCCAATTCCTAACTTCATTCACATCCATTCTATATAAGATGAGTCGACTCACACTCAACACACCTCAACACACACTCAACACCATCAACACACCTCAACACAGTCAACACACACTCAACACACACCCAACACACATTCAACACACACTCAACACACACCCAACACACATTCAACACACACTCAACACACACCCAACACACATCCAACACACACTCAACACACACTCAACACACACCCAACACACGTTCAACATACACTCTACACACACTCAACACACTCAACACACACCCAACACGCGCTCAACACGCGCTCAACACACGTTCAACACAACTCAACACACCCAACACACACTCAACACACACCAACACACACTCAACACACGCTCAACACACGCTCAACCCACGCTCAACACACACCCAACACACTCAACACACGCCCATCACACGCTCAACACACACCAAACACACACTCAACACACACCCAACACACACCCAACACACACCCAACACATGCCCAACACACGCTCAAGACACACCAACACACCCAACACACGCTCAACACACGCTCAACACACCAACACACGTTCACACACACTCAACACACACTCAGCACACACTCAACACACATTCAACACACACTCAACACACACTCAACACACACTCAACACGCGCTCAACACACATTCACACACACTCAGCACACACTCAGTACACACTCAACACACACCCAACACACACTCAACACACGCTCACACACAAATGTCGATCGCTATGATCTTGAATTATATAGTTTCTATTGGAAAACAAAAAGGGAAAGATAAATGGCCACATAATTGTCATTTAAATAAATCAACTGAAATAAATCAAGTGAAATAAATCAACTTTAAAAAATCAAGTGAAATAAATCAAGTGAAATAAATCAAGTGAAATAAATCAAGTGAAATAAATCAAGTGAAATAAATCAAGTGAATAAATCAAGTGAAATAAATCAAGTGAAATAAATACAGTGAAATAAATCAAGTGAAATAAATCCAGGGAAATAAATCAAATGAAATAAATCAAGTGAAATAAAATCAAATGAAATAAATCAACTTATTTGAACCATCCATTTCCTTCAGCGAAGTCATTCCCTGGTGAGTACTCAACTGCTCTATTGCTCAACGAGGTCTTTCCCTGGTGAGTACTCAACTGCTCTATTGCTCAACGAGGTCTTTCCCTGGTGAGTACTCAACTGCTCTATTGCTCAACGAGGTCTTTCCCTGGTGAGTACTCAACTGCTCTATTGAAACAATGTTTATGTATGACCGCGAATCATGGACAATTAACAAGCAATCAAGAAGATCGCGGGTAGCCACAGAGATATGGTTTTACAGAAGAATGCTGACAATTTCATGGACAGAGAAGACAAATAATGATGATGTTTTAAAACATGCCTGCACATCAAGAGACCTTATTAAGAAATAAGATACAGACAATTAAGGTTCTTCCAGCATATAATGCGAAGAGAATGTTTAGAAGATGTGTAAACAATAGGAAAGAAAAGATCGTGGAAGACAGAGAGAGAGAAGATGTTGGAAGACAGAGAGAGAGAAGATCGTGGAAGACAGAGAGAGAGAAGATGTTGGAAGACAGAGAGAGAGAAGATCGTGGAAGACAGAGAGAGAGAAGATGTTGGAAGACAGAGAGAGAGAAGATGTTGGATGGCCTGACATTGTGGCTCGACAAAAGATCGACGTCAAAACTGCTTTTTTTCGATCCAGAAGAACTTGAGCTTTCAGTTCTTCGGCTCGGTGCTATGGACATCGTAACCCTTCGGTTCGGTGCCATAATATTCAGTATATATATGGAACTGCAGTAAAACTATTTGATTGGCAAAACACGTAATTACAAAGTACTGTAGTTTTACAAATTACAAAACAATGACAAAATACAGCAACGTTTCGACCAACAAGGTCTTTATCAAGCAAACGAACAAACAGGAGTGACAAATTAAATGAAACACAAATGGACGACCAAATACAAACGATCAGGAAAATCTGAATAAAAGAATAACGAAATAATGTAACACAAAACACACATAAAATTTCTAGTTTTTATGTGTGTTTTTGTGTTACATTTATTTCGTTATTCGTTTTTATTCCAGATTTTCCTTAGATACGTTTGTATTTGGTCGTCCATTTGTGTTTCATTTTAATTTGTCACTCCTGTTTGTTCGTTTGCTTGATAAAGACCTTGTTGGTCGAAACGTTGCTGTATTTTGTCATTGTTTTTGTAATTTGTAAAACTACAGTACTTTGTAATTACGTGGTTCGGTGCCACAAACACTGTAAATATGGAGAATCTGTGGCTTTTCTGTCAGCCGCGGAATTGAACCCGCACTCACAGAGGGCTTATCACCCGTCGTCCAACGCGCTACGAAAACGCTGGGCAGGCGGGCGTCAGAATTGATTAACTATACCAAAGAGAGAGAGTTGTGAAGAGACATGATCGTCTACGCTGGCAGACATGACACTTGATTGATACATTCCGTCATCCAATAAGGAAGACACTGTTGTAATATAAACGTTGGTATTAATTGTTATTGCATAATACTGAACGATGTCAAACTTCGACATTTTACTCAATCATTCAAATTCAATAAATCATTCAGTTGTATTGCAGTTCACTTCATATTCGATTTTATTTTATTTATATTTGTGAATCATATATTTGTTCCATTGTTTGTATGTCCATGAATTATGTGAATTGTCTATGTCGTGTCCATGAATTATGTAAATTGTCTATGTCGTGTCCATGAATTATGTGAATTGTCTATGTCGTGTCCATGAATTATGTGAATTGTCTATGTCGTGTCCATGAATTATGTGAATTGTCTATGTCGTGTCCATGAATTATGTGAATTGTCTATGTCGTGTCCATGAATTATGTGAATTGTCTAAGTCGTGTCCATGAATTATGTGAATTGTGTTTTGTTTTGTCTGTTACAGAAATATGACAAGAAAAGCATACCACGTGATATAGAATACAAGATGGAGTGATTCTGTGTATCTCTGTCGATCGCGTGAACGGAACCTGGGTAAAGTTGCAGCAAGCCCTGCAACACAATTTGAAAACATTATTTATTTTGTTGTTGTAAATATGATATCAAATGTGGGTGATACTATATACGTTTATATGATATCAAATGTGGGTGTTCTACAAACGTTTATATGATATCAAATGTGGGTGTACTACAAACGTTTATATGATATCAAATGTGGGTGTACTACAAACGTTTATATGATATCAAATGTGGGTGTACTACAAACGTCTATAAATAACAAAGACATTTACTGATGGCATAAAATAGAAGACAAAATAAGTTGACAATATTGATAGAAGAACAACACGATAGTATAACATAATAATATTTACGTAATTTCTGTATAACAGATAATAAACAACAAGTTATCATGATATAACAACTAATAAACAACAAGTTATCATGATATAACAGATAATAAACAAGTTATCATGATAAAACAGATAATAAACAACAAGTTTAGAAACAAGATAATAAACAACAAGTTTAGAAACAAGTTAATAAACAACAAGTTTAGAAACAAGTTAATAAACAACAAGTTTAGAAACAAGTTAATAAACAACAAGTTATCATGATTATGACTGCTTACACCAGGGTTGTCAGTACACTTGAGAGACGCTGTAGAGAATGGGCCCCATGCGTTCGTGGATCAGTACTCCCATTTCTGCATTCGTGGATCAGCACTCCCATCCAGGTGATATCATTATCTACACCGATGGCTCTGTCAGACACGGAATCAGATCATCGTGGGCTTATTCAGCACAGCGAAACGGTCGCACACTTCATGAAGACTGGGGGGCGTTCGAGACAACGACATCGAGCATGACTATGGAGATCACTGCTGCCTCCAGGGCTCTGTCATTGGTGGCTGAGCAACAGATAACCCATACGATTATCATATCAGACTCGATGAATATGCTTCAAATGATTGAATCTGGAAATATGCGCGTGGAATGGGTGGACATCATTCGGAGATCACATCTCAAGAAAATGACTTAGCTGTACACACCTGGACATGCTGGAGTGCAGGGTAACGAGCGTGCAGACTTTCTTGCAAACAATGCCCTGACTCAAACTTGCAGAAGTATGGGCAGAGCCGATATCATCAATACTGTACGCTCTCAATTATTTGACATGGGCACGTCTCAGACACTGGAACGAGTTCGAGAATTAGGCGTTAAGTTTGGACATGCCAGACAGTGTCGTCTTCGTGGTAGAGAGAGAAGATATAGTAATCAACTTCTCATGGGTACGGTGAGCAAATGGACTTTGGGATGGCTGCTGCAGCGGAGGACAGAGCATGAATGGGAATGCCCAATGTGCCATGACGTCGATCGCATAACATAACATAACATAACATCTTCATCGTCTTCAAAATTACATTGTGGATCCTCGCCGGTACTATGGAGTTCGTGCACTACCGCTGAGATCTTCCAGTGTAAGAAAGAGATTGGGGCACACTTGGTTATTCACTAAAGTGCAATGATGATAGTTCAATAAATCAATCAAACTTTAATAAACAATACGATAGCATTATGTAACATTGTAGTACGTGTATAATATAATATATTTAGCAGTATTATGTAACATTGTTGTATCAATCTACTATATAATCCTTAGTGTCGGGTGTGCTTCTTGGGTATACACGGTCTCAGTTTAAATCCAATATTCACCATATTTCGTACAAATATTTTTCGGGCTAAATTTAGATCACCTGAAGAAACAGTTTCGAAATCGGATCAATATTCGCTTTAAAAATAAATAAAATCGAATTCTTGATGTCCTATCCGACATTTCCCTTTCGCTGCTACATACTTTCTGAAGGCTGAGCTAAAAATAGCTACTCTTTGTTTCTAGGTCACAAACGTGAATGTACGCCTATAGCAGTGACAGTAGCAATATATAACGTGCTAACACGTCTTTAGCCCACAGAGGAGAGATAATAACAGACGAGTTAATGCGTCTTTAAAAGTGAATGGGAAAAACGTATATATACGTCCTTACCAGCTAAAGGGTTAAATCTATCATATTTGTTACATCCAGACACACGGTGAAGAAAAGAGATATAATCCAAAAATGACAGATAGCATCCACACCATAGGCAGGGATTGCGTCCCTTAACGTGCCACCACGTTACCACTGGCATATAAATCTAACGATATTTTCAATCATTTATGACCTTATTTTTACACATACACACACACGCGCGCACACACACATATAAACACACACACAACCCATCAGTTGCGTTGCGTATAATTTTCATGTCCTTTGCTGTCTTCAGAGGTAGTTGCATCGTATAATAAACAAGCAATCTCTTTTTATCTTTCTAAGGCCGATCTTATTTACAAAAATACACCATCAGTTGCGTTGCGTTTTCCCGTTTGCGTTGATTTGCACAAAATGTATAATTTTCATGTCATTATAACTTCACTTTTCTGTTTCAAACTACGCTATAGACATTTTTTAATAATTAGGAAGAGTGCGGAGACGCTACTTTGATTAGACGTGAAGCATTACAAGAACCACTCGAACTGTTAAAATCGTTTAACGACGACATTCCAGATTCAAACCACTTCTTAAAAAATATTAGAAAATACAATTCAGACTATTAGATGACATCTTTTGAAAGGCTTACCCAATTCCTCATCAAGGATTAATAACAACTTTCACCCGTACGGAGCCGGGTTAATTAGCTAGTATAATATAATACATTTAGCACTATTATGTAGCATCGTTGTACGTGTATAATATTTAGAAACACATTTTTCGTATTGGCTGGGGAAGGTGTGGGAGTACTATATTGCTTCCTAAATGTTTCCGAATGAGTTCACTACAACATTTACCAAATAATGTTTCTGTCAAATGAGTTCACCACAACATTTACCAAATAATGTTTCTGTCAAATGAGTTCACTACAACATTTACCAAATAATGTTTATGTCAAATGAGTTCACTACAACATTTACCAAATAATGTCCTCTGTCTCTTGTCTAGAATATCAAATAATTTGTCCTAAGCAGAACATGGCCACATTCAGCAGCAATACTTATAGTCTACATATTTATATCAATATTGAACCTTTTTTTTTAAAATCATGTGAGTTAATATATTGTTTTCTAAGTGCATCTTAAAGATGTGCATGATTTATTACACATTTCACGATTTGTGGAAAACATTGCTTCTTTCACACGGCTGCGACATCACAGCTGTGACTTCATGGTTGTGACTTCATGGTTGGGATATCACGGCTGTTAGATAATAGTGACATCGCAGCTCTGGCATAATGGTTGTGACTTCATGGTTGTCACATACGTAAAAAGGTCAGGGTTGACTCAAAACTGTGCAGTTTTATCAGATAGAACTTGTCACCCAATTACATTGAAGTGATCGGCTTGTGAAGTTTATTGAAAACATTTCTCGTGATACAATTTGTGAAGTCTATGAAGAACATTTCTCGTAATACAATTTTTGAAGTCTATGAAGAACGCTTCTTACAATTTGTGAAGTCTATGAAGAATACTTCTCATGATACAATTTGTGAAACCAAAAATAAATTACAACAGACAGTAAATAGAACTGATACATGTCAGAATAACAACGACACCTGGCATGTGTGTTCTATTTCTAACATCCACGCCTGGCATGGGTTACTTCTATTTCAAAACATCCACGCCTGGCATGTGTTAGTTCCTATTTCATAACATCCACGCCTGGCATGGGTTAGTTCCTATTCCGATAACTGATGTATTTGGAGGCAGGATGTTCTTATACTTACTAATAGTTGATGTGTTACATTTCAGGTAGGATGTGCTTACACTTACTAATATTTGATGTAATCAGAAACAAAAACATAGGTACATTATGTGATGCTGGCAAATTATTTTGTTACCTGAAATCCACAAGTGATGGATGTTTGAAAGTAAGGCAAAGCACAGAAGTTGTCTACCTTGTGACAATCAGAATAAACAAATGCTGGTCCCTGGTCATCAACATCAATCACTCGGACAGTTAATGTGATGAATGAAGACAGCGTGAACGGTGTTCCGTTATCCTGTCAACAAGAACAACGTTATCCTGTCAACAAGAACAATAACAACACCAGAATTCTGTCAACTTTTATATTGTATCATCTTCATCAAATTGTATATTAAAATCTATCTTCTTCTTTTGTCGTCACACTGCTACCAGGTTGTTGCCCAGTGTCGTCACACTGCTACCGGGTTGTTGCCCAGTGTCGTCACACTGCTATTATACCAGGTTGTTGCCCAGTGTCGTCACACTGCTACCGTGTTGTTGCCCAGTGTCGTCACACTGCTACCGTGTTGTTGCCCAGTGTCGTCACACTGCTACCGGGTTGTTGCCCAGTGTCGCCACACTGTTACCGGGTTGTTACCCAGTGTCGTCACACTGTTACCGGGTTGCTGCCCAGTGTCGTGGTTTTCTATTTTTGTCTTGCACTGTTCTGGTTTCTTGTGTGATTGTCATTTATGCTCTTTGACAGGATTCTGCTATGTCATCTAACCATCTTTTTCGTGGTCTTCCTCTTGCCTTCTTTCCTGATGTTCTGTTGTAGAAGACTCTGTATACTGTGGAGTTTGGATGCATTCTTATTAAGTGATCAAACCACTTCAATCTTTGTTTCTCAATGTAATTCAAGCAAGGTTATGTGCCAATTTTCTTTCTAATGCTGATGTTGGTGACTCTGTTTTTTCTGGTGTTGTTGGTAACTTTTGCAGGCAACGCATTTCACATGTAGTTATTTTTTGTGACTGCACTTTGTTCATTGTCCATGTTTGGCACTGGTAACACAAAGTAGGTATGAAAATGCTGTTGATCTTTTGTTGCTTAGCTGCCTGTGAAATTTGTGAGTGCCTTAACAATGGCAGTAGCTGGTACATTTGCATTTGCTTTTTGAACTATAGCCTCTATCTCTCTATCCAGTTTTCCGTCTTCTGTGAATATGCTTCCTAAGTATTTGAATTCTTTCACTTGGTTTATTGTGGTGCCATTGACATGGATGTCTAGTTTATGTTTTCTTCCCATATTCATTATTTCTGTTTTAGTGTTGTTGATTTTCATGTCATGATTTATACAATTTTTGTTCAAGGTGTCAATGTAGAACATTTTGTTTAATATGGTCACTTTAACTGTCCTCGTATTATTTGTAACTTCATATGGTCACTTTAACTGTCCTCGTATTATTTGTAACTTCATATGGTCAGTGTAACTGTCCTACTATTATTTGTAACTTCATATGGTCAGTGTATCTGTCCTCGTATTATTTGTAACTTCATATGGTCAGTTTAACTGTCCTCGTATTATTTGTAACTTCATATGCTCAGTGTAACTGTCCTACTATTATTTGTAACTTCATATGCTCAGTGTAACTGTCCTACTATTATTTGTAACTTCATATGGTCAGTGTATCTGTCCTCGTATTATTTGTAACTTCATATGGTCAGTGTATCTGTCCTCGTATTATTTGTAACTTCATATGCTCAGTGTAACTGTCCTACTATTATTTGTAACTTCATATGGTCAGTGTATCTGTCCTCGTATTATTTGTAACTTCATATGGTCAGTGTATCTGTCCTCGTATTATTTGTAACTTCATATGGTCAGTGTATCTGTGCTCGTATTATTTGTAACTTCATATGCTCAGTGTAACTGTCCTACTATTATTTGTAACTTCATATGGTCAGTGTATCTGTCCTCGTATTATTTGTAACTTCATATGGTCAGTGTATCTGTGCTCGTATTATTTGTAACTTCATATGGTCAGTGTATCTGTCCTCGTATTATTTGTAACTTCATATGGTCAGTGTATCTGTGCTCGTATTATTTGTAACTTCATATGCTCAGTGTAACTGTCCTCGTATTATTTGTAACTTCATATGGTCAGTGTATCTGTCCTCGTATTATTTGTAACTTCATATGGTCAGTGTATCTGTCCTCGTATTATTTGTAACTTCATATGGTCAGTGTATCTGTGCTCGTATTATTTGCAACTTCATATGGTCAGTGTATCTGTCCTCGTATTATTTGTAACTTCATATGGTCAGTGTATCTGTGCTCGTATTATTTGTAACTTCATATGCTCAGTGTAACTGTCCTCGTATTATTTGTAACTTCATATGGTCAGTGTATCTGTCCTCGTATTATTTGTAACTTCATATGCTCAGTGTAACTGTCCTCGTATTATTTGTAACTTCATATGGTCAGTGTATCTGTCCTCGTATTATTTGTAACTTCATATGCTCAGTGTAACTGTCCTCGTATTATTTGTAACTTCATATGGTCAGTGTATCTGTCCTCGTATTATTTGTAACTTCATATGCTCAGTGTAACTGTCCTCGTATTATTTGTAACTTCATATGGTCAGTGTAACTGTCCTCGTATTATTTGTAACTTCATATGCTCAGTGTATCTGTCCTCGTATTATTTGTAACTTCATATGGTCAGTGTATCTGTGCTCGTATTATTTGTAACTTCATATGCTCAGTGTAACTGTCCTCGTATTATTTGTAACTTCATATGCTCAGTGTAACTGTTCTATTATTATTTGTCTTATTCTTCTTCGCGTTCATTCTTTACGACCAATTTTAATCACTCTTTGTGATATGTTTGATCTTTGCCAAGAACGTGTATACGTTGCACATTGGTTTGGTAGGCCCCTAAACACATAGAGTTCTACACGTTTAGGACACATGCATCCGATTTCAGCCAAACCTCCTTAGCCGCCTCTTACGACATGCGTGGTAGGTAACAGTGGTTCTATTCTTTACACCCCAAATTTGGGCCCCGGTAACCACTCGGGCTATTATTATTTGTAACTTCATATGCTCAGTGTAACTGTTCTATTATTATTTGCTAGACATGTTTGTTAAACGTTTCGAGTAATAAAGAAAAAGAAAGATGAAGAATACCGACTTCTTATAAGAACTAAGCATTGATGGAATATTGATGGAACATTGATGGAACATTGAGGGAACATTGAGGGAACATTGAGGGAACATTGAGGAACATTGACGAACATTGAGAAAACATTAAGGAACATTGACGAACATTGATGGAACATTGAGATAACATTGATGGAACATTGACGGAACATTGAGATAACATTGAGGGAACATTGAGGGAACATTGACAAACATTGATGGAACATTAAGGGAACATTGACGAACATTGATGGAACATTGAGATAACATTGATGGAACATTGACGGAACATTGAGATAACATTGAGGGAACATTGAGGAACATTGACAAACATTGATGGAACATTGAGGGACATTGAGGAACATTGATGAACATTGATGGAACATTGAGGAACATTGACGAACATTGAGGGAACATTGATGAAACATTGAGGAACATTAAGGAACATTGAGGAAACATTGAGGGAACATTGATGGAACATTGAGGGGAAAATTGAGGAAACATTGAGAGAACATTAACGAACATTGAGGGAACATTGATGGAACATTGAGGAAACATTGATGGAACATTGAGCAAACATTGATGGAACATTGAGGGAACATTAACGAACATTGAGGAAACATTGATGGAACATTGAGGGAACATTGAGGAAACATTGAGGAACATTGAGGAAACATTGATGGAACATTGAGGGAACATTGAGGGAACATTGATGGAACATTGAGGAACATTGTCGAATATCGAGGAACATTGACGAACATTGACGGAACATTGTGGGAACATTAATGAAACATTGAGGGAACATTGAGCAAACATTGATGGAACATTGATGGAACATTAACGAACATTGAGGGAACATTGAGGGAACATTGAGGAAACATTGATGGAACATTGAGGAAACATTGATGGAACATTGAGGAAACATTGATGGAACATTGAGGAAACATTGATGGAACATTGAGAGAACATTAACGAACATTGAGGAAACATTGAGGGAACATTGAGGAAACATTGAGGAAACATTGAGGAAACATTGAGGAAACATTGAGGAAACATTGATGGAACATTGAGGGAACATTGAGGAACATTGACGAACATTGAAGGAACATTGAGGAACATTGATGAAACATTGAGGGAACATTAAGGAACATTGATGGAACATTGAGGGAACATTGATGAAACATTGAGGAAACATTGAGGAACATTAGGAACATTGATGGAAACATTGATGGAACATTGGAAACATTAAGGAAACATTAAGGAACATTAAGGAACATTAAGGGAACATTGAGGGAACATTGAGGAAACATTAAGGAAACATTAAGGGAACATTGAGGAAATAGTGATAAATTATTGATGAAACATTGATGAAATATTGAGGAAACATTGGCTCATAAACAATATTATGTCTCGGAAACTGAAATATTTTGGTCACATAAATACTGGATGGCATGGTTCAGAGAATACGAGGCAGGGAACGACCAAGACAACGATGACAGCAAGACATTCTTTTAAAACCTCAATACGACGATAGAGGCGGGAAGAACCAGCAAAGAGTTTAAGTCTTTCAGATCCTGTCTGTGAAAGTGGTATGTGTGCCTGTGATGTGGTATGTGTGCTGTGATGTGGTATGTGTGTCTGTGATGCGGTATGTGTGCCTGTGATGTGGTATGTGTGTCTGTGATGTGTATGTCTGTCCTGTGATGGAGTATGTGTGCTGTGATGTGGTATGTGTGCCTGTGATGTGGTTGTGTGTCTGTGATGTGGTATGTGTGTCTGTGATGTGGTATGTGTGCCTGTGATGTGGTATGTGTGCTGTGATGTGGTATGTGCTGTCTTGATGTGGTATGTGTCTGTGATGTGTGTATGTTGTGTCTGTGATGTGGTATGTGTGTCTGTGATGTGGTATGTGTGTCTGTGATGTGGTATGTGTGCTTGTGATGTGGTATGTGTGCCTGTGATGTGGTATGTGTGTCTGTGATGTGGTATGTGTGCCTGTGATGTGGTATGTGTGCTGTGTTGCTGTGATGGTATGTGTGCTGTGATGTGGTATGTGCCTGTGATGTGGTATGTGTGCCTGTGATGTGGTATGTTGCTGGGATGTGGTATGTGTGTCTGTGATGTGGTATGTGTGTCTGTGATGTGGTATGTGTGTCTGTGATGTGGTATGTGTGTCTGTGATGTGGTATGTGTGCCTGTGATGTGGTATGTGTGTCTGTGATGTGGTATGTGTGTCTGTGATGTGGTATGTGTGTCTGTGATGTGGTATGTGTGCCTGTGATGTGGTATGTGTGTCTGTGATGTGGTATGTGTGCCTGTATGTGGTATGTGTGTCTGTGATGTGGTATGTGTGTCTGTGATGTGGTATGTGTGTCTGTGATGTGGTATGTGTGCTTGTGATGTGGTATGTGTGTCTGTGATGTGGTATGTGTGCCTGTGATGTGGTAGTGTGTCTGTGATGTGTATGTGTGCCTGTGATGTGGTATGTGTGTCTGTAGTGGTATGTGTGCCTGTGATGTGGTATGTGTGCCTGTGATGTGGTATGTGTGCCTGTGATGTGGTATGTGTGCCTGTGATGTGGTATGTGTGCCTGTGATGTGGTATGTGTGCCTGTGATGTGGTATTTGTGCCTGTGATGTGGTATGTGTGCCTGTGATGTGGTATTTGTGCCTGTGATGTGGTATGTGTGCCTGTGATGTGGTATGTGTGCTGTGATGTGGTATGTGTGCCTGTGATGTGGTATGTGTGTCTGTGATGTGGTATGTGTGCCTGTGATGTGGTATGTGTGTCTGTGATGTGGTATGTGTGCCTGTGATGTGGTATGTGTGCCTGTGATGTGGTATGTGTGCCTGTGATGTGGATGTGTGCTGTGATGTGGTATGTGTGTCTGTGATGTGGTATGTGTGCTTGTGATGTGGTATGTGTGCCTGTGATGTGGTGTGTGTGTCTGTGATGTGGTATGTGTGTCTGTGATGTGGTATGTGTGTCTGTGATGTGTGCCTGTGATGTGGTATGTGTGTCTGTGATGTGGTATGTGTGCCTGTGATGTGGTATGTGTGCCTGTGATGTGGTATGTGTGCCTGTGATGTGGTATGTGTGCTGTGATGTGGTATGTGTGCCTGTGATGTGGTATTGTGCCTGTGATGTGTATGTGTGTCTGTGATGTGGTATGTGTGTCTGTGATGTGGTATGTGTGCCTGTGATGTGCTATGTGTGCCTGTGATGTGGTATGTGTGCCTGTGATGTGGTATGTGTGCTGTGATGTGTGTGTGTGCCTGTGATGTGGTATGTGTGCCTGTGATGTGGTATGTGTGCTGTATGTGATGTGGTGTGATGTGCCTGTGATGTGTATGTGTGCCTGTGATGTGGTATGTGTGCTGTGAGTGGTATGTGCCTGTGATGTGGATGTGTGCCTGTGATGTGGTATGTGTGCCTGTGATGTGGTATGTGTGCTGTGATGTGGTATGTGTGTCTGTGATGTGGTATGTGTGTCTGTGATGTGGTATGTGTGTCTGTGATGTGGTATGTGTGCCTGTGATGTCATGTGTCTGTGATGGTGTGTGTCTGTGATGTGGTATGTGTGCTGTGATGTGGTATGTGTGTCTGTGATGTGGTATGTGTGTCTGTGATGTGGTATGTGTGCCTGTAATGTGGTGTGTGTCTGTGATGTGGTATGTGTGCCTGTGATGTGGTATGTGTGTCTGTGATGTGCCTGTGATGGATGTGCCTGTGATGTGGTATGTGTGCCTGTGATGTGGTATGTGTGCCTGTGATGTGGTATTTGTGCCTGTGATGTGGTATGTGTGCCTGTGATGTGGTATGTCTGTCTGTGATGTGGTATGTGTGTCTGTGATGTGGTATGTGTGTCTGTGATGTGGTATGTGCCTGTGATGTGGTATGTGTGTCTGTGATGTGGTATGTCTGTCTGTGATGCGCATGTGTGTCTTGATGTTGTATGTGTGCCTGTGATGTGGTATGTTTGCCTGTGATGTGGTATGTGTGTCTGTGATGTTGTATGTGTGCCTGTGATGTGGTATGTGTGTCTGTGATGTGGTAGTGTGTCTGTGATGTGGTTGTGTCTGTGATGTGTATGTGTGTCTGTGATGTGGTATGTGTGTCTGTGATGCTGTGTATGTGTGTCTGTGATGCGTGTTCTTGCTGTGATGGTGGTATGTGTGTCTGTGATGTGGTATGTGTGTCTGTGATGTGTATGTGTGTCTGTGATGTGGTATGTGTGTCTGTGATGTGGTATGTGTGTCTGTGATGTGGTATGTGTGTCTGTGATGTGGTATGTGTGTCTGTGATGTGGTATGTGTGCCTGTGATGTGGTATGTGTGTCTGTGATGCGGCTGTTATGACAGTAAACTTATGCAAAGAACATGCCATATTCAGATTATAAATACTAGCAGATGTACCGTTCTTGGCATGGTAATTCATAATTTAGTTTTAGTTATATAAAGTGTGAATGACTATCGTTGAACTATGTTCCAAATATATGCCCCTTCAAAACAACACGAGACTGAGTTTATGAATGAGACATACACCGTGTCCTCCCCGTTACGCGCATCAATTCAACAATGATGTCACATTACTGTGATGATATGATGTGTGCCCCATCAATAGAAAAACGTTATCTCTCTCTCTCTCTCGCTCTCACTCTCTCACTCTCTCACTCTCTCTCACTCTCTTTCTCTCTCTCTCTCACTCTTCTCTCTCTCCTCTCTCACTCTCTCACTCACTCTCTCTCTCTTCTCTCTCTCTCTCTCTATTTTAAAAGATTTAAAAAGCAAATGCATTCTAGAAAATAAACATAAATCAGCCGTTGAAATGGCTGCAGGTAAAATCAGTTTACAATACCATAAATAAACAAATAAAAGACGATTCAACTTGAAATATCAAATAGACTGAGAAGGGATACCATAAGCAGGAAAACATTGCAGTATTTTGATCTCTCTCTCTCTCTCTTTCTTTCTGTATATATATAACTAGCATCTCTTGGAGTGTAAGAAAGTAACAACTGTGAAACTTACTGTTGCTGAAAGGTTTAACTTGAAATGTTCATGTCCCTGAGTTTCCAGTTTTTCGTAATCGACTGACTGATAAAGTACCAGGTGATTGCCGTCATCAGATAAATGAAAATACTGTCGTCCATCAAGCTGCTGCTGCTGCTGCTGCTGAAAGTGAGCAGTTATTTGGTAATTATATTTGGTAGTTATATTTGGTAATTATATTTGGTAGTTATATTTGGTAATTATATTTGGAATATATTATTATATTTGGTAATTATATTTGGTAATTATATTTGGTAATTATATTTGGTAATTATATTTGGTAATTATATTTGGTAATTATATTTGGTATTATATTTGTAATTATATTTGGTAGTTATATTTGGTAGTATTATATTTGGTAATTATATTTGTAATTATATTTGTAATTATATTTGGTAGTTATATTTAATTATATTTGGTAATTATATTTGGTAGTTATATTTGTAATTATATTTGGTAATTATATTTGTAATTATATTTGGTAGTTATATTTGGTAATTATATTTGGTAATTATATTTGGTAATTATATTTGGTAGTTATATTTGGTAATTATATTTGGTAATTATATTTGTAATTATATTTGTAGTTATATTTGGTAATTATATTTGGTAATTATATTTGGTATTATATTTGTAGTTATATTTGGTAATTATATTTGGTAATTATATTTGTAGTTATATTTGTAGTTATATTTGTAATTATATTTGTAATTATATTTGGTAATTATATTTGGTAATTATATTTGTAATTATATTTGTAATTATATTTTGTAGTTATATTTGAATTATATTTTGTAGTTATATTTTGTAGTTATATTTGGTAATTATATTTTGTAGTTATATTTGTATTATATTTGTATTATATTTGTAATTATATTTGTAATTATATTTGTAATTATATTTGTAATTATATTTGGTAATTATATTTGGTAATTATATTTGTAGTTATATTTGAATTATATTTGTAATTATATTTGGTATTATATTTGTAATTATATTTGTAGTTATATTTGGTAATTATATTTGGTAATTATATTTGGTAATTATATTTGGTAATTATATTTGGTAATTATATTTGTAGTTATATTTGTAATTATATTTGTAATTATATTTGGTAATTATATTTTGTAGTTATATTTGGTAATTATATTTGGTAATTATATTTGAATTATATTTGTAATTATATTTGTAATTTTATTTGTAATTATATTTTGTAGTTATATTTGTAATTATATTTTGTAGTTATATTTTGTAGTTATATTTGGTAATTATATTTTGTAGTTATATTTGGTAATTATATTTGGTAATTATATTTGGTAATTATATTTGGTAGTTATATTTGGTAATTATATTTGTAATTATATTTGGTAATTATATTTGTAGTTATATTTGTAATTATATTTGTAATTATATTTGGTAATTATATTTGGTAATTATATTTGGTAGTTATATTTGGTAATTATATTTGGTAATTATATTTGGTAATTATATTTGGTAGTTATATTTGGTAATTATATTTGGTAATTATATTTGGTAGTTATATTTGGTAATTATATTTGGTAATTATATTTGGTAGTTATATTTGGTAATTATATTTGGTAATTATATTTGGTAATTATATTTTGTAGTTATATTTGGTAATTATATTTGGTAATTATATTTGGTAATTATATTTGGTAGTTATATTTGGTAATTATATTTGGTAATTATATTTGGTAATTATATTTGGTAGTTATATTTGGTAATTATATTTGGTAATTATATTTGGTAGTTATATTTTGTAGTTATATTTGGTAATTATATTTGGTAATTATATTTGGTAATTATATTTGGTAATTATATTTGGTAATTATATTTGGTAATTATATTTTGTAGTTATATTTGTAATTATATTTGTAGTTATATTTTGTAGTTATATTTGGTAATTATATTTTGTAGTTATATTTGTAATTATATTTGTAATTATATTTGGTAATTATATTTGTAATTATATTTGGTAATTATATTTGGTAATTATATTTGGTAATTATATTTGGTAGTTATATTTGGTAATTATATTTGGTAATTATATTTGGTAATTATATTTGGTAATTATATTTGGTAATTATATTTGGTAGTTATATTTGGTAATTATATTTGGTAATTATATTTGGTAATTATATTTTGTAGTTATATTTGGTAATTATATTTGGTAATTATATTTGGTAATTATATTTGGTAATTATATTTGGTAATTATATTTGGTAATTATATTTTGTAGTTATATTTGGTAATTATATTTTGTAGTTATATTTTGTAGTATATTTGTAATTATATTTTGTAGTTATATTTGGTAATTATATTTGGTAATTATATTTGGTAATTATATTTGGTAATTATATTTGGTAATTATATTTGTAATTATATTTGTAATTATATTTCATAGATAAGTTATACAATAAAGACAAATATAATGCAGTAAGTCAGTTCATGACTTACTGCAGCATGACTTACTGCCGCATAACTTACTGATGCATGACTTACTGTCACATGACTTACTGTCACATGACTTACTGCCGCATGACTTACTGATGCATGACTTACTGCTGCATGACTTACTGACGCATGACTTACTGTCGCATGACTTACTGCGTGACTTCACGCGCATGACTTACTGATGCATGACTTACTGTCCGCGCTTACTGACGACTTACTGACGCATGACTTACTGTCGCATGACTTACTGACGCATGACTTCCTGTCGCATGACTTACTGACGCATGACTTACTGACGCATGATTACTGCCGCATGACTTACTGCCGCATGACTTACTGACGCATGACTTACTGACGCATGACTTACTGTCGCATGACTTACTGTCGCATTACTTACTGACGCATGACTTCCTGTCGCATGACTTACTGACGCATGACTTACTGACTCATGACTTACTGACGCATGACTTACTACCGCATGACTTACTGCCGCATGACTTACTACAGTTGTTAGTTGAAACTGATCTCAATTCATGTCTTACTGAAGTTGTTAGTTCATGACTTACTGAAGTTCTTAGTTCATGAATTACTGAAGTTGTTAGTTCATGACTTACTGAAGTTGTTAGTTCATGACTTACTGAAGTTGTTAGTTCATGAATTACTGAAGTTGTTAGTTCATGAATTACTGAAGTTGTTAGTTGAAACTGATCTCAGTTCGTGTTGATCGTGACTATTCCAGCAACTACTGCATCTGTTGAAATATGGTTTTCAACATTAAAGCAAATGCACAGTTGTCACAGATCTATACAAGGTCCAGATAGACTCTCCAGTTGTCACAGATCTATACAAGGTCCAGATAGACTCTCCAGTTGTTACAGATCTATACAAGGTCAAGATAGACTCTCCAGTTGTCACAGATCTATACAAGGTCCAGATAGACTCTCCAGTTGTCACAGATCTATACAAGATCCAGATAGACTCTCCAGTTGTCACAGATCTATATAAGGTCCAGATAGACTCTCCAGTTGTCACAGATCTATACAAGGTCCAGATAGACTCTCCAGTTGTCACAGATCTATACAAGGTCCAGATAGACTCTCCAGTTGTCACAGATCTATACAAGGTCCAGATAGACTCTCCAGTTGTCACAGATCTATACAAGGTCCAGATAGACTCTCCAGTTGTCACAGATCTATACAAGGTCAAGATAGACTCTCCAGTTGTCACAGATCTATACAAGGTCCAGATAGACTCTCCCGTTGTCACAGATTATACAAGGTCAGAGACTCTCAGTTTCACAGATCTATCAAGGTCCAGATAGACTCTCCCGTTGTGTACAACACTCTATTGTCGATTATACAAGGTCAGATAGACTCTCCAGTTGTCACAGATATATACAAGGTCAGAGATCCCGTGTCTCGCAAGCTTCTTCTAGTTTTTGTTTTCTTTTCGAACGCTCCATAACGACCACTTGTTAAACCACTCTTTGTGATTTGTAGTGATCTGAGACTAAGAGCGTTTCACGTTGTGACAGCTATGCGCCGATAAGTAGGCCAGCACATCCGATGTCTGCAATGCTTTTCATTTACTGGGTTGCTTTCCTAGACCCCTACCTCAGTAGCCTCTTAGTACATGCCTTGTATGTCCCTACCTCAGTAGCCTCTTACGTCATGCCTTGCAGGCAACAATTCTTTGCTTCCTCATGAGAGCCCCGACAACACACAGGCCAGCCTTTAGTTACATTCAGTAGTTACATTCAGTAGTTACATTCAGTAGTTACATTCAGTAGTTACATTCAGTAGTTACATTCAGTAGTTACATTCAGTAGTTACATTCAGTAGTTACATTCAGTAGTTACATTCAGTAGTTACATTCAGTAGTTACTGAATATGAAACATTTGAGCAAGTTTAGAATGTCGTCACAGAGAAGGAACATTTGAGCAAGGTTAGAATGCCGTCACAGAGAAGGAACATTTGAGCAAGTTTAGAATGTCACAGAGAAGGAACATTTGAGCAAGGTTTAGAATGTCGTCACAGAGAAGGAACATTTGAGCAAGTTTAGAATGTCGTCACAGAGAAGGAACATTTGAGCAAGTTTAGAATGTCGTCACAGAGAAGGAACATTTGAGCAAGATTTTGAATGTCGTCACAGAGAAGGAACATTTGAGCAAGTTAGAATGTCGTCACAGAGAAGGAACATTTGAACAAGGTTAGAATGTCGTCACAGAGAAGGAACATTTGAGCAAGTTTAGAATGTCGTCACAGAGAAGGAACATTTGAGCAAGTTTAGAATGTCGTCACAGAGAAGGAACATTTGAGCAAGTTTAGAATGTCGTCACAGAGAAGGAACATTTGAGCAAGGTTAGAATGTCGTCACAGAGAAGGAACATTTGAGCAAGATTAGAATGTCGTCACAGAGAAGGAACATTTGAGCAAGTTTAGAATGTCGTCACAGAGAAGGAACATTTGAACAAGGTTAGAATGTCGTCACAGAGAAGGAACATTTGAGCAAGTTTAGAATGTCGTCACAGAGAAGCAACATTTGAGCAAGATTAGAATGTCATCACAGAGAAGGAACATTTGACAAGTTTAGAATGTCGTCACAGAGAAGGAACATTTGAGCAAGTTTAGAATGTCGTCACAGAGAAGGAACATTTGAGCAAGTTTAGAATGTCGTCACAGAGAAGAAACATTTGAGCAAGTTTAGAATGTCGTCACAGAGAAGGAACATTTGAGCAAGTTTAGAATGTCGTCACAGAGAAGGAACATTTGAGCAAGATTAGAATGTCGTCACAGAGAAGGAACATTTGAACAAGGTTAGAATGTCGTCACAGAGAAGGAACATTTGAGCAAGTTTAGAATGTCGTCACAGAGAAGGAACATTTGAGCAAGTTTAGAATGTCGTCACAGAGAATGAACATTTGAGCAAGTTTAGAATGCGTCACAGAGAAGAACATTTGAGCAAGTTTAGAATGCGTCACAGAGAAGGAACATTTGAGCAAGTTTAGAATGTCGTCACAGAGAAGGAACATTTGAGCAAGTTTAGAATGTCGTCACAGAGAAGGAACATTTGAGCAAGGGTTTTGAATGCCGTCACAGAGAAGGAACATTTGAGCAAGTTGTGAGAAATTTTCGATGCCGAAGGAACATTTGAGCAAGTTAGAATGCTGTCCAGAAAGAAGGAACATTTAGCAATTTAGAAAAATCGTCACAGTGAATAACTATTTTGGTAATTGAATATGTTTGTTCACAGAAAGTAAAGTTTTAAATAGAGGTAAATGTCGTCACAGAGAAGGAACATTTACAAGTTTAGAATGTCGTCACAGAAAGGAACATTTGAGCAGAGGTTAGAATGTCGTCACAGAGAAGGAACATTTGAGCAAGAAGTTAGAATGACGATATATATTTTACGATGCCGTCATAGAGAAGTTTCTGCAAAAAGAAAGAAGAATGGATCTGATCTTCAAGTGAAACTTGTAAGTAGAAATATATACTATTTAAAGGAAATATGTCCACCCAGTTGAATAACTATCTCGTTGCGTAATTGAATATAGTTGGTTTTTCAATGAAAAGTAAAAGGGGTTAAATAGGAGGGGGTAAATATTCATTGTAAGTAGTAGCACACCTATCTCGTATTATCAAGATACGCCACTGATGTTATCCACCTTACCACCACACACACAAGCACGCACGCACGCACGGGATACAAGCATACACTAGCGCATTAACAACACGCATGCGCGCAGGACATCTACACAAATCACACACATTCAAGGCACGTATAACACACAAATACGAACGCACTGACGATATGCACACACTACACACACTACACACACTACACGCACACTACACGCACTACACACGACTACACACGCACTCACACACCACACCCCACGCACACCACACACCACACGCACACCACACGCACACCACACACACACACACACACACACACACTACACACAGTACACACACACTACACGCAACTACACGCAACTACACGCACACTACACGCACACTACACGCACACTACACCACAACTACACACACTACACACACACACACACACGCACTACACACACTACACACGCACACACACACACACACACACACACACTACACACTACACGCACACACACCACACACACACTACACCACACTACACACACACACACACACACACACACTACACACACCACACACACACTACACACACACACACACACACTACACACACACACGCACTACACACGCACTACACACACACTACACACACACTAACACACACACACACACTGCACACACTACACACACTACACACACTCTACACACACGTATACGTTTATAACAACACATAGCCAAATAATCGGTGCTTATTTCTGTCTCCATGTAATGACAAATGTCTAGACGTTACCTCATGTCCACGCCACGGTTCCAGGGAGTAGTATGCTATCTGGCCCGTCGTGTCTGGATCGCTAGCAAGATGACGCAAACTGAACACACTGCTTCCAATATTAGTATTCTGTAACAGCAATAATTCAATCATAATACTCTTACTCTTCAAGGACAAATAAAACATAAATACGTCTTTCCCTAAATTCATCCAGCCCACGGCTTCAATAATAAATCCATCCAGCCCACGGTCTCAATAATAAATCCATCCAGCCCACGGTCTCAATAATAAATCCATCCAGCCCACGGTCTCAATAATAAGTCCATCCAGCCCACCGCCTCGATAATAAATCCATCCAGCCCACGGTCTCAATAATAAATCCATCCAGCCCACGGTCTCAATAATAAGTCCATCCAGCCCACCGCCTCAATAATAAATCCATCCAGCCCACGGTCTCAATAATAAATCCATCCGTCTGACGTAGAGATCTATACTAAGAAACAGATTGAAGTCTGACGTAGAAATCTATATTAAGAAACAGATTGAAGTCTGACGTAGAGATCTATATTAAGAAACAGATTGAAGTCTGACGTAGAGATCTATATTAAGAAACAGATTGAAGTCTGACGGAGAGATCTATACTAAGAAACACATTGAAGTTTCATTCTAGCACATTCTAGATGCTGTCTGATATTGCATATATAAATATATGAAATTCCGATATCTTAGAGTGTGACATCTTAGAGTGTGACATCTTAGAGTGTGACATATTAGAGTGTGATATCTCATAGTGTAATATCTTAGAGTTTGATATCTTAGAATGTAATATCTCATAGTGCGATCTTAGAGTGAGATATCTCAGAGTGTAACATCTTATAGTGTGATATATTAGAGTGTGATATCTTAGAGTGTGATATCTTAGAGTGTGATATCTTATATGATATCTTATAGTGTGAAATCTTAGAGTGTGATATATTAGAGTGTGATATCTTATAGTGTGATATCTCAGAGTAAGATATCTTATAGTGTGATATCTTAGAGTGTGATATCTTAGAGTGTTATATCTAAGAGATTTATGGCTCGCCGATAGCGAAGTCGATATCACTATACTCTATTGACAGCCTGCCGCCAAAATCCTATGTTTTTGAGGTTATCTTGTGACAAAACTAATCAGGCAATAGAACTACAGGTTTGCTTGATCTTTGACTTGAGGATCTAAATTACAAGTACATCAGAAGAAGGAGCAAGGTTTGCCTGAATAGCGATTGATACTAGTGATGAGGAAAGCAAGCCTTTCCGCAACTATCAGATGCGCCACGTTATGCGCCATGACTACGCCTGAATTCATAGCGAGTGACAGAAATAATATATTCGGAAATATAACAATATATATTATGTGTATCATAGCCTGATATTTGATAGTAGTATGCATATCAATGGCTTCTGTCGGTTTCACATGAGTACACTATGACGTTTAGTCTCACATCTTGGAGTGGGAACACTATGCCTAGTCTCACATCTTGGAGTGGGAACACTATGTCTAATCTCACATCTTGGAATGGGAACACTGTGTCTAATCTCACATCTTGGAGTGGGAACACTATGTCTAGTCTCACATCTTGGAGTGGGAACACTATGTCTAGTCTCACATCTTGGAGTGGGAACACTATGTCTAATCTCACATCTTGGAGTGGGAACACTATGCCTAATCTCACATCTTGGAATGGGAACACTGTGTCTAATCTCACATCTTGGAATGGGAACACTGTGTCTAATCTCACATCTTGGAGTGGGAACACTATGTCTAATATCACATCTTGAAATGGGAACACTATGTCTAGTCTCACATCTTGGAATGGGAACACTATGTCTAGTCTCACATCTTGGAGTGGGAACACTATGTCTAGTCTCACATCTTGGAGTGGGAACACTATGTCTAGCCTCACATCTTGGAGTGGGAACACTATGAGATAAATTCTCACATCATGGAGTGGGAACACTATGTCTAATCTCACATCTTGGAATATGAACACTATGTCTAGTCTCACATCTTGGAGTGGGAACACTATGTCTAGCCTCACATCTTGGAGTGGGAACACTATGTTTAGCCTCACATCTTGGAATGGGAACACTATGTCTAGCCTCACATCTTGGAGAGGGAACACTATGTCTAGCTTACATTGAGACCATGTCTAGCTCATCTTTGGAGTGGGAACACTATGTCAGCTCCATCTTGAGGGAACACTATGTCTCCACTTGAGGGAACACTATGTCTAGCTCACATCTTGGAATGGGAACACTATGTCAGTCTCACATCTTGGAGTGGGAACACTATGTCTACTCTACATCTTGGAATGGGAACACTATGCTAGCCTACATCTTGGTGGGAACACTATTCAGCCTCACATCTTGGAGTGGGAACACTATGTCTAAGCCTCACATCTTGGAGTGGGAACACTATGAGTATCTCACATCTTGGAGTGGGAACACTATGTCTGCTCACATCTTGGAGTGGGAACACTTGAGATAATCTCACATCTTGGAGTGGGAACACTATGAGAGAAGCCTCACATCTTGGAGTGGGAACATGAGAGAAACCTCACATCTTGGAGTGGGAACACTATGAGAGAAAGCCTCACATCTTGGAGTGGGAACACTATGAGAGAAAGCCTCACATCTTGGAGTGGGAACACTATGAGAGAAAGCCTCACATCTTGGAGTGGGAACACTATGAGAGAAAGCCTCACATCTTGGAGTGGGAACACTATGAGAGAAAGCCTCACATCTTGGAGTGGGAACACTATGAGAGAAAGCCTCACATCTTGGAGTGGGAACACTATGAGAGAAAGCCTCACATCTTGGAGTGGGAACACTATGAGAGAAAGCCTCACATCTTGGAGTGGGAACACTATGAGAGAAAGCCTCACATCTTGGAGTGGGAACACTATGAGAGAAAGCCTCACATCTTGGAGTGGGAACACTATGAGAGAAAGCCTCACATCTTGGAGTGGGAACACTATGAGAGAAAGCCTCACATCTTGGAGTGGGAACACTATGAGAGAAATTCTCATGATTCAGAGGACACCTTAAAGAAGAAGTAATATTTGAGTGATAATTTGATCAGGAAGAAGTGATGGTCAACTTAAACAAGGGGTGATAATTTGATCAGGACGAAGTGATGGTCAACTTAAACAAGGGGTGATAATTTGATCAGGAAGAAGTGATGGTCAACTTAAACAAGGGGTGATAATTTGGTCAGGAAGAAGTGACGGTCAACTTAAACAAGGAGTTGCACTTATAACCCACAAAGAAAAACAGTAATACTCTATTAATATGAACAGCTAGAAGAAGAAGGAGAGAAAATGAAAAAATGTGTGTATACTTCTCCGTGTGGGAATAACAGATGGAAACGAGGGTGCATGTAAAACTGTGATAGATAATTAACACAAACTGACTACTGACCACATACCGACCTCATACTGAGCTCAGTGACATTAATACATACTGACCACATATTGACCACATATTGATCTCATACTGATCTCATACTGACCTCATACTGACCTCATACTGACCACATATTGACCATACTGACCTCATACTGACCTCATACTGACCTCATACTGACCACATACTGACCATAGTGACATTATTAATAAATATTGACCACATACTGACGTCATTGACATGAATTCATACTGACGTCGGTGACATTAAAACAAACTGGCCACACACTGACAACAAACTGACCACATACTGACCTCAGTGACATTAATATTGAAGGAACGTGTCAGATCAAAGGACGGGGCATGCTCATTAACATCCGAAATGATCAGATCCTGTTTGTACTGGACAATAAAATCACAAATTATTCCTTTAGAGATATTTCTTTTGAATTTTGTTGATTGTTGTATGTTCATTTCTTTATTCTATTGCGAGCAACTAGATTGTTAAATCAAGAAACCACCGAAGGAAATGTTCTTTCCAAATCCAAGAATAAATATGGAGGGCAAAATTATGCCAGTTTGAAATGCTTGTCATAATCTTGTCTTACAAGTTCAAAGAGTTGTAAACATTTCAATTACAATTGGCAACATTTTATCAACATTTTAACAACATTTTAGCAACATTTTCACAACATTTGTTCATGCTTATCTGGATGGTGATAACTGAAATACATAACAAAGCTGCAAGTTGAGATTAAATTATAACATTGTAGACATATCAAATGCTCTCAATAAACTTTCTTACAGCTTGGACAATTTTCAGATTGCTCATTAATCAAATCTATGTAGTCTCTATTATTTAGTGGATCAATCCATTGACATAGCTAGATCAAACGTCAAGTGTCTATGACGTCAAGTGTATGTGACGTCAAGTGTCTGTGACGTCAAGTGTATGTGACGTCAAGTGTCTGTGACGTCAAGTGTATGTGACGTCAAGTGTCTGTAACGTGAAGTATCTGTGACGCAAAGTGTCCGTGACGTCAATTGTTTGTGACGCGAAGTGTCTGTGACGTCAAGTGTATGTGACGCCAAGTGTCCGTAACGTATCTGTGACGCAAAGTATACGTGACATGTTTGTCATATCCAACTACCCAGGACTATGTGATCCGTGATGCTTGAAGCTAGTTTCAGTATTTGCTTTGTCTTTCAGGACTGAGGAGGTGATCTTTGAAGCATTACTAAGAGGTGACATGGCTCTTTCATGTCTCTGTTTGTAGGGGTTGTTTTTATATCCGTGGAATATTTACATATTTTACCAATGTTTCGGCAGCATCTTCGTGGCTCTTTAGTTATGACTTCTCACATTTCTGATTAGTAAACTATTATACGAGGGCGAGTCAGTAAATACGTCACAAAGTTCTGTGGAATGGTAGGTAAATGTAGTTGGTGTTTTCTAAAGGTGTCATTAAGTGACAACAGCGTCGAACTTTATATTCCCGTTCGTCAGGTGGCGCTAGGCGTCACATGCGCAGCGCATCAACAAAATGGCGACTGTACTTACGGAGGGTACAACCAGAAAGCAACGTGCTGTTGTGCGCTTTTTGTGGACAAAATAACTGCCTGCAAAGGACATTCATAAGGAAATGCTTCCTGTTTATGCTGACAAATGTTTGTCCCGTAAAGCATAACTGGGTAGAAAACTTTTCTCAAGGACGCTCTAAAATTGTTGATGAAATCCGATCTGGTCATTCTGTTGAGATTGCAGCAGAAGCATCCATACAGCGGGTGGAGGATAAGATTAGAGGTGAGAGTCGAGTAGCGATAGACTCTATAGCATCTGCAATAGGGTGTTCACATGGTTCAGCATACAGCATAATGCATGACTGAATGAAATTTAAGAAAGTGTGCTCAAGGTGGGTACCCAGACAATTGAAGGAGGAACACAAAATGAACCGATTTTGCCTGTCCTTGCATCATCTCTGTCGATACGAAGATGAAGGAGAAGACATGCTGAACAGGATTGTTACTGGGGATGAATCATGGGCCCATCACTACCAGCCCGAATCAAAGCGTGCTTCAATACAGTGGAAACATCCTTCTTCGCCTTGTGTCCAAAAATTCAAGGTTACGCCATCAGCAGGAAAGGTTATCCTGACGGTGTTCTGGGATTGTCAAGGAGTGCTTTTAACCAATTTCAAGACGAAAGGTGAGAATGTGAATTTTGAATCGTACTGTGAAGTTCTATTGATGCTTCATGATGCAATTCGAAGAAAACGTCCAGGACTGCTGACTAGAGGAATGCTGCTTCTTCCTGACAAAGCCAGACCACATACGGCTCGATTAACTCAGGAAAAAATTAACCAACTAAGGTGGGAAGTTCTAGAACATCCACCTTACAGTCACAACCTAGCCCCTAGCGATTTCCACCTTTTGGGTCCACTGAAAACCCACCTTGGCAGAAGACATTTTGCGAATGACGCCGAAGTTGAATGTGAAAACGTGGTTTAGAAAACAGAGCCCGCAGTTCTATGCAACCGGTTTGGGAGAACTGATAAAACGATGGGATAAGTGCATCAATTTTGGTGGAAATTATGTTGAGAAATAAAGGGACAATGTATGTATAAAAATAAACTGGTTTGAAGTTGTTATCATGTTCAGTTATTTTTCTACAGCTATTTGTGACTTACTTATTGACTTGCGCTTGTATGTCTACATAGGTAAACACGTAAAAACAAAGTACTACAGTTTTACAAAATACATAAACAGTGACGATAAACAGCAACGTTTCGACCAAAAGGCCTTTATCAAGCAAACAATACAACAAGAATGACGAATTTCGAGGAACACTACAAATGGACGATTACATGTGGAAACATAAACCTATCTGATGAAAATCTGGGAATAAAAACGAACAACGAAATGAGTGCAACACAAAAACCGAAAGTGGAAAAGGAGAGGAACAATAAACAATATAGTGGATAAATGACACATATATGGAGCAAACACACATATAGATAACAAGGCACGAGATAAGACAGTACTAAGAAGCATAGGAATGTAATGCGTTGAGTCCAAGAGGTCGCAAAGTGCCATAGAATGAAATAAAACGGTTCTCCAGGGCGAATCGACTGCGATCGTCGGAGGAACATGATCGGATGGCTGTGACCTGGACATCGTCAACTCCTGAATGGCCAGTATCATTGAAATGAGTGGCCACAGGAGTCACGGAGCATTGGCGAATATCGCGTAAGTGTTGGGCGAATCGGTCACTGAGTCTCTTACCGGTTTCACCAATATAGGCCTTATGGCATCGTTTGCAGGTGATAGCATACATGATATTGCGGGACTCACACGTGAAACTGTCTTGAATGGTATAGGTAGCTTTTGGAAAAGAGACAGTACGGGTCTGTATTACATATGCACATGTATTACAGCGCCGACGGCCACATTGGATGGTGCCAAAGTGACTCTGGATGTTAGGCTTGAGGCGACTGTGTACCAACAAATCCTTGAGGCTTCTGTCCCGTCCGTACGCCACCAAAGGATAGTGTTGGAAGACTGAACGTGTCTCAGGATCAGACTGAAGAATAGGGAGATGATGGAATAAGACCTTTTCACCAGGGAACTATGAGGGTGGAAAGTTAAGATAAGTTTAACCCTGTCAGACTTGGGGTTTCTAAGTATGTGAGAGAGGGTCTCCTGGCGAGCAATTAGCTGAACCCGATGCATGGCAGATGTAAGCACATTCGCCTCAGTCGCCTCAAGCCTAACATCCAGAGTCACTTTGGCACCATTCAATGTGGCCGTCGGCGCTGTAATACATGTGCATATGTAATACAGACCCGTACTGTCTCTTTTCCAAAAGCTACCTATACCATTCAAGACAGTTTCACGTGTGAGTCCCGCAATATCATCTATGCTATCACCTGCAAACGATGCCATAAGGCCTATATTGGTGAAACCGGTAAGAGGCTCAGTGATCGATTCGCCCAACACTTACGCGATATTCGCCAATGCTCCGTGACTCCTGTGGCCACTCATTTCAATGATACTGGCCATTCAGGAGTTGAAGATGTCCAGGTCACAGCCATCCGATCATGTTCCTCCGACGATCGCAGTCGATTCGCCCTGGAGAACCGTTTTATTTCATTCTATGGCACTTTGCGACCTCTTGGACTCAACGCATTACATTCCTATGCTTCTTAGTACTGTCTTATCTCGTGCCTTGTTATCTATATGTGTGTTTGCTCCATATATGTGTCATTTATCCACTATATTGTTTATTGTTCCTCTCCTTTTCCACTTTCGGTTTTTGTGTTGCACTCATTTCGTTGTTCGTTTTTATTCCCAGATTTTCATCAGATAGGTTTATGTTTCCACATGTAATCGTCCATTTGTAGTGTTCCTCGAAATTCGTCATTCTTGTTGTATTGTTTGCTTGATAAAGGCCTTTTGGTCGAAACGTTGCTGTTTATCGTCACTGTTTATGTATTTTGTAAAACTGTAGTACTTTGTTTTTACGTGTTTACCTATTTTTCCAAGTTTTACTGCAGTCTCCACCCTTTTTCGATATGTCTACATATTAACTGTATAGTTATCTACACGTTACATGTATAATTCCCTTGGTCAGTTGGTCAATATCTTGTATATCTACCTGTTAACTGTATAATTCTCTTGGTCAGTTGGTCAGTATCTTGTATATCTACATAATAATAATAATTCCTCTCGAACCGTTATACGTTACATAGGGCCTGCAAGTAATTTTTCCATACCGCTCTATCCTGGGCAACTCGCTCAATCTCCTCCATGGAACTGAGACCGATATTTCCTGCCTCTCTCAGCAAAGTTCGTTTCAGGGTCTCCTTAGGTCGACCTCTCTTTCTTGAACCCTTTGCATCCCACTTCAATGCCTGCTTTGATATTCGTTGATCATTTCTCCTCAAGGTGTGCCCAACATATCTCCATCTTCTCTTTCTTATAACAGTTGTCACTAGTGGTTGACCAGACATGTCTCTGATTTCATCACTTCTTCTGAATTCGTTCCATTTTATATTCATTAATTTTCGCAGACATCTATTTTCAAATGCATTCAACTTGCTTTCTATATCTTTAGTCATTTTCCAACTCTCGCTGGCATATGTTAGGATTGATACAACATTTGAATTGAAAATTCGTAATTTAGTTTTAATACTATATAACTTGCAGTTCCATATTTTATTTAGACTTTTAAAAGCTGATGTTGCTTTGCCAATTCGTATCATAATTTCTTTTTAACATTTCCTGTGCAATCAAAATTGCTACCTAAATATGTGAACTGCTCTGTTATTTTATCATTTTAGATTCCAGTGTGATATCTGCATTACTTGCCATATTATATTTGTTTTTTCATAGCTTATCTGCAGTCCAACTTTTGATGTTATAGATGACAAGTTGTCTGTTTTCTTTGCATATCTTGGTTGTTTCTACTTAACAAAGCAATATCATCTGCAAAATCCAAATCTTATAGTTGATTATTTTCTACCCAATCGATGGCAGTTTCGCCCCTGCAACATTTTCGCATCACTCAGGCAATGGCCACTCCAAACAATAGCGGAGATGGAATACAGCCTTGCTTTACTCCGGTTTCAACCATAAACCAGTCTCTGTGTCCACCATCAGTGCGAACTGCACACTGTGAACCATCATAGAAGCTCTTAATAATGTTTATTATTTTGTCTGGTATTCCATAGCATCTCATAATATTCCACAGAGAGATTCTGTGTAGACTATCAAAGGCTTTTTTAATATCGATGAAATTTAGTATGAGTGGTTGTTGCTTCTCAATATGTTCCTCCAAAATTAGTCGTAGGGTAATTATTTGGTCTAAGCAGCTTCTCCCAGGTCTAAAACCAGCTTATTCTTCTCTCAGGGTTGTGTCCACTGCTCCTTTGATTCTATTAAGAATGATTTTGCAGAAAGTCTTTGTCATTACTGATAATAGGGTGATCCCTCTCCAGTTGTTGCAATCTTTGAGATCACCTTTTTGGGGATCTTAACAATTATTCCCTTTTTCCGTTGATCTGGGACAGTTTCTTCTTCCCATACTTTATTAAATAGTTCTTGCACCTGGCTAATAGTTGTATCATCAGCCGCTTTGAGCATTTCTGCAGTAATGTTGTCATCACCCGCTGCCTTATTGTTTATCAAGGAATGGATTGCCTCCTTGACCTCAGCTACACTTATCATTTCTTCGTTAATTGGTAGAGAGCTGTTTCTTGCCTCTTCGTCAAACTTGAGTAGTACTGGTGGATCAGGTCTATTTAATATTTCTTCAAAATTTTCTACCCATCTTTTCTTCTGTTCGGTATCTGATGTTAGAACTTTACCATCTTTACTCTTGATTGGGCCACCCTTTGAAACAAAAGTTCCAGTAAGTTGTTTTAGTATATTGTATAGCATTTTACTGTTTCCAGTCTTAGCTGCCTTTTCTCCTTCTTCGGCCAGTCGATTGACATATGCTCTTTTATCTGTTCTAGCCGCTCTTTTCACTTCCTTGTCTTTTAGTCTATATTCCTCTTTAGCTTGGATTTCATCTGTTGCATCCTTAGTATTAAATATCGCTAGTTTCATCTTTCTTCTTTTTTGAATACATTTCCAGGTGTCATCGCTTATCCAGGGTTTTCTGTCTTTTGTCTTTAATCCTGCGCTACTATTTGCTGCCGCCAATAGTGTGTCCTTTATCTTAGTCCATTTGTCTTTAATGTTCTGTTCATTTTCACCATTGAGTAACTCGAACCTATTCATAACCCTTTCGCTGCTACATACTTTCTGGAGGCTGAGCTAAAAATAGGTACTCTTTGTTTCTAGGTCACAAACGTGAATGTACGCCTATAGCAGTAACAGTAGTAATGTATAACGTGTTAACACGTCTTTAGCCCACGGAAGAAAGATAATAACAGATGTGTTAATGCGTCTTAAGAACTGAATGGGAAAAACGTATATATACGTCCTTAGCAGCTAAAGGGTTAAGTTCGAGCTGATATTCCTCTTTTACTTCCTTATTTTGCAGCCTTTGACTGTCTATTCGCAGTTGTTCTTTTTAGTATGGTGAATTTTCAATTTTAGTTTCAATTTACCTATGCATAAATTATGATCACTTCCTACATCTGCCCCTCTGTATGCACGGATATCCAGCAGTATATCTACATGTTACCTGTATAATTCTCTTGGTCAGTATCTTGTATATCTACAAGTTACCTGTATAATTCTCTTGGTCAGTTGGTCAGTATCTTGTATGTTTACATGTTACCTGTATAATTATCTTGGTCAGTTGGTCAATATTTATGTTACCTGTATAATGCTCTTGGTCAGTTGGTCAGTATCTTGTATGTCTACATGTTACCTGTATAATGCTCTTGCCAAATGGTAGAAACTTTTCATTGTTTGTCTATTTTATATTTCTTAAAAGATATGAAAAGTCGATGTGCTATTTTAACCTAACGTGTACGTTTACACAATAGATTTACATACAATATGTACAGCAATGATTTACATTTGACAATATGTACTAATGATTTACATTTCACAATATGTACACAATAGATTTACATTGCACAATATGACACAATAGATTTACATAACAAGTCACCTTATAAATCCAGCCATGAACTGTACATACAAGAACAAACTGCAGAGATTCACGTCTCCTGCCCTGGTAGTAGCAAAGAGAAATACATTGCTAAATATGACTATATTTATATAGCAAGATAGAGAGAAAGAGCAAGATAGAGAGAAAGAGCAAGATAGAGAGAAAGAGCAAGACAGAGAGAAAGAGCAAGATAGAAGCAAGAGAGAAAAGCAAAGAAGCAAGACAGAGAGAAAGAGCAAGATAGAGAGAAAGAGCAAGATAGAGAGAAAGAGCAAGATAGAGAGAAAGAGCAAGACAGAGAGAAAGAGCAAGATAGAGAGAAGGAACTGTTGCTATGTGTCTGGTAGAATGAGATCTTGATGAATATAGACATCCTATCCCTGGAGATGAGTGTACAAGACTTAGAAACCAGCCAACAAGTCACATTCTATCCCTGGAGATGAGTGTACAAGACTTAGAAACCAGCCAACAAGTCATTCTATCCCTGAGATAGTGTACAAGACTTAGAACTAGCCAACAAGTCACATTCTATCCCTGGAGATGAGTGTACAAGACTTAGAAACTAATCAACAAGTCACAGCCTATCCCTGGAGATGAGTGTACAAGACTTAGAAACTAGCCAACAAGTCACATTCTATCCCCGGAGATATGTACAAGACTTAGAAACTCATCAACAAGTCACAGAAGTCAATAGAAAACACGTCGCTAAGAAAGACATGCCATGAAGTCAGTCTATCCAAAGTGTTCTCTCTTTCTCGTTGTTCCTCTGTCTCGTCTACCCTCGATTTTACCAGTTGCTACAATGTGTTCTAAACCTCCCTTCCTCATCACATGACCGAAAAATGATGATTGCATCTTTCTTATATTGGAGATAAGCCTTCTCTGTGTCTTGATTTCATTCAATACCTTAACATTAGTCATTTTAGCAGTCCATTGAATTTTCATCATTCTTCTGTAAAACAACATCTCTCTGGCCTCCAGAGATTTTGCGATCTGTTTGTTTATTGTACATGACTCGCATACGTATGTCAGTATTGGTTCTATGTAGCACTGTATAAATCACATCCGTATGTCAGTACTGGTTCTATGTAGCACTGTATAAATCACATCTGTATGTCAGTACTGGTTCTATGTAGCACTGTATAAATCACATCTGTATGTCAGTACTGGTTCTATGTAGCACTGTATAAATCACATCCGTATGTCAGTATTGGTTCTATGTAGCACTGTATAAATCACATCCGTATGTCAGTATTGGTTCTATGTAGCACTGTATAAATCACATACGTATGTCAGTATTGGTTCTATGTAGCACTGTATAAATCACATCTGTATGTCAGAACTGGTTCTATGTAGCACTGTATAAATCACATCTGCATGTCAGAACTGGTTCTATGTAGCACTGTATAAATCACATCCGTATGTCAGAACTGGTTCTATGTAGCACTGTATAAATCACATCTGCATGTCAGAACTGGTTCTATGTAGCACTGTATAAATCACATCTGTATGTCAGAACTGGTTCTATGTAGCACTGTATAAATCACATCCGTATGTCAGAACTGGTTCTATGTAGCACTGTATAAATCACATCTGCATGTCAGAACTGGTTCTATGTAGCACTGTATAAATCACATCTGCATGTCAGAACTGGTTCTATGTAGCACTGTATAAATCACATCTGTATGTCAGAACTGGTTCTATGTAGCACTGTATAAATCACATCTGCATGTCAGAACTGGTTCTATGTAGCACTGTATAAATCACATCTGCATGTCAGAACTGGTTCTATGTAGCACTGTATAAATCACATCTGCATGTCAGAACTGGTTCTATGTAGCACTGTATAAATCACATCCGTATGTCAGAACTGGTTCTATGTAGCACTGTATAAATCACATCCGTATGTCAGAACTGGTTCTATGTAGCACTGTATAAATCACATCTGCATGTCAGAACTGGTTCTATGTAGCACTGTATAACTCTCATTCTGATATCAACTGACAATGACTTGTTGCATATGCTGCTTCTCATTTTTATAATTTACTAGGTAGCTTCCTTGATCATTACATCAGTCGTCTCTTACGACATGCTTTGTTGGTCGATGTGTTACTATTATTTGTTCCCCTTGAGAGCCCGTGCAACACATGGGTGAATATTTGTTCTATCATATAATATTTGTTCTATCATATAATATTTGTTCTATCATATAATATTTGTTCTATCATATAATATTTGTTCTATCATATAATATTTGTTCTATCATATAATATTTGTTCTATCATATAATATTTGTTCTATCATATAATATTTGTTCTATCATATAATATTTGTTCTATCATATAATATTTGTTCTATCATATAATATTTGTTCTATCATATAATATTTGTTCTATCATATAATATTTGTTCTATCATATAATATTTGTTCCATCATATAATATTTGTTCTATCATATAATATTTGTTCTATCATATAATATTTGTTCTATCTTATAATATTTTTATATCATATAATATTTGTTCTATCATATAATATTTGTTCTATCATATAATATTTGTTCTATCATATAATATTTGTTCTATCATATAATATTTGTTCTATCATATAATATTTGTTATGTCATATAATATTTGTTCTATCATATAATATTTGTTCTATCATATAATACTTGTTCTATCATATAATATTTGTTCTATCATATAATATTTGTTCTATCATATAATATATGTTCTATCATATAATATTTGTTCTATCATATAATATTTGTTCTATCATATAATATTTGTTCTATCATATAATATTTGTTCTATCATATAATATTTGTTCTATCATATAATATAATATTTGTTCAATCATATAATATTTGTTCTATCATATAATATTTGTTCTATCATATAATATAATATGTGTTCTATCATATAATATTTGTTCTATCATATAATATTTGTTCTATCATATAATATTTGTTCTATCATATAATATAATATTTGTTCAATCATATAATATTTGTTCTATCATATAATATTTGTTCTATCATATAATATTTGTTCTATCATATAATATTTGTTCTATCATATAATATTTGTTCACTCATATAATATTTGTTCTATCATATAATATTTATTCAACCGTATAATATAATATTTGTTTCAACTTGAGAATATGTACGTTTTATTTTATAATCAGTTGACATTGGGAATCGAATACGTACCTGGTGCTGTCAGTCATATAAATCTGTATCGAATATGTTTCAAAAAGTGGTCAGTAAAATACTTACTAATGATTTACTGATGGTCTCCAGGTCTGGAGGAGTGAATAAAATACTTACTAATGATTTACTGATGGTCTCAGGTCTGGAGGATGAATAAAATACTTACTAATGATTTACTGATGGTCTCCAGGTCTAGAGGAGTGAATAAAATACTTACTAATGATTTACTGATGGTCTCCAGGTCTGGACTCTTGGAAAAGATCACCCAATTGTAGTTATCTTCAGACTTGTCCAGTGTCAAATATCCAATAGGTTCTGTTTCTAAGAGTGTCCATTCTTCTCCGTTGTAAGTTGCCAACTTCATTAGGTTAGATCCTGTTTCAAACAAGAATCGTTCCATTCAAACAAACATGTATTTATTTATTAGCAGTAGATGCTAGACATATATCTTCTAGTGCGTCCTACGCTTAGTAATAATGATAGTAATATAGTTAGAGCACAGCCTATGTAGCCATGTCAGCTAACACTATAATGAGATTTGTAATGATAGTAATATAGTTAGAGCACAGTCTGTGCAGCCATGTCAGCTAACACTATAATGAGATTTGTAATGATAGTAATATAGTTAGAGCACAGCCTGTGCAGCCATGTCAGCTAACACTATAATGAGATTTGTAATGATAGTAATATAGTTAGAGCACAGTCTGTGCAGCCATGTCAGCTAACACTATAATGAGATTTGTAATGATAGTAATATAGTTAGAGCACAGCCTGTGCAGCCATGTCAGCTAACACTATAATGAGATTTGTAATGAGAGTAATATAGTTAGAGCACAGCCTATGTAGCCATGTCAGCTAACACTATAATGAGATTTGTAATGAGAGTAATATAGTTAGAGCACAGCCTGTGCAGCCATGTCAGCTGAACATCTCAAGCATCATTGTTGCTGCGGCGGAAGACGGAGTTCGCATATGAATGCCCTGTGCTTTATGACGTCGATTGCATAACATAACAACAACAACAGCAACATAACAACAGCAACAGCATTATCTTTTAATAACAATGTTGAATATACTTTTTTTGTTTTATGGTAACCATCGTTTGATCCTTGTCGAGATTTGTACAATAATTCTAGCATTGTTTTTAAATGCTTTCTGTCATGTTTCCTTCTCTGGACAATGTCGAGATTTGTACAATAATTCTAGCATTGTTTTTAAATGCTTTCTGTCATGTTTCCTTCTCTGGACAATGTCGAGATTTGTACAATAATTCTAGCATTGTTTTTAAATGCTTTCTGTCATGTTTCCTTCTCTGGACAATGTCGAGATTTGTACAATAATTCTAGCATTGTTTTTAAATGCTTTCTGTCATGTTTCCTTCTCTGGACAATCCATGTAGAAACTATGACGCAGGTTATAACACTGCAGTTCTGTGATTAAAATGAGAGCAGGTGTGTTTGAATGTTTGCAGAACATGATTGAATAGCTAGGAGTTGGCGAATATTGCATCAACTTTCTGAAGTCATTGTCCATAGCCAGCACATACAGAGAAGACATCATACAGAGAAGACATCATACAGAGAAGACATCATACAGAGAAGACATCATACAGAGAAGACATCATACAGAGAAGACATCATACAGAGAAGACATCATAGCAGAGAGACATCAAGCAGAGAAGACAGCATACAGAAAGACAGCATACAGAGAAGACATCATGCAGAAGACGATCTTTCAGGTAAACATTCATTGGAATCTCATCAATCAAACAGAATGGAATGATCTGGTAAGAGACCATCATCATACACAAGTTTACGTCAAACATTTAGCCTCGCCACGGCTCTAAGAATGAAATTTTCTGAGTAAATTAAGTAAAGTGACATATGTCAGAGACCGTGAGTACTTCCAGTTTTGTCTCTGAATGTGGCAACATGGACCAATGCAGGGACATAGACAGGTTATTTCAGTCATTTTTTTATTACAACACAGACCAGGCGTTGAACACCTGGAAATGAAGAGACAACAGTTTCTGTCCGATTCGAAAAGTGAATGTTCTATACGCTGCTGCATTATACACGTTTATTGATGAGATCACAAATAGTTTCATATGTATTTTAATGGATTCTAATTCATATCGAATGATAATTATTATTATTATTATACTGGCAGATGTATGCGGGTTGCTGTGTTACTAAGTATAGCCATGAAATTATAATACCTAAAAGAATAGATAGGTGAAATACGTGAAACAAATAATGAACATAGATAAGTAGAACAAGATCATAAAGTAACTGAACATAGGTAGAACAAGATCATAAAGTAACTGAACATAGGTAGAACAAGATCATAAAGTAACTGAACATAGATAGTTAGAACAAGATCATAAAGTAACTGAACATAGATAGGTAGAACAAGATCATAAAGTAACTGAACATAGATAGGTAGAACAAGATCATAAAGTAACTGAACATAGATAGGTAGAACAAGATCATAAAGTAACTGAACATAGATAGAACAAGATCATAAAGTAACTGAACATAGATAGGTAGAACAAGATCATAAAGTAACTGAACATAGATAGGTAGAACAAGATCATAAAGTAACTGAACATAGATAAGTAGAACAAGATCATAAAGTAACTGAACATAGTTAGAACAAGATCATAAAGTAACTGAACATAGATAGGTAGAACAAGATCATAAAGTAACTGAACATAGATAGGTAGAACAAGATCATAAAGTAACTGAACATAGATAGGTAGAACAAGATCATAAAGTAACTGAACATAGATAGGTAGAACAAGATCATAAAGTAACTGAACATAGGTAGAACAAGATCATAAAGTAACTGAACATAGATAGGTAGAACAAGATCATAAAGTAACTGAACATAGATAGGTAGAACAAGATCATAAAGTAACTGAACATAGATAGAACAAGATTATAAAGTAACTGAACATAGATAGGTAGAACAAGATCATAAAGTAACTGAACATAGATAGGTAGAACAAGATCATAAAGTAACTGAACATAGATAGAACAAGATTATAAAGTAACTGAACATAGATAGGTAGAACAAGATTATAAAGTAACTGAACATAGATAGAACAAGATTATAAAGTAACTGAACATAGATAAGTAGAACAAGATCATAAAGTAACTGAACATAGATAGGTAGAACAAGATCATAAAGTAACTGAACATAGTTAGAACAAGATCATAAAGTAACTGAACATAGATAGAACAAGATCATAAAGTAACTGAACATAGGTAGAACAAGATCATAAAGTAACTGAACATAGGTAGAACAAGATTATAAAGTAACTGAACATAGGTAGAACAAGATTATAAAGTAACTGAACATAGATAGGTAGAACAAGATCATAAAGTAACTGAACATAGGTAGAACAAGATTATAAAGTAACTGAACATAGGTAGAACAAGATCATAAAGTAACTGAACATAGTTAGAACAAGATCATAAAGTAACTGAACATAGATAGGTAGAACAAGATCATAAAGTAACTGAACATAGTTAGAACAAGATCATAAAGTAACTGAACATAGATAGGTAGAACAAGATCATAAAGTAACTGAACATAGATAGATAGAACAAGATCGTAAAGTAACTGAACATAGATAGAACAAGATCATAAAGTAACTGAACATAGATAGGTAGAACAAGATTATAAAGTAACTGAACATAGATAGGTAGAACAAGATTATAAAGTAACTGAACATAGGTAGAACAAGATTATAAAGTAACTGAACATAGGTAGAACAAGATCATAAAGTAACTGAACATAGTTAGAACAAGATCATAAAGTAACTGAACATAGATAGGTAGAACAAGATCATAAAGTAACTGAACATAGTTAGAACAAGATCATAAAGTAACTGAACATAGATAGGTAGAACAAGATCATAAAGTAACTGAACATAGATAGGTAGAACAAGATTATAAAGTAACTGAACATAGATAGGTAGAACAAGATCATAAAGTAACTGAACATAGATAGGTAGAACAAGATCATAAAGTAACTGAACATAGATAGGTAGAACAAGATCATAAAGTAACTGAACATAGATAGGTAGAACAAGATCATAAAGTAACTGAACATAGATAGGTAGAACAAGATCATAAAGTAACTGAACATAGATAGAACAAGATTATAAAGTAACTGAACATAGGTAGAACAAGATTATAAAGTAACTGAACATAGATAGAACAAGATTATAAAGTAACTGAACATAGGTAGAACAAGATTATAAAGTAACTGAACATAGATAGAACAAGATCATAAAGTAACTGAACATAGATAGGTAGAACAAGATTATAAAGTAACTGAACATAGATAGGTAGAACAAGATTATAAAGTAACTGAACATAGATAGGTAGAACAAGATCATAAAGTAACTGAACATAGATAGAACAAGATTATAAAGTAACTGAACATAGTTAGAACAAGATTATAAAGTAACTGAACATAGATAGGTAGAACAAGATCATAAAGTAACTGAACATAGATAGGTAGAACAAGATTATAAAGTAACTGAACATAGATAGGTAGAACAAGATTATAAAGTAACTGAACATAGATAGGTAGAACAAGATCATAAAGTAACTGAACATAGATAGAACAAGATTATAAAGTAACTGAACATAGGTAGAACAAGATTATAAAGTAACTGAACATAGATAGAACAAAATCATAAAGTAACTGAACATAGATAGGTAGAACAAGATCATAAAGTAACTGAACATAGATAGGTAGAACAAAATCATAAAGTAACTGAACATAGATAGATAGAACAAGATCATAAAGTAACTGAACATAGGTAGAACAAGATTATAAAGTAACTGAACATAGATGGATAGAACAAGATCGTAAAGTAACTGAACATAGATAGGTAGAACAAAATCATAAAGTAACTGAACATAGATAGAACAAGATTATAAAGTAACTGAACATAGGTAGAACAAGATTATAAAGTAACTGAACATAGATAGATAGAACAAGATCATAAAGTAACTGAACATAGATAGGTAGAACAAGATCGTAAAGTAACTGAACATAGATAGAACAAGATCATAAAGTAACTGAACATAGGTAGAACAAGATCATAAAGTAACTGAACATAGATAGGTAGAACAAGATCATAAAGTAACTGAACATAGATAGAACAAGATCATAAAGTAACTGAACATAGGTAGAACAAGATTATAAAGTAACTGAACATAGATAGATAGAACAAGATCATAAAGTAACTGAACATAGATAGGTAGAACAAGATCATAAAGTAACTGAACATAGATAGAACAAGATCATAAAGTAACTGAACATAGATAGGTAGAACAAGATCATAAAGTAACTGAACATAGGTAGAACAAGATCATAAAGTAACTGAACATAGGTAGAACAAGATTATAAAGTAACTGAACATAGATAGAACAAGATCATAAAGTAACTGAACATAGATAGAACAAGATCATAAAGTAACTGAACATAGATAGGTAGAACAAGATCATAAAGTAACTGAACATAGGTAGAACAAGATCATAAAGTAACTGAACATAGATAGATAGAACAAGATCATAAAGTAACTGAACATAGATAGATAGAACAAGATCATAAAGTAACTGAACATAGATAGAACAAGATCATAAAGTAACTGAACATAGATAGGTAGAACAAGATCATAAAGTAACTGAACATAGGTAGAACAAGATCATAAAGTAACTGAACATAGGTAGAACAAGATTATAAAGTAACTGAACATAGGTAGAACAATATCATAAAGTAACTGAACATAGATAGGTAGAACAAGATCATAAAGTAACTGAACATAGATAGGTAGAACAAGATCATAAAGTAAATGAACATAGTTAGAACAAGATCATAAAGTAACTGAACATAGATAGATAGAACAAGATCATAAAGTAACTGAACATAGATAGGTAGAACAAGATCATAAAGTAACTGAACATAGATAGGTAGAACAAGATCATAAAGTAACTGAACATAGGTAGAACAAGATCATAAAGTAACTGAACATAGATAGAACAAGATTATAAAGTAACTGAACATAGATAGGTAGAACAAGATTATAAAGTAACTGAACATAGATAGGTAGAACAAGATCATAAAGTAACTGAACATAGATAGAACAAGATCATAAAGTAACTGAACATAGATAGAACAAGATTATAAAGTAACTGAACATAGATAGGTAGAACAAGATCGTAAAGTATCTCAATCAGGAGAGACGTTTATATGTGCAGCTATATGCACTGCCAGGTTGTAGCCAAGTTAGTGAGATAGAATTGTTACATAAATGTGTGCGTCAACATCCATAGCAGGTGATGATGCAATATATTGATATTTACAAGTGACAGCCTGCTTTTGCCATTAATTGTTCCAAGTGGCGGCTCGTTGCCATTTTTCGTGGTGAGGCCAGACAAAAATTTCGACAGAATCATGGTTTTTGGAGTAGTTACTAATATTTGGCTATTCCGAGAAGTTATTTCCCGTTTCGAGAAAAGAACAAATGCTTCTGTTCTGCAATAGCTTGATATTAAAGAGAGTTGTCTATTCATTATCATCATGCTTCTGTTCTGCAATAGCTTGATATTAAAGAGAGTTGGCTATTAAAGAACATACAATCAAGAACAATTAAATATTTCGGACACATGAGTGCCTAGAGTGGCCTTAACGTGAATTGAACACGCGTCACCTGCATGACAAACCACGTGCTTATCAATTAGGTCAGCACGACTATATAGAGATTAGGTGATTTTGTCATATTTAATTCCCTAAGTAAACGTGTGAACTGTTTACGAAAGTAATTTGTTGTAGACAAGATTTATTAATGCAACGCGTGATTACCTTAAATTAATCTTATTCTGTGATGGTTAGTTATTTATTTATATTATTTTCTATAATTTTATACTATTGTTATATATAATTCGGGATTCAATCGATAATTAAACGTACTATTTAATCAAGAGCCCTTTTTATCTATGAAATGTGTTGACCACGTAAGAATGAATTTAGCTACCGGTTGAATGAAAATGACGTAATTGTTTTGACAACTATCATTGTAGGTAGAAGTCAGAGATTGCAATGTTACATGGTATATAGACAACATTTAAAACCTCCAGAAAAATAGTGCGCTGCAATATTCGTGAAGCATTAGAGGAAAGACGCTGAATTTCAGACTGTATATAATTTTTTTTATAATGATATTTTATATATTATTGTGATTGTTATATTATTATGATATAATATTTATATTTTAGTGTTATATATTCAACTTTAAAAAGTTAATCAAGTTAAAATTAATATTTATGAACAAGTCATTTCTAAAACAATAAGTACACGTTACTCATTTTTTTGGGTGAGGCGGGCATTATTGGCACTCAATGACCAGAGGCGTATACTAACTAAGGAAGAAAGATGCTGAATTTCAGACTGAGTGTGATATTTTAGCGTTATATATTCAACTTTCAAAGCTAATCATCAGTATCACGTTAAAAGTAATAATTATGAACTAATAATTTCTAAAATAATAAGTACACGTTACTCATTTTTTTTATGGGGCTGTGCCCCACTGGCAATTAATGACAAACCGGTCCTAATTGTTTTGTCTATAATTATCTTACATTTACTTCTTGTATTAATTGTTCCACGTGTACCAAGTATTTTACTTCTTGTATTAATTGTTCCACATGTACCAAGTATTTTACTTCTTGTATTAATTGTTCCCCATGTACCAAGTATTTTACTTCTTGTATTAATTGTTCCACATGTACCAAGTATTTTACTTCTTGCATTAATTGTTCCACATGTACCAAGTATTTTACTTCTTGTATTAATTGTTCCACATGTACCAAGTATTTTACTTCTTGTATTAATTGTTCCACATGTACCAAGTATTTTACTTCTTGCATTAATTGTTTCATGTGTACCAAGTATTTTACTTCTTGCATTAATTGTTTCACATGTACCAAGTATTTTACTTCTTGCATTAATCGTTTCACATGTACCAAGTATTTTACTTCTTGTATTAATTGTTTCACATGTACCAAGTATTTTACTTCTTGTATTAATTGTTTCACATGTACCAAGTATTTTACTTCTTGCATTAATTGTTTCACATGTACCAAGTATTTTACTTCTTGTATTAATTGTTTCACATGTACCAAGTATTTTACTTCTTGTATTAATTGTTGGTAACAAAAGAACAAACCTGGGCTTGCATCTTCTCTTGTAAATAAGAAAGAATTACCCACGCTGCATGGTTCACTGCGAAACATTGTTTCAGATTTATCTCCGTGGCCTGAAAGAAAACAAAATAGAAAATTCAAGACAAGCGATACAAATATCTTTATGATATGCCAATCTTTGTTATTGCACACCGTATTCCAATCTTTGTTATTGCACACCGTATTCCAATCTTTGTTATTGCACACCGTATTCCAATCTTTGTTATTGCACACCGTATTCCAATCTTTGTTATTGCACACCGTATTCCAATCTTTGTTATTGCACACCGTATTCCAATCTTTGTTATTACACACCGTATTCCAATCTTTGTTATTGCACACCGTATTCCAATCTTTGTTACCGTGAACCGCTCGTGTGGTGCTGGGGCCCGCAACGGAAACAAAGAAGACTACCACTGCGACCTACAAGACATGTCGTAAGAGGCGACTAGTGTAGGACCTAGGAAGCTACCCTAGTAAATAAATAGCACCACAGAAATCGGATGTGCTGACCTACTTGTAGGCGCATAACTGGCACTACGCACAATCGATCTTAGGCTCAGATCACATACAAATCACATAGAGCGGTAACAAGTGGTCGATTTGGAGCGTTCGAAGAAGAAGAAGTAAAGAACAGAACCACACCTTCTTTGTATAGCGATGTGTTTATATATATAGCGATGTGTTTATAGCGATGTGTTTATAGCGATGTGTTTATAGCAATGTGTTTATAGCGATGTGTTTATAGCGATGTGTTTATAGCGATGTGTTTATATATAGCAATGTGCTTATATATATAGCGATGTGTTTATAGCGATGTGTTTATATATATAGCGATGTGTTTATAGCGATGTGTTTATAGCGATGTGTCTATATATATAGTGATGTGTTTATATATATATAGCGATGTGTTTATAGCGATGTGTTTATAGCGATGTGTTTATATATATAGCGATGTGTTTATAGCGAAGTGTTTATAGCGATGTGTCTATATATGTAGCGATGTGTTTATAGCGATGTGTTTATATATATAGCGATGTGTTTATAGCGATGTGTTCATAGCGATGTGTTTATAGCGATGTGTTTATAGCGATGTGTTTATAGCGATGTGTTTATAGCGATGTGTTTATATATAGCAATGTGCTTATATATAGCGATGTGTTTATAGCGATGTGTTTATATATATAGCGATGTGTTTATAGCGATGTGTTTATAGCGATGTGTTTATAGCGATGTGTTTATAGCGATGTGTTTATAGCGATGTGTTTATAGCGATGTGTTATAGCGATGTGTTTATTGCGATGTATTTATAGCGATGTGTTTATAGCGATGTGTTTATAGCGATGTGTTATAGCGATGTGTTTATTGCGATGTATTTATAGCGATGTGTTTATAGCGATGTGTTTATAGCGATGTGTTTATAGCAATGTGTTTATAGCGATGTGTTTATAGCGATGTGTTTATATATAACGATGTGTTTATAGCGATGTGTTTATAGCGATGTGTTTATAACGATGTGTTTATATATAGCGATGTGTTTATAGCGATGTGTTTATAGCGATGTGTTTATATATAGCAATGTGCTTATATATAGCGATGTGTTTATAGCGATGTGTTTATATATATAGCGATGTGTTTATAGCGATGTGTTTATAGCGATGTGTCTATATATATATAGTGATGTGTTTATATATATGTATAGCGATGTGTTTATAGCGATGTGTTTATAGCGATGTGTTTATATATATAGCGATGTGTCTATATATGTAGCGATGTGTTTATAGCGATGTGTTTATATATATAGCGATGTGTTTATAGCGATGTGTTTATAGCGATGTGTTTATAGCGATGTGTTTATATATATAGCGATGTGTTTATAGCGATGTGTTTATAGCGATGTGTTTATAGCGATGTGTTTATAGCGATGTGTTTATAGCGATGTGTTTATAGCGATGTGTTTATAGCGATGTGTTTATAGCAATGTGTTTATAGCGATGTGTTTATAGCGATGTGTTTATATATAACGATGTGTTTATAGCGATGTGTTTATAGCGATGTGTTTATAACGATGTGTTTATATATAGCGATGTGTTTATAGCGATGTGTTTATAGCGATGTGTTTATATATATAGCAATGTGCTTATATATAGCGATGTGTTTATAGCGATGTGTTTATATATATAGCGATGTGTTTATAGCGATGTGTTTATAGCGATGTGTCTATATATATAGTGATGTGTTTATATATATGTATAGCAATGTGTTTATAGCGATGTGTTTATAGCGATGTGTTTATATATATAGCGATGTGTCTATATATGTAGCGATGTGTTTATAGCGATGTGTTTATATATATAGCGATGTGTTTATAGCGATGTGTTTATAGCGATGTGTTTATAGCGATGTGTTTATATATAGCGATGTGTTTATAGCGATGTGTTTATAGCGATGTGTTTATAGCGATGTGTTTATAGCGATGTGTTTATAGCGATGTGTTTATAGCGATGTGTTTATAGCGATGTGTTTATAGCAATGTGTTTATAGCGATGTGTTTATAGCGATGTGTTTATATATAACGATGTGTTTATAGCGATGTGTTTATAGCGATGTGTTTATAACGATGTGTTTATATATAGCGATGTGTTTATAGCGATGTGTTTATAGCGATGTGTTTATAGCGTTGTGTTTATGGCGATGTGTTTATAGCGATGTGTTTATAGCGATGTTTACAGGCCAAGGATTGATGTCGTTGCACCGGGTTTCTTAATATTGCTGAGTCCCTCTCCGCAGAAATTAGACATCTCTTGTCGAAAGTATTACAAAAAGTACTAACTCCGTATCAAATCTAGAGATTTCCAGACAAAAATTAAACAAAATCTGAGGAGATTATTGAATGTCCAGAAAATGTGCAGGAAAAAATAAGTTTCTGCGTCGATGACGGTTTGGACACAGATGGAGATAACTTTAGACATTCTGCAAGATTTTACTTTCTTCTCTTGTCATCTTACTTTCTTCTCCTGTCATCCTACTTTCTTCTCTTGTCATTTTACTTTCTTCTCCTGTCATCTTACTTTCTTCTCCTGCCATTTTACTTTCTTCTCCTGTCATCTTACCTTTCTTCTCCTGTCATCTTACTTTCTTCTCTTGTCATCTTACTTTCTTCTCTTGTCATCTTATTTTCTTCTCTTGTCATCTTACTTTCTTCTCTTGTCATCTTACTTTCTTCTTATGTCATCTTACTTTCTTCTGTCATCTTACATTCTTCTCTTGTCATCTTACTTTCTTCTGTCATCTTACTTTCTTTTGTCATCTTACTTTCTTCTCTTGTCATCTTACTTTCTTCTCTTGTCATCTTACTTTCTTCTCTTGTCATCTTACTTTCTTCTCTTGTCATCTTACTTTCTTCTCTTGTCATCTTACTTTCTTCTCCTGTCATCTTACTTTCTTCTGTCATCTTACTTTCTTCTGTCATCTTACTTTCTTCTCTTGTCATCTTACTTTCTTCTCTTGTCATCTTACTTTCTTCTGTCATCTTACTTTCTTCTCTTGTCATCTTACTTTCTTCTGTCATCTTACTTTCTTCTCTTGTCATCTTACTTTCTTCTCTTGTCATCTTACTTTCTTCTCTTGTCATCTTACTTTCTTCTCCTGTCATCTTACTTTCTTCTGTCATCTTACTTTCTTCTGTCATCTTACTTTCTTCTGTCATCTTACTTTTTTCTCTTGTCATCTTACTTTCTTCTGTCATCTTACTTTCTTCTGTCATCTTACTTTCTTCTGTCATCTTACTTTCTTCTTATGTCATCTTACTTTCTTCTTATGTCATCTTACTTTCTTCTGTCATCTTACTTTCTTCTGTCATCTTACTTTCTTCTCTTGTCATCTTACTTTCTTCTCTTGTCATCTTACTTTCTTCTGTCATCTTACTTTCTTCTGTCATCTTACTTTCTTCTTATGTCATCTTACTTTCTTCTTATGTCATCTTACTTTCTTCTATTGACATCTTACTTTCTTCTCTTGTCATCTTACTTTCTTCTATTGTCATCTTACTTTCTTCTTCTGTCATCTTACTTTCTTCTGTCATCTTACTTTCTTCTGTCATCTTAATTTCTTCTTATGTCATCTTACTTTCTTCTTCTGTCATCTTACTTTCTTCTGTCATCTTACTTTCTTCTCTTGTCATTTTACTTTCTTCTCTTACATTTTACTTTCTTCTGTCATCTTACTTTCTTCTCTTGTCATCTTACTTTCTTCTGTCATCTTACTTTCTTTTGTCATCTTACTTTCTTCTCTTCTCATCTTACTTTCTTCTTATGTCATCTTACTTTCTTTTCTTGTCATCTTACTTTCTTCTCTTGTCATTTTACTTTCTTCTCCTGTCATCTTACTTTCTTCTCCTGCCATTTTACTTTCTTCTCCTGTCATCTTACTTTCTTCTCCTGTCATCTTACTTTCTTCTCTTGTCATCTTACTTTCTTCTCTTGTCATCTTACTTTCTTCTCGTGTCATCTTACTTTCTTCTCTTGTCATCTTACTTTCTTCTCATGTCATCTTACTTTCTTCTCCTGTCATCTTACTTTCTTCTCTTGTCATCTTACTTTCTTCTCTTGTCATCTTACTTTCTTCTCGTGTCATCTTACTTTCTTCTCCTGTCATCTTACTTTCTTCTCGTGTCATCTTACTTTCTTCTCTTGTCATCTTACTTTCTTCTCTTGTCATCTTACTTTCTTCTGTCATCTTACTTTCTTCTGTCATCTTACTTTCTTCTTATGTCATCTTACTTTCTTCTGTCATCTTACTTTCTTTTGTCATCTTACTTTCTTCTCTTGTCATCTTACTTTCTTCTCTTGTCATCTTACTTTCTTCTCTTGTCATCTTACTTTCTTCTCTTGTCATCTTACTTTCTTCTCTTGTCATCTTACTTTCTTCTCCTGTCATCTTACTTTCTTCTGTCATCTTACTTTCTTCTGTCATCTTACTTTCTTCTCTTGTCATCTTACTTTCTTCTCTTGTCATCTTACTTTCTTCTGTCATCTTACTTTCTTCTCTTGTCATCTTACTTTCTTCTGTCATCTTACTTTCTTCTCTTGTCATCTTACTTTCTTCTCTTGTCATCTTACTTTCTTCTCTTGTCATCTTACTTTCTTCTCCTGTCATCTTACTTTCTTCTGTCATCTTACTTTCTTCTGTCATCTTACTTTCTTCTGTCATCTTACTTTTTTCTCTTGTCATCTTACTTTCTTCTGTCATCTTACTTTCTTCTGTCATCTTACTTTCTTCTGTCATCTTACTTTCTTCTTATGTCATCTTACTTTCTTCTCGTGTCATCTTACTTTCTTCTCCTGTCATCTTACTTTCTTCTCGTGTCATCTTACTTTCTTCTCTTGTCATCTTACTTTCTTCTCTTGTCATCTTACTTTCTTCTGTCATCTTACTTTCTTCTGTCATCTTACTTTCTTCTTATGTCATCTTACTTTCTTCTGTCATCTTACTTTCTTTTGTCATCTTACTTTCTTCTCTTGTCATCTTACTTTCTTCTCTTGTCATCTTACTTTCTTCTCTTGTCATCTTACTTTCTTCTCTTGTCATCTTACTTTCTTCTCTTGTCATCTTACTTTCTTCTCTTGTCATCTTACTTTCTTCTCTTGTCATCTTACTTTCTTCTGTCATCTTACTTTCTTCTCTTGTCATCTTACTTTCTTCTCTTCTCATCTTACTTTCTTCTTATGTCATCTTACTTTCTTTTCTTGTCATCTTACTTTCTTCTCTTGTCATTTTACTTTCTTCTCCTGTCATCTTACTTTCTTCTCCTGCCATTTTACTTTCTTCTCCTGTCATCTTACTTTCTTCTCCTGTCATCTTACTTTCTTCTCTTGTCATCTTACTTTCTTCTCTTGTCATCTTACTTTCTTCTCGTGTCATCTTACTTTCTTCTCTTGTCATCTTACTTTCTTCTCATGTCATCTTACTTTCTTCTCCTGTCATCTTACTTTCTTCTCTTGTCATCTTACTTTCTTCTCTTGTCATCTTACTTTCTTCTCGTGTCATCTTACTTTCTTCTCCTGTCATCTTACTTTCTTCTCGTGTCATCTTACTTTCTTCTCTTGTCATCTTACTTTCTTCTCTTGTCATCTTACTTTCTTCTGTCATCTTACTTTCTTCTGTCATCTTACTTTCTTCTTATGTCATCTTACTTTCTTCTGTCATCTTACTTTCTTTTGTCATCTTACTTTCTTCTCTTGTCATCTTACTTTCTTCTCTTGTCATCTTACTTTCTTCTCTTGTCATCTTACTTTCTTCTCTTGTCATCTTACTTTCTTCTCTTGTCATCTTACTTTCTTCTTATGTCATCTTACTTTCTTCTCTTGTCATCTTACTTTCTTCTTATGTCATCTTACTTTCTTCTCTTGTCATCTTACTTTCTTCTCTTGTCATCTTACTTTCTTCTGTCATCTTACTTTCTTCTGTCATCTTACTTTCTTCTGTCATCTTACTTTCTTCTCTTGTCATCTTACTTTCTTCTGTCATCTTACTTTCTTCTGTCATCTTACTTTCTTCTCTTGTCATCTTACTTTCTTCTCTTGTCATCTTACTTTCTTCTATTGTCATCTTACTTTCTTCTCTTGTCATCTTACTTTCTTCTATTGTCATCTTTCTTTCTTCTGTCATCTTACTTTCTTCTATTGTCATCTTACTTTCTTCTGTCATCTTACTTTCTTCTCTTGTCATCTTACTTTCTTCTCTTGTCGTCTTACTTTCTTCTTCTGTCATCTTTCTTTCTTCTGTCATCTTACTATCTTCTCTTGTCATTTTACTTTCTTCTCTTACATTTTACTTTCTTCTGTCATCTTACTTTATTCTCTTGTCATCTTACTTTCTTCTGTCATCTTACTTTCTTCTCTTGTCATCTTACTTTCTTCTCTTCTCATCTTACTTTCTTCTTATGTCATCTTACTTTCTTTTCTTGTCATCTTACTTTCTTCTCTTGTCATCTTACTTTCTTCTGTCATCTTACTTTCTTCTGTCATCTTAATTTCTTCTTATGTCATCTTACTTTCTTCTTCTGTCATCTTACTTTCTTCTGTCATCTTACTTTATTCTCTTGTCATCTTACTTTCTTCTCTTGTCATCTTACTTTCTTCTCTTGTCATCTTACTTTCTTCTATTGTCATCTTACTTTCTTCTTCTGTCATCTTACTTTCTTCTGTCATCTTACTTTCTTCTTATGTCATCTTACTTTCTTCTGTCATCTTACTTTCTTCTGTCATCTTACTTTCTTCTCTTGTCATCTTACTTTCTTCTCTTGTCATCTTACTTTCTTCTGTCATCTTACTTTCTTCTGTCATCTTACTTTCTTCTCTTGTCATCTTACTTTCTTCTGTCATCTTACTTTCTTCTGTCATCTTACTTTCTTCTGTCATCTTACTTTCTTCTTATGTCATCTTACTTTCTTCTTATGTCATCTTACTTTCTTCTGTCATCTTACTTTCTTCTGTCATCTTACTTTCTTCTCTTGTCATCTTACTTTCTTCTCTTGTCATCTTACTTTCTTCTCTTGTCATCTTACTTTCTTCTCCTGTCATCTTACTTTCTTCTGTCATCTTACTTTCTTCTGTCATCTTACTTTCTTCTCTTGTCATCTTACTTTCTTCTCTTGTCATTTTACTTTCTTCTCTTGTCATTTTACTTTCTTCTCTTGTCATTTTACTTTGTGTTCTCTGAAGAATTGTTTTTGAGAGGGCGTCATGTCGGTTCACGTGTCCGAACCATGCGGAATTACAAACTGTCACCAATGTCACTAGTTAATATATACTATAATATATAAATATATATATATGCTTATTTATATAGTTAACATTTATATGCTAGTTAATAGTAACATTTACTTTATCTACAGTTAATAGTTAATATTACTTTACCAGATGTTACACAGTTAATATTAATAGATGACTACATTACACATGACCATAGTTGACTACATTACACTTGACCATAGTTGACTACATTACACTTGACCATAGTTGACTACATTACACATGACCATAATTGACTACATTACACTTGGTCATAGTTGACTACATTACACATGACCATAATTGACTACATTACACTTGGTCATAGTTGACTACATTACACATGAGTTGACTACATTACACTTGGTCATAGTTGACTACATTACACATGACCATAGTTGACTACATTACACTTGGTCATAGTTATGTGTTACACTAGAGCTGAATTGTTTAAATGTAAAATACATTTGCAACTTCACCATTTTGTTGATGTGCGAACACGCGCATGTAATCTGCAGTCAGACAACAAGTATAAGTCAAGAACACACACAACAAGATATCCATTTTTATAATTGAAGTTTAGTTTGTAGTTGACATCACATAAAGTTGTTATAGTAGAATTCCGTCCTGTAGATATGCTCACCGAATAAGTTGAATGTTTTAAACTTCTGACACAGATATGCCGATCTGAGTGTAGATAGTACTAATTCAATAACTGTAATATTTCTTTTGTTACAGCTACACCACATTAGTAACCGTTTGAATGTCACTAGAATGCGATAACTAAATTCTATAACTATGTCACATTTTCAAACAAAGCAAAGAATGTTGACTATGTATTCACAAAACAGTGTTTTCATTCCCTAAAAGAAAATATGAACGACCTCACAGATGACAGATTTAGTCGGAATGTAATCAGTTTAGGCGAGCTAGCGGTCAGATGTTTGACCAATAGAAACACAAACCATTGCTCTCGTCTGCTGCCGCTGTTGCTGCTGTTCAAATGGTAAAAAGCATGACACATACCAAGTTGCTTCTATAATTTGTAATCGTGTCAAAACTCTCTTCTTAAAATGTCTGTTCTCAGAAATCATTTGTCAATGATAAGTTGATGATTTATTGTCAATGATAAGTTGATGATCTATTGTCAATGATAAGTTGATGATTTATTGTCAATGATAAGTTGATGATTTATTGTCATTGCTAAGTTGATGATTTATTGTCAATGATAAGTTGATGATTTATTGTCAATGATAAGTTGATGATTTATTGTCAATGATAAGTTGATGATTTATTGTCAATGATAAGTTGATGATTTATTGTCGTTTTCGTCTCCATACATCAGAACTATTTGTGACGGCACACGACGGGCATTGTGTAGACGTCATAACACAAGACGGGCATAGTTTAGAAAGTCATTACACAAGACGGGCATAGTTTAGACACTCATAACACAAGACGGGCATAGTTTAGACAGTCATTACACAAGACAGGCATAGTTTAGACAGTCATAACACAAGACGGGCATAGTTTAGACATCATAACACAAGACGGGCATTGTGTAGACGTCATAACACAAGACAGGCATAGTTTAAACATAACACAAGACGGGCATAGTTTAGACAGTCATAACACAAGACAGGCATAGTTTAAACATAACACAAGACGGGCATAGTTTAAACATAACACAAGACGGGCATTGTGTAGACGTCATAACACAAGACGGGCATAGTTTAGACAGTCATAACACAAGACAGGCATAGTTTAAACATAACACAAGACGGGCATAGTTTAAACATAACACAAGACGGACATTGTGTAGACGTCATAACACATGACGGGCATAGTTTAAACATAACACAAGACGGGCATAGTTTAAACATAACACAAGACGGGCATAGTTTAGACAGTCATAACACAAGACAGGCATAGTTTAAACATAACACAAGACGGTCATAGTTTAGACAGTCATAACACAAGACGGGCATAGTTTAAACATAACACAAGACGGGCATAGTTTAAACATAACACAAGACGGGCATTGTTTAAACATAACACAAGACGGGCATAGTTTAGACAGTCATAACACAAGACGGACATTGTGCAGACGTCATAACACAAGACGAGCATAGTTTAAACATAACACAAGACGGGCTTTGTGTAGACGTCATAACACAAGACGGACATAGTTTAAACATAACACAAGACGGGCATAGTTTAGACAGTCATAACACAAGACAGGCATAGTTTAAACATAACACAAGACGGTCATAGTTTAGACAGTCATAACACAAGACAGGCATAGTTTAAACATAACACAAGACGGGCATAGTTTAAACATAACACAAGACGGACATTGTGTAGACGTCATAACACAAGACGGGCATAGTTTAGACAGTCATAACACAAGACAGGCATAGTTTAAACATAACACAAGACGGGCATAGTTTAAACATAACACAAGACGGACATTGTGTAGACGTCATAACACAAGACGGGCATAGTTTAAACATAACACAAGACGGGCATAGTTTAAACATAACACAAGACGGGCATAGTTTAGACAGTCATAACACAAGACAGGCATAGTTTAAACATAACACAAGACAGGCATAGTTTAGACAGTCATAACACAAGACGGGCATAGTTTAAACATAACACAAGACGGGCATAGTTTAAACATAACACAAGACGGGCATTGTGTAGACAGTCATAACACAAGACAGGCATAGTTTAGACATCATAACACAAGACGGGCATTGTGTAGACGTCATAACACAAGACAGGCATAGTTTAAACATAACACAAGACGGGCATAGTGTAGACAGTCATAACACAAGACGGGCATAGTTTAAACATAACACAAGACGGGCATAGTTTAGACAGTCATAACACAAGACGGCCATAGTTTAAACATAACACAAGACGGGCATAGTTTAGACAGTCATAACACAAGACGGGCATAGTTTAAACATAACACAAGACGGGCATAGTTTAAACATAACACAAGACGGACATTGTGTAGACATCATAACACAAGACGGGCATTGTGTAGACGTCATAACACAAGACAGGCATAGTTTAAACATAACACAAGACAGGCATAGTTTAAACATAACACAAGACGGGCATAGTTTAGACAGTCATAACACAAGACGGACATTGTGCAGACGTCATAACACAAGACGGGCATAGTTTAAACATAACACAAGACGGGCTTTGTGTAGACGTCATAACACAAGACGGACATAGTTTAAACATAACACAAGACGGGCATAGTTTAGACAGTCATAACACAAGGCAGGCATAGTTTAAACATAACACAAGACGGGCATAGTTTAGACAGTCATAACACAAGACAGGCATAGTTTAAACATAACACAAGACGGGCATAGTTTAAACATAACACAAGACGGGCATTGTGTAGACGTCATAACACAAGACGGGCATAGTTTAGACAGTCATAACACAAGACAGGCATAGTTTAAACATAACACAAGACGGACATAGTTTAAACATAACACAAGACGGACATTGTGTAGACGTCATAACACAAGACGGGCATAGTTTAAACATAACACAAGACGGGCATAGTTTAAACATAACACAAGACGGTCATAGTTTAGACAGTCATAACACAAGACAGGCATAGTTTAAACATAACACAAGACGGGCATAGTTTAGACAGTCATAACACAAGACGGCCATAGTTTAAACATAACACAAGACGGGCATAGTTTAAACATAACACAAGACGGGCATTGTTTAAACATAACACAAGACGGCATAGTTTGACAGTCATAACACAAGACGGACATTGTGCAGACGTCATAACACAAGACGGGCATAGTTTAAACATAACACAAGACGGGCATTGTGTAGACGTCATAACACAAGACGGGCATAGTTTAGACAGTCATAACACAAGACAGGCATAGTTTAAACATAACACAAGACGGGCATAGTTTAAACATAACACAAGACGGACATTGTGTAGACGTCATAACACAAGACAGGCATAGTTTAAACATAACACAAGACGGGCATAGTTTAGACAGTCATAACACAAGACGGGCATAGTTTAGACAGTCATAACACAAGACAGGCATAGTTTAAACATAACACAAGACGGGCATAGTTTAGACAGTCATAACACAAGACAGGCATAGTTTAAACATAACACAAGACGGGCATAGTTTAAACATAACACAAGACGGGCATTGTGTAGACGTCATAACACAAGACGGGCATAGTTTAGACAGTCATAACACAAGACAGGCATAGTTTAAACATAACACAAGACGGACATTGTGTAGACGTCATAACACAAGACGGGCATAGTTTAAACATAACACAAGACGGGCATATTTTAAACATAACACAAGACGGGCATAGTTTAAACAGTCATAACACAAGACAGGCATAGTTTAAACATAACACAAGACGGGCATAGTTTAGACAGTCATAACACAAGACGGCCATAGTTTAAACATAACACAAGACGGGCATAGTTTAAACATAACACAAGACGGGCATTGTGTAGACGTCATAACATAAGACAGGCATAGTTTAAACATAACACAAGACGGGCATAGTTTAGACAGTCATAACACAAGACGGCCATAGTTTAAACATAACACAAGACGGGCATAGTGTCGACATAACACAAGACGGGCATAGTTTAGACAGCCATAACACAAGACGGGCATAGTTTAGACAGTCATTAACAAGACGGCATAGTTTAGACAGTCATAACACAATACGGGCATAGTTTAGACAGTCATAACACAAGACGGGCATAGTTTAGACAGTCATAACACAAGACGGGCATAGTGTAGACAGTCATAACACAAGACGGGCATAGTTTAGACAGTCATAACACAAGACGGGAATAGTTTAGACAGTCATAACACAAGACGGGCATAGTGTCGACATAACACAAGACAGGCATAGTGTCGACATAACACAAAACAGGCATAGTGTCGACATAACACAAGACGGGCATAGTGTCGACATAACACAAGACAGGCGTAGTGTCGACATAACACAAGACGGGCATAGTGTCGACATAACACAAGACGGGCATAGTGTCGACATAACACAAGACAGGCATAGTGTCGACATAACACAAGACGGGCATAGTGTCGACATAACACAAGACAGGCATAGTGTCGACATAACACAAGACGGGCATAGTGTCGACATAACACAAGACGGGCATAGTGTCGACATAACACAAGACAGGCATAGTGTCGACATCATAACACAAGACGGGCATAGTTTAGACATCATAACACAAGACAGGCATAGTTTAGACATCATAACACAAGACGGGCATAGTTTAGACATCATAACACAAGACGGGCATAGTTTAGACATCATAACACAAGACGGGCATAGTTTAAACATAACACAAGACGGGCATAGTGTAGACAGTCATAACATAAGATGGGCATAGTGTCGACAGTCATAACACAAGACGGGCATAGTTTAGACATCATAATACAAGACGGGTATAGTGTAGACAGTCATAACACAAGACGGGCATAGTATAGACAGTCATAACACAAGACGGGCATAGTGTAGACATCATAACACAAGACGGGCATAGTTTAGGACAGTCATAACACAAGACGGGTATTGTGTAGACGTCATAACACAAGACGGGCATAGTTTAGGACAGTCATAACACAAGACGGGTATTGTGTAGACGTCATAACACAAGACGGGCATAGTGCAGACATAACACAAGACGGGCATAGTGTAGACAATCATAACACAATTGTGTGCTTGACCGTGTACATATTTGAGCTATTCCACAAACACAACCAAAATATGCCCATTCTACTCGTAGTCCAAGCTGCCTTCATTAAATATCATTTACATCAGTGTACTTTTAGTATAACAGTCTAGAGTGCTCTAAGCTGGTATAGACACTTGAGAGAGTATAACAGTCTAGAGTGCTCTAAGCTGGTATATGACACTTGAGAGAGCATAACAGTCTAGAGTGCTCTAAGCTGGTATACGACACTTGAAAGAGTACAACAGTCTAGAGTGCTCTAAGCTGGTATACGACACTTGAAAGAGTATAACAGTCTAGAGTGCTCTAAGCTGGTATACGACACTTGAGGGAGTATAACAGTCTAGAGTGCTCTAAGCTGGTATACGACACTTGAAAGAGTATAACAGTCTAGAGTGCTCTAAGCTGGTATACGATACTTGAAAGAGTATAACAGTCTAGAGTGCTCTAAGCTGGTATACGACACTTGAAAGAGTATAACAGTCTAGAGTGCTCTAAGCTGGTATACGATACTTGAAAGAGTATAACAGTCTAGAGTGCTCTAAGCTGGTATACGACACTTGAAAGAGTATAACAGTCTAGAGTGCTCTAAGCTGGTATACGACACTTGAGAGAGTATAACAGTCTAGAGTGCTCTAAGCTGGTATATGACACTTGAGAGAGTATAACAGTCTAGAGTGTTCTAAGCTGGTATACGAGACTTGAAAGAGTATAACAGTCTAGAGTGCTCTAAGCTGGTATACGACACTTGAAAGAGTATAACAGTCTAGAGTGCTCTAAGCTGGTATACGACACTTGAAAGAGTATAACAGTCTAGAGTGCTCTAAGCTGGTATACGACACTTGAAAGAGGTAGAAGAAGAAAAGAAGAACAAGAAAGAATATGAATAAAGAACGTTCGTATAGTCTACATTAAACCACACAGCACAAGATACTATTAAATTACATAACAAGGTCGTTACATACATCAACTTATAAGATACTATTACATAACAAAGCCGTTACATACATCAACTTATAAGATACTATTAAATTACATAACAAAGCCCTTACATACATCAACTTATAAGATACTATTGCATAACAAGGTCGTTACATACATCAACTTATAAGATACTATTACATAACAAAGCCGTTACATACATCAACTTATAAGATACTATTAAATTACATAACAAAGCCGTTACATACATCAACTTATAAGATACTATTACATAACAAAGCCGTTACATACATCAACTTAGAAGAAGTTTATGATTAGAGAACAAAAAACCATGAATGAAACCAGGGTAACATTTTCATCTGTGGGGTCTGCTTAAATGTTTTCTCTTTGGATGCTGAGTTCAGCGTGAAGCTCTTCCAGTTTAGGGGACCAATAGGGTCGTTAGTCTTCCCTTCTTCCTCTTGGTATACTTATTTTTGCTGCATCTAGAACGCAGTTGTTGAATGTTTGGAGTTTGCGGTTTAGGACTATTTTCTTTATTTTCATGTTCTTAATGGCTTCTTCTATGTGTGAGGAGAAGATATTCCAATTTGCTTTCTTATAGTTCCAGCTGGGGTGAGTGTTCCCTTTGGGGTGTTCCTCTGTCCTTTCATGGAGATTATTATAGGTCTATGGTCACTGCCCCCTAGTTTATTGCACAGACTTCGACTTGTGAATTTTTCAACATCTTCAGTCGCTATTGCTAGGTCTGGGTTGCTGGTTGTTCTCCAAGGTCGAGAGTAGTATGAGTGTGGGTCGTCAGGTTTGTTTAGGAGAACAAGACTGTTGTTGGTGATGAAGTCTTCTACTTCCTCTTCTTTTACATTTAGGTCAGAGTATCCCCAGCTTGGAGAATGGCTGTTGAAATCTCCAACTATTATCCAGTTTTCTGTGTTTGGTTGTATGTTGTTTAGGTGGATAAATTTGTTTGGTGGTGAATATATGTTGCAAATTGTGATTTCCTTGTCGTTGGTTCTTAGGCAGATGGTTATCGTTTCTGTATCGGTTGATTGGGAGCGATGCGTTTCCCAGGCTGAGAACCTGTTTTGATGGCAGTCATGACTCCCTCCTTGGGTCGGTCTTCCCTATATTGCCGGAAGATTTCATAGACTCTAATGGAGAATCTGTGCGTGCTGGTAAGATGTGTTTCTTGGATGCAGCACACATCGATGTAATGCTCCTTCAGGAAGTTTTGCAGCTCTATTTTTGTTTCTGACGCCTTCCGCGTTGCACTGCATTATTTTCAAATCTTGACCCATGTGTTTACTCTCGTCTTCTCTGGTCGATCTGAGAGTGTGAGGAATTGTGGTTGCTGTTGTGTTTGGAGGATGGGGGCCCAGTGTTGAACCTACCTGGTTTCGACCTGTAAATATGACACCGTACCGGAGTAGTGTTGGTTGCATAGCTTCGGTTGTAGTGCGTAGATGCGCGTTTTTATTCCCGTGCCGCTTGGGCATGCATCTTCCGACTTCGACGGTTGAGATTTCATTTCTGGAATCCTCCTACCATAGGCAGATTGCCTTTCTAGACTTAAGGGTTCTACCTACCCCGGACCGCCGTATTTAAGACATAGCGAAAGCGACGTGTCGGTAGCGATCGCAATTCTGATCAGTCACCATCGTACTTCCGAGTGGCTTAACTACACCACAAAACATATCCACGAATAACACAATATATCCTGCGTCCAAATGAAGGAAAAGTAGTAATCCAGGCCACGGAAGCAAGATGAAGTGATCAAAATTTATTGCTGACGCTAACCGCTGAAGTCCACCAAGTTCTACAATATGGCCCTAGTCTAACGACATTCCCAGTTCTACAATATGGCACTAATCTAACGACATACCAAGTTCTACAATATGGTATGACACTAATCTAACGACATACCAAGTTCTACAATCCTTCCTTCCTTCCTTTCGTTCGCTTGAAATATGTCTATATATTCAATGTTGTCTCTTGTATGAACTTCACTGTCTTTTGTAGCTCACACAGAGGTCCGTGTAGTTTTATGTCGAGTGTTGTTTCGTTAGGCCAGTGAGTTTGCCTCAGTGTATCATATTTGGGGCAGTCTTGAAGTATGTGCTCTGCAGTTTGGTTTGCCTGTCCCCATGTACACATGGCTGAATTGCCAATCTTGAATTTTGTATACATGTGGCTGCGGAGCCGATTGTGTCCTGTTCTAAGGCGCAGAATCACAACTTGTTCCAATCTGCTCATATTATAGTAATCGTCTTGTGTTGGTATTTGTGGCTTTCTCATTGATTTAATCATCCTTTTCTTTTGGTGGTAGGTAACTGGCACATCCGGCTGCTCTGCCTTCCTTGGCCAATCGGTCTGCTGTTTCATTTCCTGGTATTCCACAGTGAGAGGGTATCCACTGCAAGACAACCCTGCGATGCTTGGACAATTTAGACAGTAGGGTCTGTAGACCTGGCAATTTTCTGGACTGAAGTGCTTGGAGTGCTGATTTTGCATCAGTCAAAAAAGTTCTACAATATGGCTCTAGTCTAACGACATACCAAGTTCTACAATGTGACATGAGACTAATCTAACGACATACCCAGCTCTACAATATGACACTAGTCTAACGACATACCCAGCTCTACAATATGATAACAGACTAGTCTAACGACATACCCAGCTCTACAATATGACACTAATCTAACGACATACCCAGTTCTACAATATGACATGACACTAATCTAACGAGATACCAAGTTCTACAATATGACATGACACTAATCTAACGACATACCCAGCTCTACAATATGACACTAATCTAACGACATACCCAGCTCTACAATATGACACTAATCTAACGACATACCCAGCTCTACAATATGACACTAGTCTAACGACATACCCAGTTCTACAATATGATAACAGACTAGTCTAACGACATACCAAGTTCTACAATATGACACTAGTCTAACGACATACCCAGTTCTACAATATGATAACAGACTAGTCTAACGACATACCCAGCTCTACAATATGACATGACACTAATCTAACGACATACCCAGTTCTACAATATGGCATGACACTAATATAACGACATACCCAGCTCTACAATATGACACTAATCTAACGACATACCCAGCTCTACAATATGACATGAGTCTAACGACATCCCAGTTCTACAATATGGCATGACACTAATCTAACGACATACCCAGTTCTACAATATGGCATGACACTAATATAACGACATACCCAGCTCTACAATATGACACTAATCTAACGACATACCTAGTTCTACAATATGACATGAGTCTAACGACATACCCAGTTCTACAATATGATATCACAATCCTGAGAATGCTTTCTCCTTCTACTATTATCAAACTTCAACATTTATGGGCTTAACTACTTCGTTGTCTCTGGGGACATACTTCGTTGGGGATTTCGATTTTGATCAGTTTGTGTTTTGCTGATCCTAACGTATCACTCGAGACATGTTATAACCATCGCCCCCATTCCCCGACAAATAATGAACGTTAAACTAAAGTCAATATGACATGATTTACAACTTTCTTTCATTTTATCTTCAAGATGGCTCGTTGTTTAATCATGTGTAAACCTTTCGCTATTTATATTCTAATGCTCATGTTTTTCTGACTTCTCATGCTGTCTGACATGAACAGTGCTAGCATAACTTCTCATGCTGTCTGACATGAACAGTGCTAGCATAACTTCTCATGCTGTCTGACATGAACAGTGCTAGCATAACTTCTCATGCTGTCTGACATGAACAGTGCTAGCATAACTTCTCATGCTGTCTGACATGAACAGTGCTAGCATAACTTCTCATTGTGTCTGACATGAACAGTGCTAGCATAACTTCTCATGCTGTCTGACATGGACAGTGCTAGCATAACTTCTCATGCTGTCTGACATGAACAGTGCTAGCATAACTTCTCATGCTGTCTGACATGAACAGTGCTAGCATAACTTCTCATGCTGTCTGACATGAACAGTGCTAGCATGACTTATCATGCTGTCTGACATGGACAGTGCTAGCATAACTTCTCATGCTGTCTGACATGAACAGTGCCAGCATAACTTCTCATGCTGTCTGACATGAACAGTGCTAGCATAACTTCTCATGCTGTCTGACATGAACAGTGCTAGCATAACTTCTCATGGTGTCTGACATGGACAGTGCCAGCATAACTTCTCATGGTGTCTGACATGAACAGTGCTAGCATAACTTCTCATGCTGTCTGACATGAACAGTGCTAGCATAACTTCTCATGCTGTCTGACATGAACAGTGCCAGCATAACTTCTCATGCTGTCTCACATGAACAGTGCTAGCATAACTTCTCATGCTGTCTGACATGAACAGTGCTAGCATAACTTCTCATGCTGTCTGACATGAACAGTGCCAGCATAACTTCTCATGCTGTCTCACATGGACAGTGCTAGCATAACTTCTCATGGTGTCTGACATGGACAGTGCCAGCATAACTTCTCATGGTGTCTGACATGGACAGTGCTAGCATAACTTCTCATGGTGTCTGACATGAACAGTGCTAGCATAACTTCTCATGGTGTCTGACATGAACAGTGCTAGCATAACTTCTCATGCTGTCTGACATCAACAGTGCTAGCATAACTTCTCATGTTGTCTGACATGAACAGTGCCAGCATAACTTCTCATGCTGTCTGACATGGACAGTGCTAGCATGACTTCTCATGGTGTCTGACATGGACAGTGCTAGCATAACTTCTCATGCTGTCTGACATGGACAGTGCTAGCATGACTTCTCATGGTGTCTGACATGGACAGTGCTAGCATGACTTCTCATGGTGTCTGACATGGACAGTGCTAGCATAACTTCTCATGGTGTCTGACATGGACAGTGCTAGCATAACTTCTCATGCCGTTTGTGTGGTGTTTTGTAGTCATGTGTTCGTTGCGTAATTGAGAATATGTACTTGGTTTGTTGTATGTGTGTACATATGTTTGTTGTGTAGCACTATTATGAGTGACATGTGTGTGAATATGTGAACATGTGTGAATGCGTGTATGTTTATGTATATGAATGCGTAGGTGTAAGTGTGTACGTATTTGTGTGATATTGTGCATGTAGCTTGTTGTGATGCATGTGTATGTGTCTGTGTGATGTCATGCGTGTAGTGTGTCTGTGTGTGATGTCATGCGTGTAGTGTGTCTGTCTGTGATGTCATGCGTGTAGTGTGTCTGTGTGTGATGTCATGCGTAGTGTGTCTGTTGTGATGTCATGCGGTAGTGTGTCTGTCTGTGATGCCATGTGTGTAGTGTGTCTGTTGTGATGTCATGGTGTAGTGTGTCTGTGTGGATGTCATGTGTGTAGTGTGTCTGTGTGATGCATGTGTAGTGTGTCTGTGTGTGATGTCATGCTGTAGTGTGTACTGTTGTGATGCCATGTGTCTACACTGTCTGTGTGTGATGCCATGTGTGTAGTGTGTCTGTGTGTGATGTCATGTGTGTAGTGTGTCTGTGTGTGATGTCATGTGTAGTGTGTCTGTTGTGATGCCATGGTGTCTTCACTGTCTGTTGTGATGCCATGTGTGTAGTGTGTCTGTGTGTGATGTCATGTGTGTCTGTGTGTGATGTCATGTGTGTGTGTGATGTCGAAATCATGAATCTCCTGCATGCTATATCCATCATTAAGTTTATTATTAACAAATAATTTTTTTCATAATTCGTCCTTTGCTCCTCTTCCTGTCTGTATTCTTTTATTTGTGTGTTCTTCTCACTCTCACCTTAACGCTCTCTCTCTCTCTCTCTCTCTCTCTCTTTCTTTCTATCCATCGCTCTTTACTTCACTCATATTCTCTTATTCTTCCCTCGCTATATGATCTCTTTACTTCTCTGTTCTTTGATTGTATAATAACTTCCTTCACGTACATTTCCTTTACATTTGTATCCCATCATATCTCGTTTTATATCCTCCCCTGACCCCACCTACCATCAGCTATAGGTCACCTCTGGCATCAACTAGACCCCCCCCCTCCCATCCCAACCCCATCCTCTGCCATCAGTTGAATATCCTCCATACTGAGTCCATACTGAGCCCATACTCTAGTGATAACATATATTTATGTGATTGAGAGAGAGAGAGAGAGAGAGAGAGAGACCTCACTTCAGTAATTATGATATGCAGGCGCAGGCCAGTGGTAAGTTGGGATTACTGCCAGTTTTCTAGCCAGCCCAATCGACCAGTTTCTAACCGGACTTCTAGTGTTACGATCTGGTACAGCAGGAAATCAAAACTGATGCCAGTGTAAGTATTGTTTTGTAGTTAGTCTTGTTCTGATAGCAAGCGATCATATAAAGAAGGGAGTGGTTCTATTCGTAGTACTAACTTGTTGATGTCTTGTTCATATTTTACTCATCATCATCACCTCTGTGAACATCATCAATAGAATAACAATATCAATAGAATAATAATATCAATAGAATAACAATATCAATAGAATAATAATATCAATAGAATAACAATATCAATAGAATAACAATATCAATAGAATAACAACATCAATATAATAACAATATCAAAAGAGCAATAATATCAATAGAATAACAATATCAATAGAATAACCACATCAATAGAATAACAACATCAATAGAATAACAATATCAATAGAGCAATAATATCAATAGAATAACAATATCAATAGAATAACAATATCAATAGAGCAATAATATCAATAGAATAACAATATCAATAGAGCAATAATATCAATAGAATAACAATATCAATAGAATAATAATATCAATAGAATAACAATATCAATAGAATAACAATATCAAGAGCAATAATATCAATAGAATAACAATATCAAAGAGCAATAATATCAATAGAATAACAATATCAATAGAATAACAATATCAATAGAGCAATAATATCAATAGAATAACAATATCAATAAAATAACAATATCAATAGAATAACAATATCAATAGAATAACAATATCAATAGAATAACAATATCAATAGAATAACAATATCAATAGAATAACAATATCAATAGAATAACAACATCAATAGAATAACAATATCAATAGAATAACAACTTAAAGTATTATTCTATATTATCATATTCAACATCATTCACACTTCCTGGTACACACTGCCATTGTATCTATTGTTCTCTAGCTACAGTCAGGTACTAGCTACAGTCATGTACTATCTACAGTCAGGTACTAGCTACAGTCATGTACTATCTACAGTCATGCACTATCTACAGTCATGCACTATCTACAGTCATGACATATCTACAGTCATGCACTACCTACAGTCATGCACTATCTACAGTCATGCACTATCTACAGTCATGCACTATCTACAGTCATGCACTACCTACAGTCATGCACTACCTACAGTCATGCACTATCTACAGTCATGCACTATCTACAGTCATGTACTATCTACAGTCATGTACTATCTACAGTCATGTACTAGCTACAGTCATGTGCTATCTAGCCATGTACTATCTACAGTCATGTACTATCTACAGTCATGTACTATCTACAGGCATGTACTATCTACAGGCATGTACTATCTACAGTCATGTACTATCTACAGTCATGTACTATCTACTGTCATGTACTATCTACAGTCATGTACTATCTACAGTCATGTACTATCTACTGTCATGTGCTATCTAGTCATGTACTATCTACAGTCATGTACTATCTACAGTCATGCACTATCTACAGTCAGGTACTATCTACAGTCATGCACTATCTACAGTCATGTACTACCTACAGTCATGTACTATCTACAGTCATGTACTATCTACAGTCATGTACTATCTACAGTCATGTACTATCTACAGTTTTTCATGTATAATCTCCCTCTTCTTCTTCTTGTTCACCCACTATGAACACAAGCGTAGTCAGGACGTCCAGTATAGTGCTTGTGAACACAAGCGTAGTCAGGGCGTCCAGTATGGTGCTTGTGAACACAAGCGTAGTCAGGGCGTCCAGTATGGTGCTTGTGAACACAAGCGTAGTCAGGACGTCCAGTATGGTGCTTGTGAACACAAGCGTAGTCAGGACGTCCAGTATAGTGCATCTGAACTCAAGCATAGTCAGGACGTCCAGTATAGTGCTTGTAACACAAGCGTAGTCAGGACGTCCAGTATAGTGCTTGTGAACACAAGCGTAGTCAGGACGTCCAGTATAGTGCTCGTGAACACAAGCGTAGTCAGGACGTCTAGTATAGTGCTTGTGAACACAAGCGTAGTCAGGACGTCCAGTATAGTGCTTGTGAACACAAGCGTAGTCAGGACGTCCAGTATAGTGCTTGTGAACACAAGCGTAGTCAGGACGTCCAGTATAGTGCTCGTGAACACAAGCGTAGTCAGGACGTCCAGTATAGTGCATCTGAACTCAAGCGTAGTCAGGACGTCCAGTATGATGCTTCTGAACTCAAGCGAAGTCAGGACGTCAGTATGGTGCTTGTGAACACAAGCGTAATTAGGACGTCCAGTATAGTGCTTGTGAACACAAGTGTAGTCAGGACGTCCAGTATAGTGCTTGTGAACACAAGCGTAGTCAGGACGTCCAGTATAGTGCTTGTGAACTCAAGCGTAGTCCGGACGTCCAGTATGGTGCTTCTGAACTCAAGCGTAGTCAGGACGTCCAGTATAGTGCTTGTGAACTCAAGCGTAGTCAGGACGTCCAGTATGGTGCTTGTGAACTCAAGTTCAGCTCTCTAACTAATATTATATTCATTTTTTTTAAACATATTTTTTTCAGTCAAACTGTGAGCAATACATCAATACTTGTGTTATCTTTTAATAAAACGACTGACAAATGTGTCCTTGTTTTCAAGATATAATATGTAGGAGTACAATTGTGGTGTCTGTGGCTTAGGGGATAGTGACTCAGTCTATTAACCCGACGTTCTGAGTTCAAATCACGCTGTGGACAGTTTGGTTGAAAATTGTTCCGCGTGGATTTTTACAAAAGGACGATGGAGAAAGCAATGGCAAATTACTGAATGTAATAATGCCTAGAAAAATCACTAACAGCGTTAAAAAGCTGGGGTTGATTCGCAAAGTCATGTAAAGGATATGCAATTAAATTTAAAAAGGAGTACAATATAGTTTATCCAAGGGGGCGCTATCGAATCATACACTGAAAAAGTTGGCGCTCATTCCAAAAAGGTTGGGAGCCTATGGTCTAGCGCTTAAATTCGAATCGAGGCAATCAAGTGTTTGCTTTGAACACAGAGATAATATCTTGAATATAGATGAGAAAACATCGCATGTAACACGTCCACCAGGAACAAGCGATATGACTGGTGTAGCAAATATCTTGAATATAGATGAGAAAACATCGCATGTAACACGTCCACCAGGAACAAGCGCTATGACTGGTATAGCAATCAATGATATTTGCATAAACCTGCCCTTCCCCATCTCTACTCAAGCGACAACACACTCTTCGATTTAACATATAGTGTACATCACTTGGTGAACTTGGAACAGAACTAATGTTTCCCTAAAGATAACACCCTTAGTAGTTACAAATATTTCGTCTCTGTTACTGTTCAAGTCATCTATCAAATCTAGTATCCATCTTTGATTGTATTTATCATTGAGAATAGTAGTACTATAATTTGTCATTGAGAATAGTAGTACTATAATTTGTCATTGAGAATAGTAGTACTATAATTTGTCATTGAGAATAGTAGTACTATAATTTGTCATTGAGAATCGAAGTACTATAATTTGTCATTGAGAATCGAAGTACTATAATTTGTCATTGAGAATAGTACTACTATAATTTGTCATTGAGAATCGAAGTACTATAATTTGTCATTGAGAATAGACTTGTTGGTAGTACTATAATCTATGTGGCCATGTCTCCCTTAGACAGAAAATGTTAGTCATTTCGAAAAAAGTATCTTCCATATTTGAGTGCTTTTGATTTATTTATGTATTGTTATATTGATATGTTACTATCTTGTTTATATGTTATATCTTGTTTATATGTTACTATCTTGTTTATATGTTACTATCTTGTTTATATGTTACTATCTTGTTTATTATATCTTGTTTATATGTTCTATCTTGAAAGAAAGTTTTACTGTCTGAACTCTCAATAATAATATTTGTTGTATTTTCTTTCTTGTTTTAGATAACTCGGACAAATGTCATTCTGATCTAATCTGGTGACAGTTTGATGTGACAGTTTGTTGATCACTCAGTATGATTCGTCTTCATGCTGACAGGAAACAGATACATTACAACTACGGTCAATGTTGTTTTCAGTTCATCCTTTCTGTTTTCAAGACCAGACATCGACATTTACGTCGTCATTTGTTGATTGTTGCTGGACTTCTCTCAGTCATATTTATATTCAACATAACACAACAATGGAACAAACTGACCACTACTTCTAGAACATCAGATTCAATGAGCAAATTATGTTTCCAGTGGATTCTAACAAAAGACGATTCTGTTGGATCTCATCTTGACCTGAAAGATACCAGAGGTCGAGGTTATTTCGCTGACTTTAGGGTTGGTTTATTGCGAGAAAGGGATATGGAATATCGAGGTCAAAATAAAGTTCAGCAACATTTGTTTATCCAACCTAGTGCTGGTGCTTCCGATCAGAAAAGTATGTGGACAAATGAAAATCGTTTTCCAATAAGAAATTCACCATCATTCAAAGCGTTTCTCAAACAATACTGGTTGAAAAACCGACGTCAGTCAGATATGAGAATCTTGGAACAGCTTACATCAACTACCTTGCCCAAGGAATTGATGTTATCCACATCAAACCCAGGTATTCCGTTGGAATATTCTCGAGAACAACTTGCAGGTGTGATTCTGGCCGTACTGGTGATATCCCAGCCTTGTAATGTACTTTTAAGACAAGCTGCACGGCAAACGTGGTGTCAAGGTGCGCAAGAGATGGGAGTCAAAGTAGGTTTTGTAGTTGGCAGGATGAAAAACTGGGACGAGATTGTCGAGAGAGAAATGCAGTTACACAATGATGTTATCATTGTTGACCAGGAAGACAGCTACGAGTATTTGCCCAACAAGGTTCTATATGGGCTCTCCTGGCTGCAGCAACAATCGACAACACCCAGGTACATTATGAAGATCGACGATGACACCATAGTAAATCTTCCTTATCTGCTACAAGAACTGCAATCGGGAGTGATCAATTCCACTCAGATCATGGGTGCAATATGTTTCAATTCAACTGTCATAAGGAACCAGGGGGACAAATGGGCAGTCAGTTTGCTGGACTTCCCCTTTTCCTATTACCCTCCCTACGCCTTTGGTGGTGGATATGTCATGTCTGCTTCAGCGGCAGAAACAATAGTTAAGATCAGATCTGGAACCTCGGACTTTTTACATTTAGAAGATGTCTACATCACCGGGATCTTAGCAATGAAATTGAACATAACTCACGTGACCCATCACGCCTTTTCCTATTGGATGACTGGGAAAGCAAGTGCATGTGATTTCGTGCAAGAAAAACGTATCACCAGTGTTAACCATACAGAGAAGGAGTTCTACCGACTCTACTCAGATATTCAGGTTTTGCTCAGAACTAAAGATATGACTAAATGTCGAAAGAAACCATGAAAAGTCACGCGTATTGAGTGAGATGTATCAAGATATGAAATAGAGGTTCAGAAACTAGTTGATAACGTTGTGATAGAAAGTAACATCAAAGGACGCAGTTTGAATATTAAGAAGACAGAAGTAATGATCTTATCAAAACAGCAGACTCCAACAAAATGCACCATCACAGTAAATGGGACTGAGCTAAGACAAGTTCAGCAATATAAATACCTCGAAGTCCTGGTAACATCAGATGGTATATCAGAAATAAAGAGAACAGGGCAGGCCAAAGAGGGGTTCCAGAAAATGAGAAGCATTATATGCAACAGGTTATACAGTGCTACATAGAACAATACTGAGAGTTATACAGTGCTACATAGAACAATACTGACATTAGTATGCGAGTCATGGATGGTAAACAAACTGATGGAAAAATCTCTGGAGGCCAGAGAGATGTGATTTTACAGAAGAGTGATGAGAATCCCATGGACTGTTAAAATGACTAATGTGGAGGTGTTGAATGAGATCAAGACACAGAGAAAGCTTATCATCAATATAAGAAAGAGGCTGTCATCATTTTTCCTGACGTGATGAGGGGGATCTAGAACACATTGTAACAACCGATAAAAAAGAGAGGAGACGAGACAGAGAGAAAATTGAAATAACCTGACTTCATGGCACGGAAGACCATCAATATCTCAGGTGATAGCAAACAGCATACACATACTTTCAATAAGTGGTGGTGTTTTTTGGGATTTAACCTGGGACTAAGGCACATCCTACAAGAATAAAACGTTTTTCTTTTCAGTGTTGTTAATTTCATTTCAATCTCTCATTTTTGTGTAATAGCATGTACCAGTGGCGGCTCTTGATAATTTGTTTTGGTAGGGCCAGACAATAATCCTCTGGAAACTTCTACGACAATATGGCGTCCCCCAGAAGATAACCAATTTAATAAAGAAAATGTATGAGGAGACTACGGCTAGAGTACTGCATAAATGGAAAACTGACAGCAACCAACCTAATAAAGAAAATGTATGAGAGCTACGCTTACTGCATGAAGGAAAACTGACAGAGGCCTTCGAAAGACTGGTGTGCGACAGGGCTGCCTTTATCGCCCTTCCTTTTCCTGCTGGCTATTGACTGGATAATGAGATCAACAACTGCCAGGGAAGAAATGGAATACAATGGACCATGATGAGTCAATTGGAGGATCTGGATTTTGCAGATGATCTAGCACTCCTCTCTCACAACCATCAGCAGATGCAAGAGAAAATAACAAAACTAGAAACAGTCTCACATCAACTAGGCCTGATTATTCACGGGGAGAAAACAAAGATCATGAGATTAAATGCTGGTTCCAGAGACCCAATCTTATTGAGAGGATCACCACTAAAAGAGGTGGACACATTTACATATCTGGGAAGTGTCGTCAACATTCAAGGTGGCACAGATGAAGATGCTAAGGTTAGAATACAAAAGGCAAGATCAGCATTTGCCATTCTGAAGAACATATGGAGTTCAAGAATGATTAGGAATAGAACTAAGATAATGATATTTAACTCAAATGTCAAGTCTGTCCTTCTGTATGGAGCAGAGACATGGAGAACAACTAAAGGGAACACCAAAAAGTTGCAGACATTCATCAATAGATGCAAAGGATACTCCATCTGAGATGGTACGACAGGACCACAAACAGAGAACTGTGGGATAGGCAGGACAACGGCAGGTGGAACAAGAGATAATGAGCAGAAGGTGTAGATGGATAGGACACACACTGAGGAAACCCCTGACAGCATCGTGAGACAGGCTCTCCGATGGAACCCCAGGGCAATAGAAGTAAGGGAAGACCCAGAAACACCTGGAGACGGGAGTTGAAGATGGAATGCAAGAGGACGCGGAGAGAGTGGCGAGATCTGGAAAGGATGGCCTTGATAGGCGGCTTGAAGGCCTTGGATAGGCGGCTTGAAGGCCTTGATAGGCGAGCTGAAGGCCTTGGTTGCGGACCTATGCTTCCCTAGGGGCGAAGGGTGAAGAAGAAGAAGAGACAATAATCGTACATTATTTGTTTTATATAATTTGGTATTTATGCATCTGAACAATTTTTAGCGTAATAACATCATTTAACTGTGCACTGGTTTGGCCGTGTAAGAATTGCCCTACTCAGTGAATGAAAATTATATATTTAGCTGCGCTAAATAGCCAGTCGAGAGAGAGGTCAGAGATCGCTATGTTAACAGACGGTCTAAATAGACCACATTTCTACTAGCTTTAAATAAAGTGCGCGAAGTATACTAATTAGGGTAGGGAGGAAAGACTGAATTTCATAGTTATATACTCAACTTTCAAAGCTAATCAATATCACGTTAAAAGTAATAATTAGGAACAAATAATTTGTAAAAATATATATATACACATTATTTTAGTGGGACCAGGCCCTACTGGCCCTTAATGACGAGCCGCCAATGACATGTACTAGGAAAACATTTTTCTATGCAACAAGTTGTTTTTGTGCTAAGTAAGAATTGTATGTGTGTGTTTGAATGCGTGTACTGTTAGTAATATACTCAACATTAAAACTGTTATATTGTTGTAAGGTACGCGCTTGCAAAGACTTTTCTTTTAAATGAGCAAAAAATGACATTTGTCTCCATTATTAATGTCACGATACGCTGATGATACAGTGTTACTGTCAACATCACAAAAGGGATTGTGAAAATCTTCGAAGTGAAAGATAAAAGTCAAAAACGAAATCTATATCTCAATGTGGCAAAAACAAAATAATGACAACAGATAAAACGAACATGACAAATGATATTTTTATCAATGGAGAGAAAGTAGAAAATGTAAACAGTTTTGAATATCTTGGTTCACTGCTAACATCAGATGGAAATGTGAACAGTTTTGAATATCTTGGTTCACTGCTAACATCAGATGAAAATGTGAACAGTTTTGAATATCTTGGTTCACTGCTAACATCAGATGGAAATGTGAACAGTTTTGAATATCTTGGTTCACTGCTAACATCAGATGGAAATGTGAACAGTTTTGAATATCTTGGTTCACTGCTAACATCAGATGGAAATGTGAACAGTTTTGAATATCTTGGTTCACTGCTAACATCAGATGGAAATGTGAACAGTTTTGAATATCTTGGTTCACTGCTAACATCAGATGGAAATGTGAACAGTTTTGAATATCTTGGTTCACTGCTAACATCAGATGGAAATGTGAACAGTTTTGAATATCTTGGTTCACTGCTAACATCAGATGGAAATGTGAACAGTTTTGAATATCTTGGTTCACTGCTAACAACAGATGGAAATGTGAACAGTTTTGAATATCTTGGTTCACTGCTAACACAGATGGAAATGGGAACAGTTTTGAATATCTTGGTTCACTGCTAACAACAGATGGAAATGTGAACAGTTTTGAATATCTTGGTTCACTGCTAACATCAGATGGAAATGTGAACAGTTTTGAATATCTTGGTTCACTGCTAACAACAGATGGAAATGTGAACAGTTTTGAATATTTTGGGTTTCACTCTAACAACAGATGGAAATGTGAACAGTTTTGAATATCTTGGTTCACTGCTAACACAGATGGAAATGGGAACAGTTTTGAATATCTTGGTTCACTGCTAACAACAGATGGAAATGTGAACAGTTTTGAATATCTTGGTTCACTGCTAACATCAGATGGAAATGTGAACAGTTTTGAATATCTTGGTTCACTACTAACATCAGATGGAAATGTGAACAGTTTTGAATATCTTGGTTCACTGCTAACATCAGATGGAAATGTGAACAGTTTTGAATATCTTGGTTCACTGCTAACAACAGATGGAAATGTGAACAGTTTTGAATATCTTGGTTCACTGCTAACATCAGATGGAAATGTGAACAGTTTTGAATATCTTGGTTCACTGCTAACATCAGATGGAAATGTGAACAGTTTTGAATATCTTGTTTCACTACTAACAACAGATGGAAATGTGAACAGTTTTGAATATCTTGGTTCACTGCTAACAACAGATGGAAATGTGAACAGTTTTGAATATCTTGGTTCACTGCTAACAACAGATGGAAATGTGAACAGTTTTGAATATCTTGGTTCACTACAAACAACAGATGGAAATGTGAACAGTTTTGAATACTTGTTTCCTGCTAACTAAGATGGAAATGGAACAGTTTTGAATATTTGTTCACTGCTAACCAGATGGAAATGTGAACAGTTTTGAATATTTGGTTCACTGCTAACAACATGATGGAAATTGAAAGTTTTGAAACTTGTTACTGCTAACAACAGATGAAATGTGCAGTTGAATTCTTGGTTCCTGCTAACAACAAATGGAAATGAACAGTTTTATATCTTGTTTATGTAAAAAGATGGAAATGAACAGTTTTAATCTTGTTATCAACAACAGATGGAAATGAAAGTTTAATATCTTGTTACCTAACAACGATGGAAATGTAACGTTTTGAATATCGGTTACTCTAAAACAGTTGAAATGTGAACAGTTTGAATATCTTGGTTTCCTAACAAAGATGGAAATGTAACAGTTTGAATATTGGTTATCAAAACAGATGGAAATTGAAGAAGGAAATAAAAGAAGGAACAAAATGCTTTAAAAAACTAAAACAATATGAAACGGAGCGATAAGAAAACAAAGGTCAGAATACTAAGAGCATGCAATTCCCAGTGGCAACGTATGGGTGGGATACATTTAATATGATTGATTTCTTCCGCAAGCGCCTATACCCGGAGGTGTTTGAGTTATGCATCGAGTTCAGAAAATTACTCGCCAGCAGGCCCTTACCAACCATCATAGGACTTCCAACTCTGACAGGGTGAAACTTAACTTTCCACCCTCATAGTTCACTGGTGAGAAATGTTTTATTCCGTCATATGTCTATCCTTAAGTCAGATCCTGAGACCCGTTCAGTCTTCCCCAACTATCCTTTGGTGGCTTACAGACGGGACAGAAGTCTTAGAGATATGTTGGTACACAGTTGTCTTAAGTCCAATATCCAGTCCTTTTGGCACTGTCCAGTGTGGCCGTCGGCGTTTCAACAAGTGTGCCCATGTGAAACAGACTCGTACTGTATCTTTTCCTTTAGCAACGTTTGTTATTGAAGATGGTTTCACATACGAGTCCCTCAATATAATCTACGCTATCACTTACAAGCATAACTCGCTTCGCAAGGCTGGTGGTCTGGGTTCAGCTCCCGCAATGTGCGTGGAATTTTTCCGACCACGACGGCTCTCAGGTCGACCCAGCCTCAACTGGGTACCAGACATGCTCTGGGAAAGTAAAAGGCGGCCGACGTGATGCTGACCATATCATCCATCGTGTGCCGACGGTCAATGAAAAATACATGCCTAACACTGTATTGACCTATATACCACGAGGTATGAAAGGGTTCCTTTACTTACTTACAAGCAGAGTGTGCTAAGGCATATATCGACGAAACAGACAAAATGCTTAGTGACCGTTTCGGCCAATACTTGCGCGATATATGCCAATGTTATGTGACCCCCTGTAGCCACTCATTTTAATGGAACTGACCATTTGGGTGCTCGCGACGTCCAGGTCACGGCCATTCGATCATGTTCCTCTGATGATCGTTGTCGATTTGCTCTGGAGAATCGTTTTATTTCGTTATATGGTACATTGCGACCTCATGAACTCAACATTCCTATGCACCATATTATATATGTGTATATGGTACCTTGCGACCTCTACTCAACACTCTACATTCCTATGTTTCTTTGTACTTCCTCTTCTCAATATAAGTCATATATTTATTTGATTTTCATTGTTTCTCTCCTTTTTCCACTTCTAGTTTTTCTGTATTTATTTCATTATTCATTTTAACCGTTGTCAAAGTCTATATGTAGTGTGCTGTGACATTTGTTACTTTTGTTGTATCGTTTGTTTGATAAAGGCCTTTTTGGTCGAAACGTTGCTGTGTATTGTCATTGTTTTTGTCAAACTACAGTACTTTGTTATTACGTGTTTCGCCTTTGCTACATAGTTTGACTGCAGTCTCCATCTATATTGATTTTATTTCGGACTATTAATAAAGCAGTGGAAAAACAAATGTGTGCATTCGAATATAAATGTTACAGAAGAGTCCTCAGTATATCTTGGACAGAGAAGAAAACAAATAGAGCTATCCAGAAAGAATTCAAAATCAAAGAAAACTGGCTGATGCTACAAATAAGAAAGAGAAAATTGAGATATTTTGGACATATAAAAAGACACGAAGGGCTGGATAAGACCATCATGGAAGGAGGCATACCGGCAAAGAGAAGAAGACCACAGAGAAGATGGATTCATGATATAACTGATGATTTTAACATGACGGCTACGAAGGCAGGACATCTGGCCCATGAGAGAGAGAAATTAGGAGGATTGTTGGGGTGGCAGGAGTTCTGCTCAGGACAAGCTATTTGATGATGATGATCAGTGTCACAAAGACTGAAACTACATGAGATTAGTGAGAAAATAAATCAAACATTTAGAATCGACATCATGTTATGCTACTAAAACACTCAATCTAAATAAAGATGACCACAAGGCATGACATCTGCTAAACAAACTGACCAGGAGTTAGAAGGAAGGAAAATCTCAGAATCATAACAAGGAACAACAAAACCATCAAGTCGTAAACAATCAATCTGAAATATTCAACAAACACTTTGCTAATGTTAACAGAAGCACATAAAATAAACAGCTTGATAAAGTTTTGTGGAAAATCTATAACAGTAAAAAAAGAAAGCACAGAAGCAAACATTTGTGCATTTGAGAAAGATTTTGAGTCTGTGCGAGATGGAAAGTGCAATGAAATAATGAAAACTGTGACCAGACAAGATTAATATGAACAAAATGTTATGTCATATGAGCAAGAGGTTGACAGTAATAAATAGATTAAGAAAGAAATGTTATGTCATATGAGCAAGAGGTTGACAGTAATAAATAGATTAAGAAAGAAATGTTATGTCATATGAGCAAGAGATTGACAGATGTCATATGAGCAAGAGGTTGACAGTAATAAATAGATTAAGAAAGAAATGTTATGTCATATGAGCAAGAGGTTGACAGTAATAAATAGATTAAGAAAGAAATGTTATGTCATATGAGCAAGAGGTTGACAGTAATAAATAGATTAAGAAAGAAATGTTGTCATATGAGCAAGAGGTTGACAGTAATAAATAGATTAAGAAAGAAATGTTATGTCATATGAGCAAGAGGTTGACAGTAATAAATAGATTAAGAAAGAAATGTTATGTCATATGAGCAAGAGGTTGACAGTAATAAATAGATTAAGAAAGAAATGTTATGTCATATGAGCAAGAGATTGACAGTAATAAATAGATTAAGAAAGAAATGTTATGTCATATGAGCAAGAGGTTGACAGTAATTTTTTTTTTTTCCTTTTCTTTTCTTTCGTCCGCTTTCAACTCAGACGAAGTTTCATCTCTGAAACTGATATTTGCGTGAAAATCCGTTTTTCCAATTTCTTACAATGGCAGCAGCGTGCACATTGTAAATTACTTTACACTGGCAGCCGTGTGCTCAATGTACTCGTAATTAGTATTCCTCGCCATACAGGCAGATTTTCTCAGACTTCAGAGGTACTCACGTTATCGTCCTGAGTAAGACCAGGGACTCGAACAAATGCCGGACAGTAGGTTCGAACCCGAGCTATGAGGCGTCTCACAGCTAGCAAGCCGAGCTACTATCAACTACTCTAGGCAGTCCCCTGGCGACAGTAATAAATAGATTAAGAAAGAAATGTTATGTCATATAAGCAAGAAGGTTGATAGGTAATAAATAGATTAAGAAAGAAATGTTATGTCATATGAGCAAGAGGTTGACAGTAATAAATAGATCTTGGAGAGGAGCCATGATATCTGCTGTTTGGCATACAGCCAATATAATTCCCATCCTCAAGAAAGGGAAACCAGTAGACGATCCTCTAAGTTACAGGCCTATCTCATTGACCTCATGTTTAGGAAAGCTGGCGGAGAGAATGGTTAATAACCGACTTTATTGGTGGCATGAAAAAACAGTCACTTGATACTACTCAGGCAGGGTTTAGAAGGGGCTGCTGAATAGAAAACCAACTTTTCAGACTGGTATGGAATATACATGACAGATTCCAGAATTAAAAACACAAGCGCATGGAAAGATGTTACAATGAATACAAGCTTTCCTCCAAAATAGGACTACTTTAGGGGGAACAGTGTCCTCCAAGAGAACATTCTGCCATGAGCTGCACCCCTGACTACATTAGGGGGAACAGTGTCCTCCAAGAGAACATTCTGTCCTGAGCTGCACCCCTGACTACATTAGGGGGAACAGTGTCCTCCAAGAGAACATTCTGTCCTGAGCTGCACCCCTGACTACATTAGGGGGAACAGTGTCCTCCAAGAGAACATTCTGTCCTGAGCTGCACCCCTGACTACATTAGGGGGAAGTGTCCTCCAAGAGAACATTCTGCCATGAGCTGCACCCCTAAGAGCCAAGACAAAAATGACAGAAATCCTCCTCAAGAAACTCCATTTCGCTGATGATACTGCCCTAGTGGCACACAGTGAGGCTACCCTGCAAATCAATAATTTGGTCAGGGTATGCAACCTATTCTCTCTGACTATAAGTGTCACCAAGACAATGGTTTTATGTCAGGGAAATAACACATCAACAAATATCACTTTAAATGGTAACCATCTAACACCAGTTCAAACATTCTGCTTTCTTGGGTCCATAGTCACTGCCAGCTTTTCTCTTGATGAAGAAATCAATGCTCGAATAGGTAGTGCGGCTACTACATTCTGCAAACTATCAAAGAGAGTATCAGAAAACACAAAATTAACTGTGCAATTGAAGATTCAAATATATCAAGCCTGTGTAATTAGCTCTTTACTATATGGCTCAGAAACATGGACAGCCTACTCAAGGAGACTTATCTTTCACATTCGATGTCTCCGCAAGATTATGAACATCAGGTGGTACGACAAGATAACCAACTCTATGGACATGTCAGGAGTACAAATTCCAAACTGAAACCAACTCTGAAGTACTGCAACGTGTAAATTTGACTTCTGTCATGGGCATGCTCAGCAGTAGAAAACTAAGATGGTTAGGGTATGTGAGAAGAATGGACAATAGCTGTGTACCCCAACGGGTGTTGGTCTGTGATCTTTTGAAATGGACAAGGCATACCACTGCTCAGATATAAGGATGTCTGCAAGGCCTCAATTTAAAACTTTTCTATCGGTTGCAACAAATGGGAAAAACTATCTGATGACAGAGTTGTTTAGTAAGCAACACTATGCAAAATCTTTTTGAAGAGAAACTTTGGGACGAGCTGAAAGACAAACAAAAACTCAAAAGTTATCACAATAAAGCACGTGCGAATTGAGCGTTTGTAAAGACGAAAAAGACCATTTATAAACAATACAATTGTCAAATAATGTCTGGCAATATATTTGTGAAATTGTACAATATAAAACAGTGTGACATGAATTCTCTCCTCTATGACATCAGCTAACAAGAAAACACATGAGTTTTTGTAATAACTGCACTACAGAATGCTCCATGACACACTATGCTTGAGTACTTTCATGTACATTAACAAAGGATCAGAATTTATTTCCAAATGCATTTAATACAAGAATCAAACATATTTCATCCACAAGTTGACTTTTTTTTTTTTTTTAAATACTGAGATATTTGAATGACATGGATGTCAAAGTGTTTGCAAGAGAAATGTATTTGTTGTTGTTTTATGTAATAGTATATGATTTCTCAGACACCACAACAACAAACATTACGAGACACAATGACTGACAAATCAGCAGTAATAGTTATTATATGATTTTATTGGTACTAAATATGAATGAATTAAAAGAAGAATCCTAGAATCTTGCCACCCAAATGTTTCCTTCTGGCCTCTTCATGATCCATGATACCACCAGAAGTTGTCATAACAATGAAGCTGTAGAAGAGGAGGCAACATGTTCATTTATAAACAATTGAAACATTTCACTAACAGTAGTATAGGGCGTTCAAGATAAAAGCAGCCCCATTGACAAATCAAAAGTTGCCAGTTACATTGCCTATGTATATTTACTTTTAAACCGGTTCTCACTAGCTTGTCCTACGTCACATTGGTTCATCGCTCCTTCCCGCACCACAATTACACCCATATTCAAAAAGACATGCGTGCTTGACCTACATGTCATAATTGAACCTTCTCATTTTCATAAATATATGCCAGATTGGCCCCCTTGACAAGACTACTTTTATCTTGAACATCCTGTAGAACAAGGGCCAGCATGTTCATTTATAAACAATAGAAATATTTTACATTGAACTAACAGTATCAGAGAACAAGGGCCAGCATGTTCATTTATAAACAATAGAAATATTTTGCATTGAACTAACAGTATTATGGAACAAGGGCCAACATGTTCATTTATAAACAATAGAAATATTTCATATTGAACTAACAGTATTAGAAGGAGTAAGATTATGGCACTCAACTGTGTGCAAGCATATCAACAAATGGAAACATTTTTCTATGTACTGACTGAGATGCTAACAAGTAGGAATCTTGTTTCCATTTTCGCATACAAAATACTAGAATTATTGGTCTCCACTATCATAGACAAGAGAGACATGACATTTCTAGCAGACTTTCAATATAACACCATCAATAGAATAATGACATCTGTATAATCTTCATTAATGAATTGTTGTTGATAGCAAGAAATGATGGAACAACACATTGAAATGTGATGCCAGAAACTAAAAGAACAAACATGGCTTTACAAAACATTGAACTAAAAACAGTATCGAATTGAACTGACATGAAAACAAAGCTAAGAATACTAACAGCATACATATTCCCAGTGGCAACATATGGGTGTGAAGCATAGACATTTAACCCTTTCAGCCCCAGCCCTTCAGAAGTTCCTACCGTATTCCCAGGGCAAGGGGAATAACTCCACAACAATGAGAAGTATTTGTTAAATAAAATTCATAACAAATACAATTTCTAATCAATATTTGTGATTTAAAGTCCAATTTACAGTTAAATGGATGAGGTATTAGTTTGTAAACATGTATGTTGTCAATACCATGCAAGTTGTACGTAAAAAATTATACAAGTGAAGAAATAAAATATGAATGACAATATTGAAAGTATGTTTCACTCAAAAATGTCAATTTAATTGATGATAAATGTAAATTGAAAGGTTAAAAAGCAATCTCCCTTACAGAGTTTGATTTTACATGTGGGGCAGCTATCACTTGTTTCCACACACCTTCGTAATGCAGTCATCTTCATTTAGAAACACTAACTGCTGGTCTGTTTTCTGCCAAACAGTTGAGTCAGTTGATGGTTGGCTTCAATGGAGTTTATCAGTCCTCTAGTTTCTGGGTGTTGTCTTGCCTAGTCTGCATGTTTATATGGGCATGAGGGCCCTCATACAATCAAGACAGAGGTTCAACCTTGCACATGTCCATATTGTCCTCATGGAACGAATTTGGAATTAACATTGAGGTACAAATATTTGCTGATACTTTCAAATCTATTTCTTGACACTGTATATGACAAAGCAGACACATTCAACAGTTTATCGGTAAACCAAAACATTCTGTAGTAAGGTAACTGGTGAGTTCGACACATATAGTTTACATAAAGAAAGATATTGATGTAATCAAAAGAAACAGGTGTCCATGAAGGATCTGGTTCTTCTTGAATTTTCATAAGAGGAAATGCGTTGGTTAGCTTTGTCCAGTTCTAAAAAAAATGCCTCGTGTAAAAATCGCGCATGCTTTAATGGCGTAATGACGATAATCACAAATAGAGAATATTCCTAATCTGAATCAATGTCATTTGCAGAACCTGTTTCTTCACTAAATTGTTCGATATTGATAGTGCTCAGCTGTTGCGACTATTCTCTCTCAACTTTACAACCTGGGTTGTCGGAGGGAAGTGGCAGTGTTCGCATCCATCGATAATCATAATTCATCATAACTAATTGTTATGCAAACCGTCATAAACACTAGAACTAGCGTTGTATATTTTCGCACACAAATCTTGAATTAATTATACAGCAATCCGATTTATCCATGATCTTGCCGGCAAATTTTCCATCAACTGAATAAAAATAAAAATGGTAGATTTCCCAAAAATGTAAGACCTTTTAAACAAATTTCCAAACTTAACCAAACATGTGAGAAACTTCGGACTAACGACATTAGCGGCGGCCATTATCGGTAATGACATCAGGGCTAAATTTAGCGTATCTATTCGCAAGGAAAGATATAGAAAAAATCATTTAAAAGGTATACACCCAACAGTCGCTAGGGTTTATACCGATAGTGGCTCTTTTGGCCGCTTCAGGAATGAGAGGGTTAATGAAGGCGGAAGAAAAACATATCTGCTTTCGAATATAAGTGTTACAGAAGAAGAGTCCTCCGTATATCTTGGACATAGATTAAAACAAATAGATCTATCCAGAAAGAACTCAAAACCAAAGAAAACTGGCTGATGCTACAGATGAGAATGATAAAATTTAAGCATTTTGGACACATAAAGAGACACGAAGGGTTGGAGAAGACCATCATGGAAGGAGACATTCCAGCAAAGAGGAAGACCATGGAGAAGATGGATTCAGGTCAGAACATAACTGATGGTTTGAGCATTATGGCTGCAGAGGTGGAATATCTGGCATACGAGAGAAATTCTAAGGACTGCTAAGGTGGCAAAGTTCTGCTCAGGACAAGCTATTTGATGATAAGAAATGACAATAACAGCTTCAGACTTGTGTTGTTGTTTTACTATCTTTGTGTATGATAGAAGGTTACTGTAGTCCCCACACAGAATCACATTCAGACTTGTGTTGTTGTTGTTTTGCTATCTTTGTGTGATAGGAGGTTACTGTAGTCCAATTCCAGAGCACACAGAATCACATGATACAAATGTGATCACTATTGTCAGTTTCCAGAGCACACAGAATCACATGATACAAATGTGAATCAGTATTGTCAGTTTCTAGAGCACACAGAATCACATGATACAATACGAGAGCACACAGAATCACATGAAACAAATGTGATCAGTATTGTCAGTTTCTAGAGCACACAGAATCACGTGATACAATACGAGAGCACACAGAATCACATGATTCAATACAAGAGCACACAGAATCACATGATACAAATGTGAATCAGTATTGTCAGTTTTCAGTTGGGACAGAATATTTTTTCTCCTCTAACTTAACCAATATTGGGAGCTTCTAGTAATGTTATTGTGCCTGCTATGTCGGTCTGGCCGATGTTGTACAGGGGTATCCTAGATGTCAAATCTTATTAAACACCATCAGGTTCTATCAAGCTGTTTTATTTCTATCCACCGGGCAGACTTTTGCCCTTGCAACAGATATATCTAGTACTTTATCCTGACCTTGATTCTGAGCCTGCCATGAGTTGCCGGGGCTCTCAAGGAATAGTGGCACCGCAACCTACAAGACATGCCGTAAGAGGCGACTGAGGTAGGGGCATAAGGAAGCTACCCTAGAAAATAAAAAAGCATCACAGAAATCGATGTGCTGGCCTACTTGTAGGCGCATAATTGGCATAACGTACAATCGCTCTTAGGCTCAGATTACATAGAAATCTCATAGTGGTTAAACAAGTGGTCGATATGGAGTGTTCGAAAAAGATTCTGAGCAATCTGCAGAGACAGCTTGTGTGAAAGTAGTTGATTTTCTTTCATATCTGCTAGACACTGTCCAAGTCTCACTGGTGTATAACAGATAATTGATGGTAAGATACAACTTTGAATTTGGTGAGCAATTCTTACTTCATTCTGTTTGCAGATATTGTCATATGTAGTCTTCCATATGCAACTCTGCGGTTTTAGACATTCTCTTGATGACCACAGATTCGACATTGTCACATGTAGTCTTCCATATGCAACTGCGGTTTTAGACATTCTCTTGATGACCACAGATTCGACATTCACTGTTGTCAATCTATCTCTAGTCTCTAATCCTGTTTGCCTTTCAGGGTCAGGTCGAAAATGGAGACACCTGGAGCAAACCTCTCTATGCACCTTGTCTTTCTCCATTCCTGATTTGCTGCACAGCTTCAGGGTAAGAAGAGTTTCTAGCATGGCTTTTGTGTCTTCCGTAGACTGTTATCTCTGAGGTCCACCTTTTGCTTTGTATCCACTGTATCTGAGCAGCATTGCTCTCTGTGGTGCACTGCCACTTGTTTTAATGGGTGTTTGTCGATGGAGATATTGGTGGTATTTTCCTCTCTAGCGAATGTCATTACTTCAGTTTTGTCAATGTTTATTCTCATATTGTATTCGTTACATGCTAACTGGAGTCTGTTAATGTGTTGCTGTAGCTGTTCCTCTGTTGTTGATACGATTCCTTGGAGGTCTGCAAAAAGAAATTCGTTTAAGAGTTCCCCAATGTTGTTCTCTTCACTAGTGTTAGCAGTTTTACAGATCTGATCTATATATGTGATGAGCAGCAGCGGTGATAATACGCATCCTTGTCTTAATCCTGACCCAACGTGGAACTTTTCTGATAGACCTGTGTTTGTTCTAACTGTGCACTGGCTGTTTATATAGATGCCCCTGCATAGGTTAATTAGGTGGTCATTAACTCCATAGTTTGACATTAGGTGGTCATTAACTACATAGTTTGACAATCCACAACTTATCTACACAATCCTATTGCTTATTTGTAACGCCACCGATCTGAGCGCAATAATAAGAGTTCTGTCACCTGTGAGAAACAACATCAGTGCATGTCAGTGGAATAAGTGGCGGGAAAGGATGGGGAAGAGGCTACTATATAAACATAGACAGTATTTCAAACAACAAACGAAATAATAACTCCTTACCCAAACTGTCTGGAAGGTAGAAGATTTGTAGTCCACTTTTCTAAGTCCCTGATGGACACATCAAATCTAGGGCTAACCACACCACACTAGAAATGACAATATATGATCAATTATTATAAATACATCATTTTCTCAACTCAGTAAGCTAGCACAACATAAGTGCTTGTGTAATGACATGTTGGTTTGCATGACAATATACATTTAGAAAATAAAACATAATCGCACATTGCCATACAAGATTTCATTGGTTGTATGAAGTAGTGTGTCAATCATAGCAACAGGGGATGTCAATATGAAATGATGGGGGTGGGGGCTATATGGTTTATGGTTGAAATAAAACAGTTATGGACAAACAGGCCGCCCAGTTGTGATCGGGACATCTTTTTTTATATCTGAAACTTGAAGGAAGAATCTGACATCATCTAATAGGCAATCAAGCATGTGGTCATCAAGTTTCATGATGATCAGAGTACACAGATGACACTCAAGCATGTGGTCATCAAGTTTCATGATGATCAGAGTACACAGATGACACTCAAGCATGTGTAGTTTTTCATGATTGAGTACACAGAGTGTTGGAGTGTTGTACCTAAATTATGTTCATACAATTATCAAATGGTATGTGTTGTATTCAGAACCAGCAAATGGTATGTGTTGTATTCAGAACCAGCAAATGGTATGTGTTGTATTCAGAACCAGAATGGTATGGTTGTATCGAACCAGCAAATGGTATGTGTTGTATTCAGAACCAGCAAATGGTATGGTGTATTCAGAACCAGCAAATGAGTCGTGATCTCTTCTTGTAAGGTGGTTGATAATCATTGAAAGTTCAGGTTAAAAGTCTGCAGACCTCTCAAGATCTGGGTTGTGTGTCTGCAAGCTGCACTCCTCTTTTGAAAATAAACAGACAAGCGAGCCAGTAAGCGAGCTCGGTTTCCCAGTGTCGATAACCAATTGCGTACATAGTCTCTAGCGGCTGAGCGTGTCTCTCCGATTTTCCCGTGACGAGCGGACCAGGCTACCAGCAAATAAGGGACAAGGCAGTGTCTGCTATTAAGACTCCCTTGCCCAGTCGTGATGTGATGCAGTCATTCTAAAAATTTTAACGCTCAGTGGTGGTCTCGTTAAAAGGCATGGCTCTCGCAACGAGCTTATGGGTCGGCCGGTAGAAATATAGTGTCGTGCTTTGCTTGGCGAGGCGCAGTCTTGCCTGCAAAACGGTGGGAAGCGAGCACTTGTTTCGCTTCAGTTTCATATTTTCACCGGGACGCCGGGATCCGCTCTGCACAGAGCACTGTCTCCCCACCCGAGCATTGTCGGTCCAGTCACGTCCATGACAGCTATCTGGTTGATCCTGTCAGTAGTCATATGCTTGTTTCAAAGATTAAGCCATGCATGTCTAAGTTCACGCTATCTCACTGTGATACCGCGAATGGCTCATTAAATCAGTCGAGGTTCCTTAGATGACATGATCCAGGTAGGCACGGAAAATGTGACCAGGCACCAAGGCAGAGCTGGCACGGCATGCAAGGAAAGCGGCAGGTGTGAGGACCATCCGAATGTGCAGAACTGGAAAGTCCAGCAGAGGTAAAGCCAGTGAGCGTTTCCGCTCGCAGGGAACTACTGCTGCCTTGTAGTTTGATTGGGGACAATCAAAAACTAGCGAGCAAACTGTACACAAAACTGGACGGTAGGCAAACCAAGCAGTCCATTAAACAGACGGATATAGCTGGGCAGATGACGCTCATCAGCCTGGGAGGGCAGGTCGTCTACGGGTCGCTGCCCTAAAAGAAAATAGCAGCCTGATGCCTTGTGGGTTTTGGATGGGGCAGCAAAGACTAACGGAGAGTGAACCCAGTAAATGCTGGTTGAAATCGAACATGCCGCTGAAGGATAAGCACCTGAGCTCCAATAGGTACTGAAGGCTGTGCATATACATCCGTTCTTGATGTTTGGCTGCTTATATATCACAATTGAATGATAAAAGCGGCCTAAGAATGATCGCGAGAGAGACCTCTCAAGTGTTCCGATGACATAATGTATTAACCAGAATTAGTTAACCAGAGAAAAAATGGGAAGTAAGATGGTTGGCAACAGACCCAATATACTCCATGTTATAAATATGGGATCTATTTTTTTTACAGAACTGCAGCAAACAGAGACACCATAGATACAAGATTGACACAACAGACAGAGACACCATAGATACAAGACTGCACAGACGAGACACCATAGATACAAGATTGACACAACAGACAGAGACACTATAGATACAAGATTGACACAACAGACAGACAGCATAGATATAAAATGGCCGACAGATGATACTAATATTATCACACCATACCAGCACTAATACAATCAAAAATTGACTGTCGACTTGCACATTATATGACTGACCTGACAGTACATGACCGTTGACCTGCACAGTATACGACTGAACACAGTAGCATACTAGTTCACATTTTCTACTTTCATGAAAATGTGTCACAGAAAAGTGTTGATATTTTGGTCACACAATCATGATCAAGTAAGTCTGAGAAAGTGAACACAGAATACATAAACACATCAACAGTAAGATCACACAGCAAGGTAAATGCTCCAATAAATAAATACCTTATTTAATCTGCCGGTCAGATTGACAACTATTTTGCCACTTCTATGGTCATCAATTTGTTCAAATTCTCCAATGTAACCTGTCAATGCATATTGTTACATTTGATTAAGTCAGAGACTGGTAAAGAAATAAACATGTATATAAATATATATATATATATATATATATATAATAGCATCAATGAGATTATACAGACTATAGTTAACTTGTATTAGCTAATAGAATCAAGCAATTCAACTGTACTCAGGACAATCCTCAACCATTTTAGTTTCAGCATTTCATACAAAGTCTCTACTCAACTCACATGGCAAAGAAAATAACTGCATTTATTTGTGAAATAGATTTCATCACAAATACAATTTCTAATCAATATTTGTGATTTAAATTTCAATTTGACAGTTAACTGAATATGAGAATAAGAATATTGAAAGTCTATTTCTATTCAAAAAGTGGTCAGCAGTTTTATTGCTGATAAATGTGTCCAAGTGAAAGGCTGCAAAGCTGTCTCCCTGAGGATGACTTTACAGAGGAAAGGTTTGTGTACTGATGGGACTAACAAAAGATATGAATCCTAGTCTCATTCATTAGAAAATGCTCAGAATTAAGGGTATTCATACTTTTAGTTCTGCGTTCTCACTCTTCTTCTGCATCCTCCCTCTCCTACATTCTCCCTCTCCATTCTCACTAGATTGGGATTTCAGATTCTCTAATAAAGGCAGCCGTCTGCCTCAAATTATCAGCCATGCCATATAGTTTGTCTTGGACGCTGGTGTAAGTGGGCCACCTCTTTCTTCTCAACTCTACATACTGGGGGCAGTTCTGTAGGATACAATTCCTATGATTTCTGCTTCCCGTTTGCCGACCTCTTCCGCAGTAAATTTTGGCCACCCCGTGATGGTAGGTCTGACATTCTTACTGTGTGGCTAAATCTCGAGGCAGATTGGCAACCGTAGAATCCGTTATCCCATTTCTCATTGTGAATGTGAGGGGTCGTTGCACCATGACCATGTTATGAGACTTACGGCCTGCATCCGTTTTCTGCAAGCATTTGTTTCGGGTTAGCATTCCTAGCAAGAAATATCTAAAATCCATGTTTATATCATATATAAACTCTGGGAAGCACTTACCATGTTTCATCATAACACAGAGGAAGCGAACAATAACTTTGGATGCAGGCCTTAGTAAAACCTGACGTTTACCACGCTTTTCAGCTTTGGATATGGAATTGAGAGCATCAGCCAACACATTCATATGAACCATCTTGGCAAACTGTAACGATACAAGAGGAGAGGCGATTTTGAAATAAATGTTGAACAAAACTAACTAGCATGTGCAAGCAATAATCCACTGATACGATCATATGATAATCACAATTCAACAGCAGACACCAGTGTAATGGTGTTGTGGACAGCATATATTATATTATTATATTTTAGAGGACAGTAAATGATACTTCAAAGTGCATGATTCACAAGATCTGTAATAATGTTTTACTTTCATCCGTCTTGATGTTCTTATGCTTTTTCGGATCCATATAAACTGATAAAGTTAAAGTGCAATTTGAAGTTTAGTTGGTCGTTCGAAATAGTAACATTCAGCTAACACTTAAGTGACTAGTAGAGTAGAATTCAAGTGTTCACCCTCTCAATAAGTTTAGTAAATAAATAGTATTCTTATATATTTTTAAAAAGTTAGTAGTTACTCAGTTGAGTTTGAGCACCAACTATCTATGATCGACTCTCACCCAACTCAGTTGGCAACTGTTACACCACTGTGTGACAGACATACGTACTCTCACATGATATACATTCTTGTAATACCAACAGTGACAAGAAAAATTTAAAAAATTTCTGAATGTATTTCAAAAACTAATTTGGTAGAACTTATTTAACTTATCATATCGTATATTCGAACCTACAGCTGTACTTACTCAATGTTGTTTATATTTAAAAGGACTACTGAATTGAGTATAATATTAGTTGTTTTTTTTATAACTTTCAAAGCAAGATAAAAATGCAATATAAAAATTGAGCGATGTTTTAGGTTCCGTTGTGCAATTAATTTGTGACGATATGTGCATGTATATCATAAGATGTTATTGGATATTATGAGGTACTAAAATGTCGACATACTTGATTTGCGACAGTATAGGAAAGGGAGATAAAATATTAGTGAGGTGCGAATAGTAGCTATTCGTTACTCAAATACCTATTCTTTTTATCATCATCAGTAGATGTCCGTCCAGAAATCGGCTCTGACAGCAGTCGAAAGTCTTTCTGTTCTGTCAAGTTGACCGGCGTCAGCTGCAGTCCTTCTCAGATCGTCAATGACATCTTGCACTCATCGTCTTCTAGGTCTTCTCTATTCTTCTCAGGCACCATTCCTTCTAAAATTACCTTCATGCACTCATGTGTTTGATGTACGAAATATTTAATTGTCTTGATGTTATGTTCTTTAATAACCATCTTCTCAATATCAAGCTGTTGCAGAACAGAAGCATTTGTTATGTTCTCTTCCTTGAATATAAGTACTCTTCTGTTAAGTACTAAGTACTATTACCTTTATACTGATCAAACAGGTCCGTGTTCAGGTTAAGCCCGTAAAAGAACCCTTTTCATTTCAAAATCGAGAGCATGCTGAAGCACTGCCGGAGCAAAATTCATTATAATTTTGGATTACAAAATAAAAGTCTTACAAAATATTTTTATCATCTTCTAAGTTACATTGGGGATCATCGCCTGTGCTACTTCTCATGTACTGTAGCTGAGATCTTCCTGTAAAAGAGATCAGAGCACATGGTTCTCACGTAGTGCAATCATGATGGTCTATCAATCAATCAATACCTGATATAAAGGAAAGAACTTTGGTTATTGGTTGCTAAACTGACGTCATTGGTTATTGGTTACTAAACTGACGTCATTGGTTACTAAACTGACGTCATTGGTTATTGGTTACTAAACTGACGTCATTGGTTATGTTATAAACTGACGTCATTGTTTTGGGTTTCTAAACTGACGTCATTGGTTATCGGTTACTTCTTCTTCTTTGCGTTCGTTCTTTACGACCAATTTAATACTCTTGTATATGTTTGATCTTTGCCAAGAACGTATACGTTGCATTAGTTTGTAGGCCCTAAACACATAGACTTCACATGTTTAGACATTGCATCCGATTTCAGCCAAACCTCTTAGTCACCTCTTACGACATGCGTGGCAGGTAACAGTGGTTCTATTCTTACACCCCAAATTTGGGTCCGGTAACCACGGCGTACTATCGGTTACTAAATGGCATCATTGGTTATTGGTTAGCTAAACTGACGTCATTGCACTCAGGGCAGACCCAAGTGCTTCTCCCCAATAGATATCAGGAAGATATGCATACTGAGGTTCGGTGGCGCGCTGATTAAACAACCTCAATCTGCTTCTGGAATCAGTTCTACCCGTACAACGGAAACCAAACTTCTTAAACCCTGGATTGATTCAAATCATTCTAGTGTCTTCATCAACAGACAGTTGTGAAGAGACCTAAGAACATCCCCTATCATCTTCAGCTCCACAATCGTGCTGTTGATGCCATCTGTCCGCCCTCTATTGCTGCAAATACCCGCAAGTCAAGACAGTATATCCACGTAAGTCGCTGAAGGTTAGAAACGTCTATAGACGACATCCACTCATACCAAAACCTCCATTTGGATCTTGTGAAGCATCACTGAGGTCAGACACAACAACGCCCCAATAAATGGAGTCACAGAAGGCCAATGGAGGGCAGAGTAACTGGATTCAACCTCCATTATGGTTGACGTAGATGCAATTAATCAAATCAAATAATGGGACAAGTACACAATTTTGAAATGAAAACATGTCACTATGAACTAAAAGGAACTGTACGACACAATATTCTGCCAACATTATGCTATCAGTGCCAAACCTGGACGCTGGCATCAAATGATAGAGGTAAACTAGTCACGACACAATCTTTCTGTCAACAGTATGCTACATGCAAACCTGACATGACATTAAACTATAGAAACTAGTCAACACAGAGCGAAGTGTCTGCACAGAACGATGTGAATTCATGAAAAGATCTTCAGAAAGGAAGACATCGGCCAACAAATTTGGTTACAACATCAGTACCGAACTTCATTTAAAAAATTAAATGGTTCGCACATAAGCAGATTATCACAGACAGTGCTCATCAAGCATCTATCCGATACAGTGGATCGGAGCAAAGACCATCATCAAATAGCTTGTCTGAGCAAACTGCCACTCACAGGTCCTTCGGAATTTCTCTCTCTATAGGCCAGATGTCCCTCTGCAGCCATCATGTTCAAACCATCAATTCATCCTGAATCCATCTTCTCCTGGTCTTCTCTTTACTCTTTGCCTATCTATGGTATGCCTCCTTCCATGATGGTCTTCTCACCCTTCAGTGTCTTTTTATTTGTCCAAAATGCTTCAATTTTCTCTTATTATTTGTAGCATCAGCAGTTCTTGATTTGAATTCTTTCTGGATAGATATATTTGCTTCTCTTCTGTCCATGATATACGAAGGACTCTTATGTAACACTTATATTCAAAAGCACATATATGTTTTCCACTGCCTTAGATAGTACAGAAATAACAGGGCATCAAGAGATTTAGGCAGTTTGGAGTTACCCGTTGTGCAAGTAGAACTGATGCCTGAGGCAGAGTGAAGTGGTGTTTAATCAGCGAGCCATGGGAACCACCAGTATGCATATTCTTTGATATATGGGGAGGACTGAGGCACCTATGTGTCTGCCCGAGTGCAATGACGTCAGTTTAGTAACCAATAACCAAACTCAGGCAGTGAAAACACTATTTACGAGTACCTCAAAAGACAATTGTAGAAATTTCTGTCATCCTGACTCACATTTAAGGCAGAAGAATTAGTGACAATAAGAAAAGATCCACGCAAAACAAGTTATATATGCAAAAGCCAATAATTACTTTCCTTCTAGCATTGACTTCTTATAGAAGTGTTAGTGATCTGTGCTTGTTTCTTTGCGGTCTTCTCTTGCTTTATATTCATTATACTTTTCTGGTGGCATCTTGGTAGCGATACAGGACATTCTGGTCAGGTGTCAAACCATTTAATCTGTTGCTCTTTAGAATTGCATGACTGGTTTCCCATCCAGTCTCCTTCTGATTTCTTCATTTCTAATTTTGTTTATTGTCACTGCAGCTCTTCTAATGACTATCTCTGTCGTTATGATTTCCCGCTCATTAGCTGCTGATTCCTTGTTTGACACTGGTAACATAGTGTTGGTCAGAAAATCGTTCATGAGATTTGTTTAGTTGTTACTGGTATCTCTTATGGACAACTTTCTTCTTTCTTCTTCTCTTTTGTCGTCACATGCTACGGGTTGTTGCCCAGTGTCATCACCTGCTAGGGTTGTTGCCCAGTGTCTGGTTTTCTGTTTTTGTCTTCGCTGTTCTGGTGGCTGTGTGATTGTTATTTTGCTCTTTCAAGGATTCTGCTACGCCATCTAACCATTTTCCGTGGTCTTCTCTTCCTTCTTTCCGATGTTTTGTTGTGAGACTTGTATCTTTGGGTTGATGCATTCTTATTAGTGGCCAAACCACTTCATTCTTTGTTTATCTATGTAATTCAAGCACGGTTTGTGCCAACTTTCTTTCTTATGCTGATGTTGGTGATTCTGTCTTTCTTGTGTTGTTGGTAACTTTTCGCAGGCAACGCATTTCACATGTAGTTATTTTTGTGACTGCGCTTTGCTCAATGTCCGTGTTTGGCTCTGGTAACACAAAGTAGGTAAAAAAATGCTGTTGATCATCTGTTGCTTAGCTGCCTGTGAAATTTTTGGGTGCCAGTATTTGCTTTTTGTAATCTAGCCTCTATCTCTCTATCCAGTTTTCCGTCTTCTGTGAATATGCTTCCTAAGTATTTGAATTCTTTCACTTGGTTTATTTTAGTACTATTGACATGGATGTCTAGATTATTATGTTTTCTTCCCATATTCATTATTTCTGTTTTAGTGTTGTTGATTTTCATGTCATGTTTTACACAATTTTTGTTCAAGGTGTCAATATGATGTTGTAGATCTTGTTCATTTTGATGTATCAGGCACTGATCATCTGCAAACAGCAGTTCATTTATTTCATCATTATCTGAATTTGACTCTTGAGTTATTTTATCCATATATGCAATAAAGAGTAGTGGTGAGAGGACACAACCTTGTCTAACACTATGTGACAACAGTGGTGTTAACTGTCCCAGTACTTGGTTAGCTTTTGTGATTTCGCTATCTATACTTCCATCTGCTGTGAAAATTGCTCCTAAGTATTTGGCCTCAATTGTTTGTTTTATGTCTACTTTCTGGAGTTTTATTGTAAGGCTTTCTGGTTTTGTTAATAATCACTAAATAACGATTAATAAACGAGTAAGAAGTAACGAGTATTTTTTGAAAACGTAGTAGCCACTAAAGTATTAATAAATAGTTGAAAAATACCTCATTAGCTATTTCCGGACCATCAACCTACAACTTCCTGGAAACCGTGTAAGTTAAAAAATAGAAAAGCAAACAATTGTTGACATTTTCTTTTCCTTAATGTCAGGGCTATGAACACACACACGATCTCACTCATTTTTTAGTTTTTGTGGAAGAGAGACTCATTCTAGTACGTTGTCATATAAAGTACTTGCAAGATATAGTTCCGATAATTACTTTATACTTTATTATTTAAACTTTGGTCCACTGACTAAAGATACGTTACGGTCTACAGGCCGATGCGTTTCCACCCTGGTTATCCTACTATCAGGAAAGAAAGAGAGCAACGGGAAATAGGTTAAACAAAGGACAATCTTGGATGGGTCAAGCCGAGAACTGTATTCAACAGGTGTGTTCACTTGAAGACATTGAACCCGGTGAAGAATGGGGGATACCAATCAAAATGCCAACAGGAATCAATACATCATTTTCGGTATGAATCAAACTTGATAAAGAATGCAGACAAAACAACACAGTGGTCGGGGAGACCAAGACTTTGAACTGTCTGGGCACACAGGAGTACACACCTGCATGTATACAAAGTGTCAATAAACATACTAAAGGAAACCCAGTTTTACTGCATACAACATGAATGTCAGGACAAGCTGAAAACATCACAAATAATCCATATAACCTATAGTTTTGTATTAGATCATGCAAGCGAGAAAGGCAGCAAGTGAGCAGATTGTCTAGCTGATATATCAGTGATCAAGGAAAGATAGGCAAGGGACAGGTCAGATTAGGCATCATCAATCTGATAAGAGAGGTAATTTGAATATTTTTCTCCACAGACTGTACTAATCTGCATTCATATCCAGAGTGAAGGATATGAGAATGAAACCGGAAGCTGACAGATATAAAATTGTGCCGCCCGAGTGGTTACTGGTGCCCAAATTTGGGGTGTAAAGAATAGAACCACTGTTACCTGCCGCGCATGTCGTAAGAGGCGACTAAGGAGGTTTGGCTGAAATCGGATGCACATGCCCTAAACGTGTAGAATTCTATGTGCTTAGGGGCCTACCAAACCAATGTGCAACGTATGCATGTTTTTGGCAAAGATCAAACATATCACAAAGAGTGATTAAAATTGGTGTAAAGAACGAACGCAAAGAAGAAGAAGAAGATAAAATTGTGCTAGGGATAGTAGTCAGTAACTTTCTGCTGATATAAATGTTAAGGAGTAGGTCTGAGCACCGATGGACCTGCCCAGAGTGCAATGATGATGATCCTCAGTAATTACTAACAATATCTTCTTCAAATGCTCCATATCAACCACTTCTTAACCACTCTGTGTGATTTGTATGTGATCTGAGCCCAAATGTAATTGTACGTTTTGCCAGTTATGCGCCTACAAGTAGGCCAACACATCCTATTTCTGCAACGCTTTTTATTTACTAGGGTAACTTCCATAGACCCTACATCAGTTGCCTCTTACAACATGCCTTGTCAGTAGCAGTGGTACTATTCTTTGCTTCCCTTATGGGCCCCGGCACCACACAGGTGTCTAATATTATAATTAATGTCATAAATTAAAAATGAATGAGCTGGACATCCTACAGAAACAACATCTCATCTTACAGCCATATATCTTGTTTTATAGATGTCAATTCATATTAATATATATATATATATATATATATATATATATATATATATTAAAAAGTTTTAAAATAATTCAGTTAGTGTTTATCAAGAAGAAACACTAGACATTCAAAAATTGAAATATAAATGATTGTGTGCATTGCAACATTATTAAAGAAGTTTGTATCTTTATTTCAGAGTCTTTGATTGATTGCAGTTAGAACAATGTCAGCAGACATTACCAGCGCCAGCAACATATCTGCCAGGAGGACTGTGAAGTACCATTATAATATGCAGCATCGTTCTAGTTTGCTCATGAAAGAACATGTAAAATCTACACTGTATTTTAATGTTATTTGAGACAATTGATACATTCACAGCATACACATAAATAATATGTTTAACTGATATATTCATGGTTCTGATCATATTTTTACAGGAGAGTCATTATTATCCTTGTCCAATGTGATGTTCTCCCAGATGACTCATGGTCTCACAGATGAGTCATTATTACACTTGTCCAATGTGATAGTCTCACAGACGACTCATGGTCTCACAGACAAGTCATTATTACACTTGTCCAATGTGATAGTCTCACAGACGAGTCATTAATACGCTTGTCCAATGTGATAGTCTCACAGTTGACTCATGGTCTCACAGATGAGTCATTATTACCCTTGTCCAATGTGATAGTCTCACAGACGAGTCATTATTACGCTTGTCCAATGTGATGGTCTCACAGACGAGTCATGGTCTCACAGACGAGTCATTATTACACTTGTCCAATGTGATAGTCTCACAGACGAGTCATTAATACGCTTGTCCAATGTGATAGTCTCACAGTTGACTCATGGTCTCACAGATGAGTCATTATTACCCTTGTCCAATGTGATAGTCTCACAGACGACTCATGGTCTCACAGACGAGCAATTACGCTGTCCAAGCAGATGGTCTCACAGGAGGTATGTTTACAGACAAGTCATTATGCAGCATCGTCAATGTATGTCTCAATAGAAAAAGCTTGTCAATGATATCTACAGTTGACTTTAATGTTATGAGCAATTATACTTGTCCAATGATATCCAAGAATATATGTTCTAGACTGAGTCATATTCGCTTGTCAATTGATAGTTACAGGAGTCATTATTATCGCTTGTCCAATGTGATGATCTCCAGACGAGTCGAGCTCATGATGTCTCACAGAGAGTCATTATTACCTTGTCCAATGTGATAGTTCTCACAGACGAGTCATTATTACGCTTGTCCAATGTGATGGTCTCACAGACGAGTCATGGTCTCACAGACAAGTCATTATTACACTTGTCCAATGTGATAGTCTCACAGACGAGTCATTAATACGCTTGTCCAATGTGATAGTCTCACAGTTGACTCATGGTCTCACAGACGAGTCATCTTTACCCATGTCCAATATGATGGTCTCACAGACAACTCATAGTTTCACAGACAACTCATGTGTCATCATGGTCCAGACGAGTCATTATTACACTTGTCCAATGTGATGGTGTCACAGACGAGTCATCTTTACCTTTGTCCAATGTGATGGTCTCACAAAAGTAATAATTGCTCTTCTCAAGTAGTAATAATTGTTCTTCTCAAGTAGTAATAATTGCTCTTCTCAGTGTAATAATTGCACTTCTCAAGTAGTAATAATTGCCTTCGTAAATACTCTTCTCAAGTAGTAATGCACTCTCAAGTAATATTGCACTTCTCAAGATAATTGCTCTTCTCAAGTAGTAATAATTGCTTCTCTTTTCTCAGCAGTAATAATGCCTTCTCAAGTAGTAATAATTGCACTTCTCAAGTAGTAATAATTGCCTTCCAGAGAATTGCACTTCAGTAGTAATAATTGCACTCTCAAGTAGTAATAATTGCACTTCTAAGTAGTAATAATTGCACTTCCAAGTAGTAATAATTGCACTTCTCAAGTAGTAATAATTGTTCTTCTCAAGTAGTAATAATTGCTCTTCTCAAGTAGTAATAATTGCACTTCTCAAGTAGTAATAATTGCACTTCTCAAGTAGTAATAATTGCACTTCTCAAGTAGTAATAATTGCACTTCTCAAGTAGTAATAATTGCACTTCTCAAGTAGTAAATTGCCTTCTCAAGTAGTAATAATTGCCTTCTCAAGTAGTAATAATTGTTCTTCTCAAGCAGTAATAATTGCTCTTCTCAAGTAGTAATAATTGCACTTCTCAAGTAGTAATAATTGCTCTTCTCAAGTAGTAAGCACTCAGATAATATGCATTCCAGTAGTAATAATTGCACTCTCAAATAGCACTTCTGTCCAATGTGATGGTAATAAATAAAGTGTTCAATGTGATGGTCTAGTAATAAATAAAGTGAAGAGTTTAATGAGAAGACAGACTTTGAAATCTTCTTCTTCTCTGAATGCTTCATATCGACCACTTGTTAAACCACTATTTGTTATATATATGTGATCTGAGCCTAAGAGCGATTGTATGTTGTGTCAATTATGCACCTACAAGTAGGCCAGCACATCCGATTTCTGCAACACTTTTTTTTATTTACTAGGTTAACTTCCTAGGATCCCTTCCTCAGTTGCCTCCTATGACATGCCTTGTAGGTCACAGTGTTACTCTTCTTTGCTCCCCTTGTAAGCCCCCGCAACACACAGACAAAACTTTGAAATTAAACAGATGATAGCTCTGGGAAAAATGCTCTTGTGAATAAAAATAGATCTATGCCATGTAGTGAGGAATCAAATAGATCTATGCTATGTAGTGAGGAATCAAATAGATCTATGCCATGTAGTGAGGTATCAAATAGATCTATGCCATGTAGTGAGGAATCAAATAGATCTATGTCATGTAGTGAGGTATCAAATAGATCTATGCCATGTAGTGAGGAATCAAATAGATCTATGCCATGTAGTGAGGTATCAAATAGATCTATGCCATGTAGTGAGGAATCAAATAGATCTATGCCATGTAGTGAGGAATCAAATAGATCTATGCCATATAGTGAGGAATCAAATAGATCTATGCCATGTAGTGAGGAATCAAATAGATCTATGCCATGTAGTGAGGAATCAAATAGATCTATGCCATGTAGTGAGGTATCAAATAGATCTATGCCATGTAGTGAGGTATCAAATAGATCTATGCCATGTAGTGAGGAATCAAATAGATCTATGCCATGTAGTGAGGTATCAAATAGATCTATGCCATATAGTGAGGAATCAAATAGATCTATGCCATGTGATGAGGAATCAAATAGATCTATGCCATGTAGTGAGGAATCAAATAGATCTATGCCATATAGTGAGGAATCAAATAGATCTATGCCATGTAGTGAGGAATCAAAAGGTTTCTCAGATCTATGCCATGTAGTGAGGTATCAAATAGAGTTCTGATCTATGCCATGTAGTGAGGTATCAAATAGCTTTCTCAGCTGTAGTGAAAGACAGTGCATTACAAAACAGAACAGCTTGTAGTAAGTAATGAACATTAAGGACAGTCCTTATTTGAGCTTATTAACTAAAGAAAATATTGATAAATCAGATATTAAAGGGTTTAAGCCAAAGGATTGGCTTCATTGCAAGTACACAGTCAGCTACAATCATTCTAATAGACAATATGATTTCTTTCACATTAGTTGCAGATTGTAAGACAAGTACAGTGTCAGCTACAATCATTCTAATAGACAATATGATTTCTTTCACATTAGTTGCAGATTGTAAGACAAGTACAGTGTCAGCTACAATCAACACTTGCTGATTTGGAAGCTGCTACACCTGCAGAGATTGACAGTTGGAGATCAAAAGCTGTCAAACTCAAAGAGCGCTCGCAGGAACTAGTTCTTACTTCTCAGGTTCTTATAAAAACTTATGTTCTTGGGCATGGGACCGGCATAACCTCCTCTTAATTGCCTTTAGCAACATGTGAGAGAAGTTAGCGGCTCTTTTATATGCTACCCCAAAACTACACGGAGGGATGCTATGTTATCCTGTTTGTCCTATACAAAACTACACGGAGGGATGCTATGTTATCCTGTCTGTCCTATACAAAACTACACGGAGGGAATGCTATGTTATCCTGTCTGTCCTATACAAAACTACACGGAGAGGTATGAGTGCTATGTTATCCTGTCTGTCCTATACAAAACTACACGGAGGGATGCTATGTTATCCTGTCTGTCCTATACAAAACTACACGGAGGGATGCTATGTTATCCTGTCTGTCCTATACAAAACTACACAGAGGGATGCTATGTTATCCTGTCTGTTCTATACAAAACTACACGGAGGGATGCTATGTTATCCTGTCTGTCCTGAATTACAAAAACTACACGGAGGGATGTTATATTATCCTGTCTGTTCTATATAAATATGAAACTGAAGAGACTGATAATAGCCGTCCATTTATATTTGCTGGAAAAAATACCAGCACTTGTAAAAGAAAAAGCTCACACAGTCGTACATTTAAAATACATGAGTGACATATAAAAATTATGTTGTATGCATTAAGCAATTTAAATCCAAAAATTGTCACAATTTGAAAATTACATCAGAACTGTTCCCATTGCTACAGAGTATATGCATTGTCTCTGCGATCTTCATGTGTAAGAAAGAGATTAGAGCACACATGGTCATTCACCAAAGTGCAATGATGACAGTCCTATCATTCATTCAATCAGTCTATGAAAACATATCTGGGGCATAATAATTGCAATATATATTTATACAGAAAGTTGGTTGTAGTTTGACATAATAATTGCAATATATATTTATACAGAAAGTTGGTTGTAGTTTGACATAATAATTGCAATATATATTTATACAGAAAGTTGGTTGTAGTTTGACATAATAATTGCAATATATATTTATACAGAAAGTTGGTTGTAGTTTGACACAATTGATTTGTAGAATTTATTTTTGATGTGATAGAACAGTTGCTACAATTAACTGTGGTGAAACATGTGATAAACAGTTGCTACAATTAACTGTGGGTGAAACATGTGATAGAACAGTTGTTACAATTAACTGTGGGTGAAACATGTGATAAACAGTTGCTACAATTAACTGTGGTGAACATGTGATAGAACAGTTGTTACAATTAACTGTGGGTGAAACATGTGATAAACATTGCTACAATTAACTGTGAGTGAAACATGTGATAGAACAGTTGTACAATTATGGAACAGTGATAATGCACATCTGTGGTGAAACATGTGATAAAACAGTTGTACAATTAACTGTGGTGAAACATGTGATAGAACAGCTGCTACAATTAACTGTGGGTGAAACATGTGATAGAAACATCTGTATACAGATAAACTGTTCATCGGGTGAAACATGTGATAGAACAGTTGCTACAATTAACTGTGGGTGAAACATGTGATAAAACAGTTGCTACAATTAACTGTGGGTGAAACATGTGATAGAACAGTTGCTACAATTAACTGTGAGTGAAACATGTGATAGAACAGCTTGCTACAGTTAACTGTGTGAAACATGTGATAGAACAGTTGCTTACAATTAACTGTGGGTGAACATGTGATAGAACACTGCTACAATTAACTGTGGGTGAAACATGTGATAGAAGTTGTAATGTAGTGGTGAAAAAAAAACAGTCTACAATTAACTTGTATAGAGCTTTCGAACATTATTTCTGAGTAGTAAGTGATAGAATATGCTACAATTACTCGTAATGTCAAACTAAACAGTTGTTACAATTACTTTTCCAACTTGATATGAAATACACAAAAACTGTGGGTGAACACGTGATAGAACAGTTGCTACAATTAACTGTGGGTGAAACATGTGATAAAACAGTTGTTACAATTAACTGTGGGTGAAACATGTGATAAAACAGTTGTTACAATTAACTGTGGGTGAAACCATGTAGTAGTTATGTAGTGAGAAGAAAAAAAAAACAACCAGGTCTACGTATCACTTTATTCAGAGCTTTCAATATATTTCTGATAGTAAGTGAAGTAGATATGCAAGAAGTTACTCGTAATGTCCAAACTAAACTAGTCTGTGTATTCTAGTACTTTTCCAACTTGCTATTGAAGATACACATACTATGTGACTATCATCAGGAGAAAGTCCTGAAATTTCTTTTTTTTTAAATCAGAATTTGATGGAAAGTTGAATTTTTCAATACAATTTCTACAGCATTTTTCTCTGTAAATTAAATTCAATTATTACAAAATAAATAATAATACATCTTCTTGACCTTTCAACTCCCAACTTACCGGCGATTGCAACATCTGCATAAACTATTTGTTAGAATTAGATAATAGACTATTTATTTATATAGATCTTTCTTTCTTTTTCTGTTCTCTAATCTTGTTTTACTCACAGCTCAGTAGATCTTTCTTTATCTGTTCTCAATCTTGTTTTACCTCACAGCTCAGTAGATCTTTCTTTTCTGTTCTCAATCTTGTTTTACTACAGCTCAGGTAGAAAACTTTTCTTTTATTTTTCTGTTCTAATCTTTGTTTTTGTCAAGCAAATCAGGTAGTAATGTTTCTTTTTCTTTCTGTTCTCAATCCTTGTTTTTACCTTAAGAGGCATCACTGTAGATCTTTCTTTTTTTCGTGTTTCATTTGTTTTACTATGAGCATCAGTAGTTTTTATTCTTTTCTGTTTCATCTTGTTTTTATTTATAGATCAGTGATATTTCTTTTTTGTTTCTCAATCTTGTATTTACTCAGAGTGTCAGTAGATTTATTTTTTTTTTTCTGTTGATAATTTTTTGTTTTACTTAGTGATTAATTGATTTTCCTTTTCTGTTATCTTCAATGTCTTGTTTTACTTAAGATCAGTAGATTTTCTTTTTTGTTTCTCAATCTTGTTTTACCTACAGATGTGTTTTCTTTATGTTCTCTAATTTTTGATTTTACTCACATCAGGATATAGAATGATAATTAATTTTATGTGACTGTAGTAAATTATGTCAGAGATTTATTTTTATGTTCACATATATATAAATTGAAATTATATTGATTGAAACTTAGTGATTTAATTTGATGTGTTTCATTAGTATTTTATTTGATGTTTTCACTTGTAGTGATTTATATTTTGATGTGTTCACTTGGAGTGTATTTATATTTGATGTGTTTCACTTTGGTAGTGTTATTTATATTTTGATGTTTTCACTTTGGTATGTTATTTATATTTTGATGTGTTTTCACTTTGGTAGTGTATTTATATTTTGATGTGTTTCACTTTGGTAGTGTTATTTATATTTTTGATGTGTTTTCACTTTGGTAGTGTTATTTATATTTTTGATGTGTTTTCACTTTGGTAGTGTTATTTATATTTTTGATGTGTTTTCACTTTGGTAGTGTTATTTATATTTTTGATGTGTTTTCACTTTGGTAGTGTTATTTATATTTTGATGTGTTTCACTTTGGTAGTGTTATTTATATTTTTGATGTGTTTTCACTTTGGTAGTGTTATTTATATTTTGATGTGTTGTAGTGTTATTTATATGTTGATGTTGTTTCATCTCAGTTACATTTTCTGCAATCTTTCTTAGGTTTCTTCTTCTTCACACGCCAAATCAACCACTTGTTAACCACTCTGTGTGATTTGTATGTGATCTGAGCCTAAGAGCGATTGTACGTTATGCCAGTTATGCACCTACAAGAAGGCCAGCACATCTGATTTCTGCAATGCTTTTTATTTACTGGAGTAGCTTCTCTAGGTCCTACATCAGTCGCCTCTTCGATATGCCTTGTAGGTTGCAGTGGTACTATTCTTTGCTTCCTTGCAGGATTTCTTAGGCAAAGCTATAAAACATATTTGAAAATCTTTGATATCTATTTCCTCTACTATACATGTCACTATCTAGTTAGTACATATTTCCTCTACTATACATGTCACTATCTAGTTAGTACATATTTCTCTATATACATGTCACTACTAGTAGATATTTCTCTATTATACATGTCACTATCTAGTTAGTACATATTTCCTCTATTATACATGTCACTATCTAGTTAGTACATATTTCCTCTATTATACATGTCACTATCTAGTTAGTACATATTTCCTCTATTATACATGTCACTATCTAGTTAGTACATATTTCCTCTATTATACATGTCACTATCTAGTTAGTACATATTTCCTCTATTATACATGTCACTATCTAGTTAGTACATATTTCCTCTATTATACATGTCACTATCTAGTTAGTAATATTTCCTCTACTATACATGTCACTACTAGTACATATTTCCTCTATTATACATGTCACTATCTAGTTAGTACATATTTCCTCTACTATACATGTACTACTAGTACATATTTCCTCTACTATACATGTCACTATTCTTCTTCTTCTTCTTCGGCGTTGTTCTTCAGACCAATTTTAATCACTCTTTGTGATAGGTTTGATCTTTGCCAAGAACGTGTATACGTTGCACATTGGTTTGGTAGGCCCCTAACGCATAGACCTCTACACGCTTAGGACACATGCATCCGATTTCAGTCAAACCTCCTTAGTCGCCTCTTCCGACATGCATGGCAGGTAACAGTGGTTCTATTCTTTAACCCCAAATTTGGGCCCGGTAACCACTCGGGCGATGTCACTATCTAGTTAGTACATATTTCCTCTACTATACATGTCACTATCTAGTTAGTAAATATAACAATCATCATAACAATATGTGCTTTATTCTCTTTGAATTTCAAAGATAACATCAACATTTGTTACAGGTGATGAATAAAATACATACAGAACTAGCTTGTGCTCGAGCTGACTTGAGTGATGCCCTCCTTGGAAGAAAGAGAGATATCAGTACAAGCAGGCAAAGGGTCATCTTGTTGGATAACAAAATCAGAAGAATCTGATCCAAGTATGTAATTAGTTTTCTACTATCATCATTTTATTTCTGATCTAAGTTTTGTATAGTGTTTCCTGCTCACATTTCAGCATTCTCTGATCTCAAGTTTTGTTTAGTGTTTCCTACTCACATTTCAGCATTCTCTGATCTCAAGTTTTGTATAGTGTTCCTGCCTCACATTTCAGCATTCTCTGATCTCAAGTTTTGTATAGTGTTTCCTACTCACATTTCAGCATTCTCTGATCTCAAGTTTTGTATAGTGTTTCCTGCTCACATTTCAGCATTCTCTGATCTCAAGTTTTGTTTAGTGTTTCCTGCTCTCACATTTCAGCATTCTCTGATCTCAAGTTTTGTATTAGTGTTTCTACTCAATTTGCATTCTCTGATCTCAAGTTGTATAGTGTTTTCTGCTCCCATTTCAGCATTCTCTGATCTCAAGTTTTGTATAGTGTTTCCTGCTCACATTTCAGCATTCTCTGATCTCAAGTTTTGTATAGTGTTTCTCTCACATTTCACATTCTCTGATCTCAAGTTTTGATAGTGTTTCCTGCTCACATTTCAGCATTCTCTGATCTAAGTTTGTATAGTGTTTCTTCACATTTCAGCATTCTCTGATCTCAAGTTTTGTATAGTGTTTCCTGCTCACATTTCAGCATTCTCTGATCTCAAGTTTTAGTGTTCCTCTCATTCAGCATTTCTGATCTCAAGTTTGTATAGTGTTTCTACTCATTTCAGCATTCTCTGATCTCAGTTGTAGTGTTTCCTGCTCATTTCAGCATTCTCTGATCTCAAGTTTTGTATAGTGTTTCCTGCTCACATTTCAGCATTCTCTGATCTCAAGTTTTGTATAGTGTTTCCTGCTCACATTTCAGCATTCTCTGATTCAAGTTTTGTAAGTGTTTCCTCTCAATTTCAGCATTCTCTGATCTCAGTTTGTATAGTGTTTCACTACATTTCAGCATTCTCTGATCTCAAGTTTGTTAGTGTTCCTCATTTCAGCATTCTCTGATCTCAAGTGTTATTTGTTATTAATCTTTTTTTTCTCATTTATTTATGATATAGTTGTTAAATTTCAGGCAGATTGAAGGTTAGAATGGAGCAATGTACAAGAGATAACAGCAGTAAGAGCCATGAGATATTTACTTGACTATTCAAATATTGAGCTTAAAACGAAGATATAATGATCATATGCCTACCTTCACAGAGGACAATATTGTTATTTACATGGATAGGTTGATTGTTCGTAATTTAGGTAGCACATTGGCTTTCAAAGCTCAGTGTAGCGGTAGTGTTGGTAGGAAAGAGAGTGGTTAGAGAAGAGAGTTGTTAGGGAAGAGAGTGGTTAGGGAAGAACGTTGTTAGGGAAGAGAGTGGTTAGAGAAGAGAGTGGTTAGAGAAGAGAGTTGTTAGGGAAGAGAGTTGTTAGGGAAGAGAGTGGTTAGAGAAGAGAGTGGTTAGAGAAGAGAGTGGTTAGAGAAGAGAGTGGTTAGAGAAGAGAGTGGTTAGAGAAGAGAGTGGTTAGGGAAGAGAGTTGTTAGGGAAGAGAGTTGTTAGGGAAGAAAGTTGTTAGGTAATAGAGTTGTGGTTTTGCTGTGACCATAAGTAGTTTGACTATGAAAGTTATGGCTGTGACTAAGACAGTGGCCTGGCTGGAGATATAGAGTGCCATCCATGTCTGCATTCTTATTGACTCAATGAGCATGCTCAGGAAGATCTTGGCCGGTTGTGAATATAAACAGTTGCTGGAGTCTTGTTGAGTTTGGAAATGTAGAGAGTCACCTTCATTTTCATACCTAGACATGCTCGAGTAAACCGAAGTGAACAAGCAGACAAACTTCCGGGCATGGCTACAGTAGTCATTGGTAGAGCAATGGACAGAACTGATGTCCTGAGTACCATTATGGAGACGGGTTGGACAGGGGATTCAAATGTTGATGCATTTAATGTCCATGTCCAAATTGCAAGAACTTGAGGTCAAACCTGGTGTAGCTAGATTTTAATAATATACAGGAGTAGGCAATGTTTCATTAACCAGCACAGAACTGGGACTGTCAGTTGCCGCATGTTGACAGACATACTGAAGATGAGATCAGACCATGCTGACAGACATACTGAAGATGAGATCAGAACATACACCTGAGTGGTTATCGGTGCCCAAATTTGGGGTGTAAAGAATAGAACCACTGTTACTTGCCACCATGTCGTAAGAGGCGACTAAAGAGGTTTGACTAAAATAGGATGCACATGTCTTAAACGTGTAGAATTCTATGCGTTTAGGGGCCTACCAAACCAATGTGCAACGTATCACATTCTTGGCAAAGATCAAACATATCACAAAGAGTGATTAAAATTGGTCGTAAAGAATGAACACAAAGAAGAAGAACATGCTGACAGACATACTGAAGATGAGATCAGAGCATGCTGACAGACATACTGAAGATGAGATCAGAGCATGCTGACAGATATACTGAAGATGAGATCGGAGCATGCTGATAGACATACTGAAGATGAGATCGAAGCATGTTGACAGACATACTGAAAATGAGATCAGAGTACTTTTGGACTTGTTTCTTGTGCAGTGAGAATGATCCGATGACTAACAAACTAGTGAGAATGATCCGATGACTAACAAACCAGTGAGAATGATCTTCTTCTTCTTCAGCGATCTCTGGTCATGCGCTTAATTTACTGTGGACCACAAACTGGGCAGACAGCTTCAGGTCTGTCAGGTTTCCCCAAAGCTTAGTTTTCAGGTCGACTGGGTGTGGCCACATGTTGCTTCTCAGCTCACACAGAAGAGGACAGTCTTGCAGGATATGCTCTGGTGTCTGTTCTGCCTGCTGACACTGGCAGAGAGCTGTTTGACTTATTCCTAGTCTGTATAAGTGTTTGTTGAGTCTGCAGTGTCCGGTGCGTAGTCGAAATATAATGACCTGGTCTGTTCTACTTAGGTCTTTGAGGAGTCTTTTCCATAATCATATCCAGTGTTTGTCTTCCAGTCCACTGCAGATTTTTTCTGTATGAGGGTTTTGACCTCTTGAAAAGACAAGGGTTGGTAAATTTGCTCTTTGGCACTGCCCTCCTTAGCTAAGACATCAGCACTCTCATTGCCTGCAATGCCACAGTGAGATGGAATCCACTGCAAGTGAATTTCTGCCTTTTCTGAAAGCTGAGCAAGTTCTCTTTGTAGTTTTGTACTGTGCTGTCAGTGGATTTAGCCTCCAGGGCTTGTATAGCTGACAGTGAGTCTGTAAGAAATACCATCTTGCCTGCAGGTGCTTGCAGCTTATTCATGTGCTGTGCTGCCATCAGAAGGACTAAGAGTTCTGCTTTGTAGTTGGAACATATTCTTCCAGTAGGAGCCGCTAGAGACACAGTGGTAGCATCTGGGTGCCTAATGTACACTCCTGCTCCACCATTCATGGTTGCCTCCATTGCCGATCCATCTGTGTAAATTCTTATCCAGCTGTCTTCTGGAAACATGTAATGGAGATGTTCCATTGTAATTGCTTTTTCACTAGATTAGGCTCGGCATCTTTGCTTAATAATTTAGGGATGGAGGTTGAGAAGTTTAGTGCTACTGAGTCTGGTTCCCAGTGATCAAAAGCAATTCTTCAGGTATGGAATTATGATTTAGTAGCAAGTATGACTTTCCTATTTCTTTTGCTTTGTGGTTTAGACTTGTGCGCTTTAGTCTGTTCTTTGTTCTAGCGGCCATTTTTTCATGCAGTGGATGGTGAGGCATTCTTTGATCCTTTCAGTCTGTAGAATCACTTTTCTCCTTCTTCTGTCTTCCAAGGGCTGGATGTTGGCTGCCTTTTCAATTTCTACAATTGGTGTAGATTTCATGGCTCCAAAATAGTACGCAGACACCTGTTTTGTGTTTTTCCAGTATCGATTTGTTTGAATGGGCTGCTGATATCCATGTCGATGATGCATATTCCAGAGTCGGTCTAACTGCACCAGTGTACACCTGACTCAGGATTCGAATATCAGCTCCCAGGTAGTTCCAGCCAGCTTCCGCATCACACTTTGTTTCCTCATAGCCTTTCTGTTTGTTTCATTATGTGATGTTTCCATGTCAGACGACTGTCAAGCTTAACTGCCAAAAAGGTTGGAGTAGGGGAAAGCGGGACGATATCATCGTTAAATTTCAGTCTGAAGTGTTCTTCCTTTGTTGACAATGAGAAAAGCGTTGCTATAGTTTTGCTCCGGTTTATTTCTAGACCCCATTTACTTGCCCACATTATGACGCTGTTCAGGCTGGCCTGGAGTTTAAAGATGGCAGGACCCAGAAACTCGGAGGTGTACCACACAGCTAGATCATCAGCATGGAGAGAGTGTGATACATGTCTGGGCAGAGTTTGTGGCAGATCATTAATATATACCAGGAAAAGCAATGGGGACAGTACGCTGCCCTGTGGGACTCCTGCTCTTAATTTGAATCTGGGACTGTGCACTCCATCCAATTTACAGATGCTTGTCTATGGGTAAGAAAGTCTTTTATCCAATAGTACATTCTACCCGTATTCCACTGCGTAAGAGCTTGAGTAGCAAACCATCTTTCCAGACTTTGTCGAAGGCCTTAGACATGTTGAAGAACACTGTGAGGGTTTTCTTCTTTTCTTGGAAGCCATTTTCTATGTCCTGTGCGAGGTATGCCACTTGGTCATCAGTGCTTCTATGCTGCCTGTAGCCTGTCTGGGCTGGATCCAGTTTATGGTTGGATTCTAAAACCACTGGAGTCTAGTGGTTATCACTCTCTCCAGCAGTTTTGCAGTGCAACTTAGCAAACTTATAGGTCTGTAGCTCTGCAGGATCCTTTTGTCTTTTCCACTTTTGAAAATTGGGTGGATTGTGGCATTTTCCAGATGTCTGGGACTCTCCCCTGTCTCCAACTATTGTTAAAAATCTGGAGTAGAAGACTGTGCTATTGGATCTATTTGTTTGAGCATGTCGTTTGATACTCCATCTGGTCCCGGGCCTTTTTACGATTGAGCTTTTTCAGTGCTCTCTGCAGCTCAGTCAGTGTGATGTCTACCTCCATACAGGGTTCACTTGTTGCTTTTTGAATGTAGCATTTATCTCACTTCTGACTTCTTTCCCTTGCTCCTGACATTGAGCATGAGCTTTCTTGCTTGTAACACTGGGCCATCAGGTGGCTGCTCGCTTTCCTGTGAGAAGTTGTTCTCCTTGCTGGAGAACTGTTTTCCCTCTAGATGGGTTGTCATCATTCAGGGCTTTTGTAAGTCTCCACAACTTTTGAGTATCTTTTTCCATGTTCAAAGAGGCTGTCTTTTCTTTCCAGGATTTTCTACACTGCTGGTTTCTTTCTCTAACATAAAGGGCCCTTGCTCTATTGTGTTGCATTACATTTTTGTCCGTTGGTGCGAGTTCCATTGTATTTCTGGCACTGCAAGCGAGCTGTGGAGAACTTCCATCTCTGGTGTCCAATATGGCTTGTAGTTTTTCTCCTCCCTCTGGGTATAGCCTTTTTGCAGCATCTAAAATGGCTTTATTGAATGAACGTGATCTCTGTTCACTTTTCCAGATTGATTAATTTCTTTACAGTACTTGTCTGCTAGTTCTTGGAATAGCTTCAGTCTGCCTTTTGTAATTCCCAAATAGGGCAGAGTTTGTAAGTTCCTCCTTGTTAATGTTATTTATGAGGAGTTTCACTGGTCTATGGTCACTACCTCCAATCTGGTCGAAGACTTGCCTTTCGGTTATCCTGTGAATGTCGTCTGTAGCAAAAGCCAGATCTGGGGTGCTTGTTGTGCGCCACCGTCATGAGTAACATGTGTGAGGATCATCTGGGTGGTTGAGAATGGTGAGACTGTTGGTGATCAGCCATTCTTCAAGGCTTTCACCTCGAGGATCTAGCGTGTCATAGCCCTAGCTTGGTGAGTGGCTGTTGAAGTCTCCTACTATAAGCAAGTTGTCATCTTGAACTTTGATAGCTTCCAGCTCAGTTTGAATGGAGGGTGGTGAGTATATATTGTATAGTGTCATCTTAGTGTTGTTGATAAGGAGTTGAACAGCTATGAATTCTGTGCTCATCTGATTGGACCTGTGAAGTTCAACTGCCGGTATGGAATTACGAACTAGTGTTACTACTCCACCCTTATGTCTATTTTCTCATCCTGACGGAAGGTTTCAAATCCCTAATGCTGAATCTATTTCCCGGATTAAGGTGTGTCTCTTGGATACAGCAGATGTCAATCTTTCTGCTCGCAGACGTTCCTCTAGCTCTCGTTTTTGTTGGTTACCCCTTCTGCATTCCATTGCATAATTGTGAGGGTGAAAGTTTGTCCTTGCTGCCAGTAGTAATACCCTGTCCTCCCTGGCTTTGCAAGAATCAACAGGGCCGCCAGTAGCTAAGGGTGGACCCCTTCGAGGCAGGGTCGGTAACACCACCACCTGGCTGTTTCCCATGGTGGTGGCACCACAGTTATATAAATATTTACGCATGGCCATTTGAGTTGTTCGTATGTGTCGATTCCTCCCGCCAATAATGGCTGACACATTCCGTTTCTGAGGACATCTTTTTTTTGAGGTTGTTCTCTAGACAGTTGCAGTCCCTGCTGACGAGATCTGTCTTCCCGGGTTTGTCTGGAGTCGTCCTACTCTAGATGACTTCAGCCTTCTGTTGCCGGGCTCACCAACCCAGGCTTTTATGCAGGGTGTGCTCCTTGGACACTGTAGTTTAATCCCTTATGCTTAAGGGAAAGTGTCATAAAAGTAGAAGACAAGACAAGAAAAAGGATGTCCTCCTCAAGAGAGAGAGGACAAGTGCTATTTGTCCCATAGCTGGGGATGGGTTGGTTGCAGCCAGAGCATTTACCACTCGCTGGTGGGTTCTGCACTGTCACCTTATGAGGCCCCATCCTGCTCCCCGCCTTTTGATCTGGCCTTTCACCTTCAGTCTGTTCGGCTTGGTTAGACCTGCCAGGAGTTAGACTACCGCCTACATAGCCTGAAGGATCCTAAAGGCACACAAACCCTCCAACCACGATAAGGTAGGCTAATATGGAGGGTGAGAATGATCTGATGACTAACAAACTAGTGAGAATGATCTGATGACTAACAAACTAGTGAGAATGATCTGATGACTAACAAACCAGTGAGAATGATCTGATGACTAACAAACCAGTGAGAATGATCTGATGACTAACAAACCAGTGAGAATGATCTGATGACTAACAAACCAGTGAGAATGATCTGATGACTAACAAACCAGTGAGAATGATCTGATGACTAACAAACCAGTGAGAATGATCCGATGACTAACAAACCAGTGAGAATGATCTGATGACTAACAAACCAGTGAGAATGATCTGATGACTAACAAACTAGTGAGAATGATCTGATGACTAACAAACCAGTGAGAATGATCTGATGACTAACAAACCAGTGAGAATGATCTGATGACTAACAAACCAGTGAGAATGATCTGATGACTAACAAACCAGTGAGAATGATCTGATGACTAACAAACCAGTGAGGATGATCTGATGACTAACAAACCAGTGAGAATGATCTGATGACTAACAAACCAGTGAGAATGATCTGATGACTAACAAACCAGTGAGAATGATCTGATGACTAACAAACTAGTGAGAATGATCTGATGACTAACAAACTAGTGAGAATGATCTAATGACTAACAAACCAGTGAGAATGATCTGATGACTAACAAACTAGTGAGAATGATCTGATGACTAACAAACCAGTGAGAATGATCTGATGACTAACAAACCAGTGAGAATGATCTGATGACTAACAAACCAGTGAGAATGATCTGATGACTAACAAACCAGTGAGAATGATCTGATGACTAACAAACTAGTGAGAATGATCTGATGACTAACAAACCAGTGAGAATGATCCTATGACTAACAAACTAGTGAGAATGATCCGATGACTAACAAACTAACTATTAATGTTATAATTTGTTGTAGTTTTCTAACGAGTATAGTTTTATCAGTCTGTATGTTTGCTAGTTGCAATGATGCATAATAATGTGTTGTTTTTGTTTACATTAGTTTCATCAACTCACAAATTATGTTGCAGTTAAAATGAGGATTCTGTGCACATAAATATGCATTAGGTTTAAAATTTGGAGTGAATAATGTGTTTGCCAGGATCTAATCTCTACTAACTAGGGACATAAACTAAGCTTATCTTTTTTTTTATTGTAATAAAATAATTCTACTTTAATTTCGACTGACGACATCATGGTACTCATTTTAATTGTGTTTTGTATAGCCGTATGTAAATTCAGAAATCTACTCTAAATATCTGGGGGGTTTTTTTTGCAATAAAACTAGATCATAGATATCTCTAGAATTTTCTCATTGTAAATTGAGCTTATAATTTTCTTCTTCTTTTTCAAACTCTTCATATCAACCATTGGTTAAACACTCTGTGTGATTTGTATGTGATCTGAGCCTAAGAGCAATTGTAAGTTATGCCAGTTATGCACCTACAAGTAGGCCAGCACATCTGATTTCTGCGATGCTTTATATATTAGGTAGCTTCCTAGGTCCTACATCAGTCAACTCTTATGACATGCCTTGTAGGTTGCAGTGGTACTATTCTTTGCTTCCCTTGCAGGCCCCGTCACATGGCAAGTTAATAATTTGAAAAGAACTAACTTTCTTTTTTCGTTATATTTATTTAGCACAGTTTTTTTTATCTAGAAAGCCAACCTTTTTTGAAACAGTTAATATTATATTTTCTTACAGACAACAATGAATGCAATATGTTATATTTTCTTACAGACAACAATGAATGCAATATGTAAAATTTAATTTTAAAATTGTAACTGTGACATTCAAAATAAAATGTGCATCCATTTTCAAAATAAAAAGCAAACAGTTCACTTGATGTAATAATGTCACAATTTGTTGAACTTCTTCTTCGCGTCGTTCTTTACACCAATTTTAATCACTCTGTGATATGTTTGATCTTTGCCAAGAACGTGTATACGTTGCACATTGGTTTGGTAGGCCCCTAAACGCATATATTTCTACACGTTTAGGACATGTGCATCCGATTTCAGCCAAACCTCCTTAGTCGCCTCTTACGACATGCATGGCAGGTAACAGTGGTTCTATTCTTTATACCCCAAATTTGGGCCCCGTAACCACTCGGCGATTTGTTGAACTGTTTATCAATTCTTAATATTCTGTAATATTTGGAGAAAATTTTTTTTTTTTTTTGTGTGTGTCCTTTATTATGTTTTTTAATGAGTTAAGTTGACATGGGACAGTTATGCTGACCTCCCTCTATGTGCAATCAGATCTGATAACAAACGACAGTATAACTCTAGATGTGGTACTTTATAGTGGAGTTTTCTGTTTGTCAAATCTTACAGTGACCCATCTGTACAAATTTGTGTTGTGTTGGATAATATGAATACACCTTGGCCGAAATTGAGATTTGTCTGTTCTACATGGGATAAGGTCCCAACAGGGATGCAACATATACTCATAGACTGAGTGCAAACCACACAAATCACAACGTAGATTCACATTCTTAGTGCAAACCACACAAATCACAAGAGTTGTTAACTTGGTTGATAAGAACGAGCACGCCCGAAAATGGTTCAGGCCCAAATTTGGGGTGTAAAGAATGGAACCACTGTTACTTGCCATGCATGTCGTAGAGGCTATTAAGGAGGTATGGTGAAATCGGATGCATGTCCTAAACGTAGAGGCTATGCTTTAGGCCTCAAACCAATGTGTAAGTATACAGTGTTAGGCAAAGACCAAACATATCACAAAGAGTGATTAAAATTGGTCGTGAAGAACAAACGCAAAGAAGAAGAAGAAGAAGAAGAAGAACGAGCATGAACAAACAACAGCACAAGCTTAGTTTTTTAGCTCATGAGATTGACAAATGTGGACTAGTCAATCTGAGAATGTTGTTAGGTTTTGTTTATGTCAGCAAATACTTAATGATTACAGTAGTCTAAGTAAACATTATATGCAAGTAAATAATATTATTAAGTTAAAATCTGAAGAAACTAATTTCTGATATCCTTAGGAGGATATTTTAGGAACCCTTTCATACCTCGTGGTTATAGGTCAATACAGTGTTAGGCCTGTATTTTTCATTGACCGTCGGCACACGATGGGTGATGTGGTCAGCATCACGCCGCCGCCTTTACTTTCCCATAGCATGTTTGGTACAAATTTGAGGCTGGGTCGACCTGAGAGCCGTCGTGGTCGGGAAAATCTGATATCCTTATCTGTTTCTATTTTTATCTTCATAAAATAATTTGTGATTGCCCCATGCTATAATTTTATTAATTTTTGTTCACAGCTCAAAGTTTGTACTACAGACACGGAGGCACATGTTAAACTTGATGATAGAGCTGACGATGAAGAAAGAGTAGACAGAGAGAAGGACAGCACAGACAATGAAGATAGAGCAGACAGAGAGAAAGACAGCACAGACAATGAAAATAGAACTGATGATGAAGATAGAGTAGACAGAGAGAAAGACGGCACAGGCAATGAAGATAGAGTAGACAGAGAGAAAGACAGCACAGACAATGAAGATAGAGCTGACGATGAAGATAGAGTAGACAGAGAGAAAGACAGCACAGACAATGAAGATGAAATAGACAGAGAGGAGGACAGCACAGACAATGAAGATGAAATAGACAGAAAGGAGGACAGCACAGACAATGAAGATGAAATAGACAGAGAGGAGGACAGCACAGACAATGAAGATGAAATAGACAGAGAGGAGGACAACACAGGTGCTAAAGAGTTTCACCATCATTATGATACATTAATGACATTATCTACTGAGACTACAACAGATGATTGTGAAGAAACATACACACAAAAAAAGAAAAATATGAAAAAGGTGGCAGATATGAAGAAAGACGTTGAATGTAAAAAAGATGGACTTGAAAATTATGAGAAATATGAAAAGGATGAAAATAAAAAGATTTTAGGAAATGGAAAAACAGAAAATACAGACAAATGAGTTACTATTACAACATCCAGTAGAAGAAAATGAAGAAAATATCCCAGGTTGGTAGCGTCTGTCTGAACTCTTGACTTGACAGTTCTTCATTTGGACATATAACTTTTTCTTACTGTCTTCAGTATGTATGTCATTCAACAATATTTATTTTTCTGTCTTCTCTCTCTCCCTCTCTATCTCTCTCTCACTATATTTCTCTTCATTCTCTCCAATCTCTCTCCATTCTCTCCAATCTCTCTCCATTCTCTCCAATCTCTCTCCATTCTCTCCAATCTCTCTTCATTAACAAATATATATATTGTCATGTTTATTGTATCTGTTGTTTTTTCACATTGAAAATATTTATCATTGACAGTTGCTCATTATACAGTATTTTTATCATTGACAGTTGCTCACTAGACAGTATTTTTATCATTGACAGTTGCTCATTAGACAGTATATTGATCATTGAGAGTTGTTCATTAGACAGTATATTGATCATTGACAGTTGCTCACTAGACAGTATTTTTATCATTGACAGTTGCCCACTAGACAGTATTTTTATCATTGACAGTTGCTCACTAGACAGTATTTTTATCATTGATATTAAATGTATTGAAAAACCAATTTCTGTTTATTATTTAGATACATTGTTATTGATATTTTCAGAAGTAATTTCTCCTTGCGACACAGACCTTGAACATTTACAAACAGATTGTTGTCAATTTGAGTACAGTGACTTTGCTCATCTGTTTATTCAGTCTAACCCTGTGTCCTACCACCAAATTGGCCTAGCAGTCCCAGAATCTTTTGTTAAAAAAGGTAGCTGGTCTCATTTAACATAATAATTCACAGTTGAGTACAAGATAAATAAGATTTTCCACTTACAGGTGTAATATGTTAGATGATACAGCTACTACTTACAGGTGTAATATGTTAGATGATATAGCTACTGCTTACAGGTGTAATGTTAGATTATACACCTACCACTTACAGGTGTAATGTTAGATGATACAGCTACTACTTACAGGTGTAATGTTAGATAAGACAGCTACTACTTACAGGTGTAATGTTAAATGATATAGCCATAATGTCATATTGGTGCATTACTGTAAAAATTACAATTTAGTTTCAGACTCGCCAAATATGCCGCCAACATCAAAGGAAACAGTTATATTACAAAATCCAAATAGGGGAAGACTGCATAAACTTGGTAAATAGTGAAACACGTAAAACAAAGTACTATAGTTTTACAAAATACATAAACAGTGACGATAAACAGCAACGTTTCGACCAACAAGGCCTTTATCAAGCAAACGAACAAACAGGAGTGACAAATTAAAATGAAACACAAATGGACGACTCAAATACCAACGTATCTAAGGAAAATCTAGGTTTCTATAGCAATTTCTTCCATCAAACATTTGTGTCTGTATAATTCCAAGATTGGGTGCAAAGTTTTACTACTGTAGAATTGATGGTTTTGCTGCAATTCGCATTGGACTGTGGGCATAAGTTGCTGGACAGACTATAATTACAGATATAATGTTGATACTGAGAAACTTTGAGACTGACTTGAGAGTTATATATCAGTCAAATGTGCATTATCTAAATCCAGACTTAGCTTTGATGTCTGTATATGATGTCTGTATATGATGTCTGTATACCTTCCAGATATCACTTGCAAGTACTGGTTATCATAACCTTCAGATATCACTACAGGGTACTGGTTATCATAACCTCCAAATATCACTTGCAAGTACTGGTTATCATAACCTCTAGATATCACTTGCAAGTACTGGTTATCATAACCTCTAGATATCACTTGCAAGTACTGGTTATCATAACCTCCATATATCATTTGCAAGTACTGGTTATCATAACCTCCAGATATCACTTGCAAGTTATGGTGTCAAAGGCGCATAGGGACAATGTCGCACCACGATTAGTGAGATTCTACCCCACCTCCACATGGTGACCCTGGAAACATACATTGGTTCCTGTCTGGCTAATCGGGTAGGGATCGAGGGAGAGCTACTCTGGTATAAGTAGTGATGTAGATGTAGTCACGTTGGATGAGATCCGCTCGCAACGCAGATGAGCGGAATCCCAGAGTGACTTAATGCACATCTCTCCCGGCCAATGGGAAAAGCTGAACTGATAAACATCAAGGGATGAGGGATGCATCTAGAGAAGAGACATCATGGACACCAGTTATCAGAGATTGTTATAGATCACATCATGACCACCAGTTATCAGAGATATGAGATATTTTATGACAGTTTATGATATGTGATATTGTTGAAATTTTATTATTCATTTCTCTGTGTCAATTCACTTCTCTGTGTCAATTCATTTCTCTGTGTCAATTCATTTCTCTGTGTCACTTCATTTCTCTGTGTCAATTCATTTCTCTTTGCCAATGCATTTTTCTGTGTCAAACAAATATTATCATCTAAATAGTTACAAAAATATTTTTTTTTTAAACCTGGAACCAAGTAAATAATTTGTTTTTTGTTTGTCATGACCTAGACTGAGACAAATAGGTACAGACATATTTCAGTCAGCTTTTTATTATTGATACGCTGAAATGTTGCTGGTTTCAGGAGACTTGACCACAAATGTCCAGGAGCTGCCCTGGAGGACAATGAGAGAAGGTAGCAATATCAAAGATCTTCCTGTAAGCAAACTTTCTCATTTGTAAAACCAACTTTAAGAAAATTAAGCATAAGTTAAAAATTGTATAAGTTTTCATTAATTTGTTTGCTGATTTCATAAATAACATTTCAGTCACATTTGAGATGGATGTTGTGATGATGGATTACTTCATTAAACTAAATCTTGTATCAGGAATATGGGAATAAAAGTTGACAGGCCATTCTTAAATGTATGTTGTTGTTGGAAAGAAACCAGAATGATACAGACTAGATCTGAGGATAGTGAACTAATAGTTGCAGCTTTCTAACGACTGACTTTCATTGTGAAGGTACAGTGACTTTCTAACGACTGACATTCATTGTGAAGGTATAGTGACTTTCTAACGACTGACATTCATTGTGAAGGTATAGTGACTTTCTAACGACTGACATTCATTGTGAAGGTATAGTGACTTTCTAACCACTGACATTCATTGGAGGCTATGACTTTCTGTCACTGACATCTTCGTGAGGCATAGGACTTTCTGACTACATCCTATTGTGAGTATAGGACTTTCTAACGATGACATTCATTTGAAGGCATAGTACTTTCAATCGACTGACACAGAAACATTCTCTGCATCTGGAAATAGAGACAAGAAATAGGTTAAAAGGAGATCTAGGAGCTTTGGTGGGGGAATGGTATTGAACGTAATTAAACTAAAATGCCTAGTGAGAACTGGATAAACAGCAAGCAGCTTGTGTGGAATGAGCAAGTACCTTTCTTTTGAACACATGCCTAGATAGTAGAATGGCAGATACAAGCCAACTTGGTGTGGGCAATAGGTATCATGGGAAACCCATCTAAATGCAGTAATCTTTACAAACAGAGGCTTCCTATTTCCATTTGCACCGTGGTTACCTGCCAAATGGGTGGAGTGTGATTGCTTGTGAAGGAAGACTAGGGGTTTGGCTTAATCGGATCAAACGTTCCACTATGAACCAACAAATGCTTAGAAACGATGACAGGTCATAGGTCAAGACTTTTATCCATGAGAAGACTTTTTCAGTGACTCAATGAGAGTTTGCCCCAGTGAAGATTAAACAGAGGGTGGAGACTTATAGAATCGTGAGCCCAAGGACAAAATCATAGGAATTATTTTAGAATCCAGTATGCAGCTTGGAAGAAAGAGGGGAAATGAGCATCAAGCATAGACTGTTTGTGGTGATACTGCTGTCCTATAAGATTCGAACAGCAAATGGAACCGGCTGAATAAAATTCCTATTTACATGATCCACTATAGGTCATCCCCAACATTACTGACTAGACTTGTAAGAACTCAAAAAGGTTCAAGTCTGTGTAGCTCTGTGCACAAGAACTTGTTGGCAGACAAAGAAGAATTGTAAATTCCATGAACGGACATTAGCATCATGTTATCAACTTTGTTATTGGACATACCAGGTATCAACTGTATTGGTGACCAATTCTGTTCAACTTTGTTATTGGTGATCCATACCATACAACTGATTCATTGTGAAGCAGTATAAGCTCTAACACTACATTCATTGTAAGAGTCATAATAATGCTGTTCAAGACATAATTGACCTTTCAACGATCTAGAATTCATTAAGAAGTACATTGACTCAAGACATGCTGATTTTCTTATGGAACACTGACAAAGTGTAGCAAATTGGATGATCAGCAAGCAATTTGGTGCGGGAATGACATATTGAACCTAATTTAAACACATGCCTAAAGTTAGCAGAACTTGTCATAATAGCAAGCAGCTGGTGGTGGAATGAGCAGAGTGAACTCTTATCTGAACACATGCCTAAAGTATAGTAGAACTTGGCATGATAGCAAGCAACTTGGTGGTGGGGAATGAGTACAGTGAACCTATCTTAAATGCAGTATTCTTTAGCAACACAAAGAGCTTCCTCATTTCCTATTTCCACCCGAGTGGTTACCGGGGCCCAAATGTGGGGTGTAAAGAATAGAACTACTGTTATCTGCCACACATGTCGAAGAAGCTGACTAAAGAGGTTTGGCTTAATCGGGTGCACGTGTCCACTAGGGAATGCTAACCAAACAAATGCTTGCAGAAAACGATGCACCAGGTCATAAGGTGCATAATATGGTGCAACGACCCCTCACAATGAGGAAAGGGAAAACGGATTCTACGATTGCCAATCTGCCTCAGAGATTTAGCCACACAGTAAGAATGTCAGACATACCATCACAAGGGTGGCCAAAACTTACGTGAAGAGGTCGGCACAAACAAGGAAGCAGAAATCATAGGAATTATATCTAACAGAACTGCCCCCAGTATGCAGACTTGAGAAGAAAGAGGTGGCCCACTTACACTAGCATCCAAGACAAACTGTATTGTGTGGCTGATAATCTGAGGAAAACGGCTGCCTTTATTAGAGAATCTGAAAACTCCAGTCTAGTGAGAATGCAGAAGAAGAATTTCCTATTTCTAGTTATCCAATTCTGGCTACATTCAGGCAAGCATTACTCTGACTTTAGGCTATTTGTAAGTTAGATCCTCAAGTAAAGGTTCAGAGTCTCCTGTAGTCCAACTGCATACCGTGTGCACACTGAGAACTTTTGGTCAAGCTGACCTTGAACCCGGGAATTTCCATTGCACATGGACATTAGCATAACATGTTATCAACTTTGTTATTGGTGACCATACCAGGTATCAACTTTGTTATTGGTGACCATACCAGTTATCAATAGTCTAAACCTAATAATTGACCTTGTCAATGAGTCACCTAATAATGTTGTGTCAAAGACAATAATTGACCTTGTCAATGAGTCACCTAGTAATGTCATGTCTAAGACAATAATTGACATTGTCAAGGAAGCACCTAGTAATGTTGTCTTATGGAAATACGTTGTTTACTGATCAAGTCTGTGAAATTTGTATCAACCAACAATATAACTGTCACAATGTAAACATTGTCTGAGAATGACATATAACTTGAGTGTTTCATTCATCAAGTACTTGTTCATGCAAGGTTTAGTAATCACTGTTTTCATTATTCATGCAAGGCTCAGTAATCCCTGATTTCATTATTCATGCAAGGCTCAGTAATCATTAATTTCATTATTCATGCAAGGCTCAGTAATCACTGATTTCATTTATGCAAGGCTCAGTAATCACTGATTTGATTTATGCAAGGCTCAGTAATCACTGATTTCATTTATGCAAGGCTTAGTAATCACTGATTTTATTATTCATGCAAGGCTTAGTAATCATTGATTTCATTATTCATGCAAGGCTCAGTAGTCATTGATTTCATTATTCATGCAAGGCTCAGTAATCATTAATTTCATTATTCATGCAAGGCTCAGTAGTCATTGAATTCATTGATGTCCTGTCTTCTACCAGAGAGTAGCCTTGGATAAACTTGCTGCTCGTGTTCATGGTCTATACGAACAAGTCTACCATGCTGCAATGATATCGGTGAAATTGGAGCCACATGGAGGTAACATTTATTCTTTGGTGCTATATTACTTGACATTCTAAACGTACTGTATTGTTTGCACTTGCATTATTTCACTTGAAACATCACAATGCAATTTAATGTTAATAATGACAAATAATTGTAATGTTCACACATCTATCACATACTGTACATGTAAACTGAGGTTTGCATACATGAACATATTCATCATATTTGTACATGTAATCTGAGGTTTGCATACTATGAAACATATTCTTTCACATACCTGTACATGTACATCTGAGGTTTGCATACTATGAAACATATTCTTTCACATACCTGTACATGTACATCTGAGGTTTGCATACTATGAAACATATTCTTTCACATACCTGTACATGTACATCTGAGGTTTGCATACTATGAAACATATTCTTTCACATACCTGTACATGTACATCTGAGGTTTGCATACTATGAAACATATTCTTTCACATACCTGTACATGTACATCTGAGGTTTGCATACTATGAAACATATTCTTTCACATACCTGCACATGTACATCTCAGGTTTGCATACTATGAAACATATTATTTCACATACTTGACATGTACATCTGAGGTTTGCATACTATGAAACATATTTTTCACATATTTGCACATGTACATCTGAGGTTTGCATACTTGAAACATATTCTTTCACATACCTGTACATGTACATCTGAGGTTTGCATACTATGAAACATATTCTTTCACATACCTGCACATGTACATCTGAGGTTTGCATACTATGAAACATATTCTTTCACATACCTGCACATGTACATCTGAGGTTTGCATACTATGAAACATATTCTTTCACATACCTGCACATGTACATCTGAGGTTTGCATAATATGAAACATATTCTTTCTTTGTTGACTTGGATAATATTTATTGGTTATTGTTATTGGTTACTAAACTGACATCGTAGAACTCTGTGCCTAATCCCGCCACCCACAACCCCCAACAAATGTTGAAGGATGTACATACTGATGGCTTGTGTAGCTCACTGGTTAAACACACTCCTCTCTGCCCTCAAGCATCGAGTTCTACGTAGAGAGTGTGTAATTCCAAACTCTTTAAATCGCTGGATAGATTCAACATCAATGTTAGTGTCCTCATCCAACATTAGATCACTAAGAAGCCAAAGAACGTTACCCTTTATTCATTCAAAGCTTCCCGACATCCGCATTGTCTGGGAAGTAGATCCATGTGAGAATTTGGAGGTTGGAAATCTCTATAGATGACATCCACTCATATTGTAACCTGCCATTCTGGATCTACTGAAGCATGGACTGTGATTCACATACAAAAACAGCTTCAGTAAACCATAGGTTTACTGAAAAGCAGCAGTAATGGCCTCAACCTCCATCCTCATACTGGAAGTAGTTGTCCTGTATGCTTCTCTTTGCTCGACAACAATGCTACCATGCGCACTAGCCAAGAAACTCCAGCCGGACTTCTCACCATGATGAACCGACCAATCGGTATAAACAACATCATCATCATTGCTTGCATTATCTTCTATCAGCTGCTTAACTGCGAGATCAGCCTTCATGTTGCCCCAATCTCTACATTCCTTCCAATGGTAATGATAACATTCTGCAAGTTGGTTAGGCTACCATCTATGGGAATCTCTTCTCCTCTTTACGGTTGGATTGCAACTTTTGACACCTGCCAAGTGTTCTCTCAGTTTGGGCCATCCACAACAATCCACGCTTGATTTCTGTGTCCTTAACACTGTTAGTATTCTTGTGCAGTGGATGTCTCTGATCCACATTAACCTGCATATATGCTTTGGTTTGTGCAATAGCCTGACTACTTCTTCTTCGTCTGGGATCAATTTCTGCTATGCAACTACTCCGGTATGTGTCATAAACAGGGTGATGCACTTGAGGTCTTCACCAGTCGCCCTTAGTTTGTTTTGTTGGGTTTTTACAGTTGACCAGATTTCCATTCTCACACTGCTCAGGCTAGGCAGTCTTGCAGGACTGTTTTGGTGCTCCACAGGTGCAGATAGTCGAGTCCCTGAGACCCATTCTACAGAGGAGGGATGTGAGACTGCATCCTGACCACTAATTACCACCAGAAATCTAGATATTATTTGTACAAGTTAGTATCAGATCATCACGACCAAACACCGACATTATTTTTGTGTTTCAGTCAATATTTATTATTCTTCTTCTTCTTCCTTAGATAGTGTTTCATCAGGTTGGATAAAGAGAAGACCTCCATCATCTTTGCTACAAGTTGGTTGTGTCATGTGAAGTTCTGTGTTCAAACCTAAATGTTTTGTTGTATCAATAGTAGCTGATATTGTCTTACTAAATCATTGATAACACTTTAGTACAGTGGCTCTCAACCTTCCTAATACCACAACCCACAGGCTGAGAACCACTGCTTTACTATAGTAACAACAGAACAAATCAGGTAATTTAACAAAGTTACAACAACAAAAATACGGAATCTATGTTTTGACCAAACAGCTGTTTTCATGCACGGAATACAAGAAACATTCCAGATAAAAAACTCTTGTGCTACAAGCAAAGTGATAAAGAGAAAACAGTTAATAAATCTATTTGTTGTAAAGGCTGGACTCAAAACAAAACAAAAATTGAAAAATTGAAAGATAAAATATAGTGAGCATGTAAACAGAATTTGAGTGTATTAAGAAGAATAGAAATGTAGTGTTCAAGTGGTTACAATGTAACGTCTATAACAGTCCTTCAAGCTGTGTTACACATATCATTTCCTTGTCAGTTAATTCCTGACCATCCAGATAGGATCAAGTTAATTCTTGAACATCCAGATATGATAAAGTTAATTCTTGACCATCCAGATATGATAAAGTTAATTCTTGACCATCCAGACATGATCAAGTTAATTCTTGACCATCCAGATATGATAAAGTTAATTCTTGAACATCCAGATATGATCAAGTTAATTCTTGAACATCCAGATATGATGCTAATTTCTTGACCATCCAGATATGATAAAGTTAATTCTTGAACATCCAGATATGATCAAGTTAATTCTTGAACATCCAGATATGATAAAATTAATTCTGAACATCCAGATATGATCAAGTTAATTCTTGACCATCCAGATATGATATTACAAGTATACATGATGTCTTCAAATGAATGTTTTCAATGTCAGAGTGTCATGGGTTCTGCTGGTCGAGAAAATACCAGGCAAAGATTGTATCAGCCAATACAAGAGAAGACTAAACAGAAGAGTGGGGTCAGTAACAAGGTTGTGTTCTACCCTAAGCCAATCCCACCTCCACAAGTGCTACCAATCACAAGTACAGTAAGTATGTGTGTGTGTGTGTCTGATACAAGTGCTACCCATCACCAGTACAGTAAGTGTGTGTGTGCATGTGTGTGTGTCTGATACAAGTGCTACCAATCACCAGTACAGTAAGTGTGTGTGTGTGTGCATGTGTCTGATACAAATGCTACCCATCACCAGTACAGTAAGTGTGTGTATGTGTGTGTGTGTCTGATACAAATGCTACCCATCACCAGTACAGTAAGTGTGTGTGTGTGTGTGCATGTGTCTGATACAAATGCTACCCATCACCAGTACAGTAAGTGTGTGTATGTGTGTGTGTGTCTGATACAAGTGCTACCCATCACCAGTACAGTAAGTGTGCGCATGTGTCTGATACAAGTGCTACCAATCACCAGTACAGTAAGTGTGTGTGTGTGTGTCTGATACAATGCTACCATCACCAGTACAGTAAGTGTGTATGTGTGCATGTGTGTGTCTGATACAAGTGTTACCCATCACCAGTACAGTAAGTGTGTGTGTGTCTGATACAAGTGCTACCAATCACCAGTACAGTAAGTGTGTGTGTGTCTAATACAAGTGCTACCAATCACCAGTATAGTAAGTGTGTATGTGTGTGTGTCTGATACAAGTGCTACCAATCACCAGTATAGTAAGTGTGTGTGTGTGTGTGTCTGATACAAGTGCTACCAATCACCAGTATAGTAAGTGTGTATGTGTGTGTCTGATACAAGTGCTACCCATCACCAGTATAGTAAGTGTGTATGTGTGTGTGTCTGATACAAGTGCTACCCATCACCAGTACAGTAAGTGTGTGTGTGTCTGCATAGACTTAAAGTTATATCGTATCATATCTTATTGTTGTATCATATCTTATTGTTGTATCGTATCTTATTGTTGTATTGTATCTTATCCTCTAACATCTTTGTATATCATACATTATTTGTATATCTTTTCTTTTCTTGCTATGTAATGTCACATTTTATCATGTATATCTTATCTTGTCTTACTATGTAATGTCACATTTTATCATGTATATCTTTTCTTTTCTTGCTATGTAATGTCACATTTTATCATGTATCTTATCATCTATGACCACATCATATCTTAACATATTGTATCTTATCATTATATCATCTTATCATACATGAACTTCTTATCTTAACTGATCATATTGTATCATGTATCCTATTATATATTGTTTACATATTATCAAACAGAACACGAAGAAAGAGTACCCATTGCTTGCCAGATCGTTCTGTCGACCAGGTCGTAATGTTGGTCAACCTGTGCACAGGTTGGTAGATCAACACAATCTGATACAGGAAACAAAACTGATGTTGTACAGGAAACAAGTCAAACCTTCAGTCATGGATACAACTCGCTTGCGATAGAAATGTTCATAAACAATTCAGCATGACAGAACAGTGACGCAAGCTGTGAGGTGAGTGTTTGAACATTGTAAGATATATGAACATTATAGAACAGTGACGCAAGCTGTGAGGTGAGTGTTTGAACATTGTAAGATATATGAACATTATAGAACAGTGACGCAAGCTGTGAGGTGAGTGTTTAAACATTGTAAGATATATGAACATTATAGAACTGTGACGAAACTGTGAGGTGAGTGTTTGAACATTGTAAGATATATGAACATTATAGAACAGTGACGCAAGCTGTGAGGTGAGTGTTTGAACATTGTAAGATATATGAACATGACAGAACAGTGACGCAAGCTGTGAGGTGAGTGTTTGAACATTGTAAGATATATGAACATGACAGAACTGGGATCTGAAGTTAGTCAACAATATCTTTAGCTAAGTCAGTCTCATGTGTCACATATAGGAGGGGGAAGTTAGTCAACAGCGTCTTTAGCTAAGTCAGTTCCTAATCAGTAACTAATTTACATATATCTGTTAGTTAACTTATTTACATATATCTGTCAGTTAACTTATTTACATATATCTGTCAGTTAACTTATTTACATATATCTGTCAGTTAACTTATTTACATATATCTGTCAGTTAACTTATTTACATATATCTGTTAGTTAACTTATTTACATATATCTGTCAGTTAACTTATTTACATATATGAAACTAAAAATGGATTTGTATTTGTTAACAAGTTTGGTATTCAACGCTTTCTCAGTTGTCACCCTTAGTTGTCTGAATTTCCGCTACATAATTCTGACAACGCAGCTGATAGGTCTAATATAATAGCATAAACAATACAGATTGACAGCAGAGTGTCATTAAACATTAGAGACTGGATTATATCTTGAGGTTTACTTCTCAAGTTTTCCCAAGAATTAGTATGGCAGTAAGGCTGTGGAGGCTTGGTCAGAGTTTTCCTTCTCCTAGATCAGATGCCTTATATGGCTAACAGGCCACACCTAAACAAAGTATCTGGATTTTGTGTGCCAAAATTTGAGGCTAAATTGATTATATAAGATGTGAGACTAGGTTACACACACAAAATTGATTATATAAGATGTGAAACTAGATGAACACACAAAAACTTAATTATATAAGATGTGAGACTAGACCACACACACAAAATTGATTATATAAGATGTGAGACTAGACCACACACACAAAATTGATTATATAAGATGTGAAACTAGACCACACACAAAATTGATTATATAAGATGTGAGACTAGGTTACACACACAAAATTGATTATATAAGATGTGAAACTAGACCACACACACAAAATTGATTATATAAGATGTGAAACTAGACCACACACACAAAATTAATTATATAAGATGTGAGACTAGACCACACACAAAATTAATTATATAAGATGTGAGACTAGACCACACACAAAATTAATTATATAAGATGTGAGACTAGACCACACACACAAAATTGATTATATAAGATGTGAAACTAAACCACACACAAAATTAATTATATAAGATGTGAGACTAGACCACACACAAAATTGATTATATAAGATGTGAGACTAGACCACACACAAAATTGATTATATAAGATGTGAGACTAGACCACACACACAAAATTGATTATATAAGATGTGAGACTAGACCACACACAAAATTAATTATATAAGATGTAAGACTAGACCACACACACAAAATTGATTATATAAGATGTGAGACTAGGCTACACACAAAATTGATTATATAAGATGTGAGACTAGACAACACACACAAAATTGATTATATAAGATGTGAGACTAGACCACACACAAAATGTTGATAAGAAATACTGTACCAGATTTAAGCTAGATTTTCTTGTGTATGTTTTCAGAATGAAATCCAAGACAGAAATTTGAGAAGTTGTGCCAGTACTTGAATCAAAGACTGATAATGGTCATCTTTAGTTTTTATATATATATATTTATAGTATTATATGTTTAAGGAATACATAAGTCACCTTTTGATAATGTTCGTATATAGTATTATATGTTTGTGAAAATGAGAAGCATTATCTGCAATAAGTCTGTGTCAATCCCGATAAGAATGCGAGTTATTCAGTGCTACATAGAACCAATACTGACATACGGATGTGAGTCATGGATAATAAACACACAGATCGAAAAATCTCTGAGGACCACAGAAATGTGGTTTTACAGAAGAATGATGAAAATTCCATGGACTGCTAAAATTACTAATGTTGAGGTGTTGAATGAGATCAAGACACAGAGAAAGCTTCTCATCAATATAAGAAAGAGGCAGTCATAATTTTTCGGGCATGTGATGAGGAGAGGAGATTTAGAACACATTGTGACAACCGGTAAAATCAAGGGTAGACGAGACAGAGGAAGACAGAGATAAAACATTTTGGATGGCCTGGCTTCATGGCACGGTAGAGCGTCAACATCTGAGTTGATAGCGAACACCAAAGACAGAGATTTGTGGAGATTCATGATCGCCTATGCCAGCCGGCACGACACCTGATGATGATGACTGTATATTTAAGAATGATTTTCATGTTTCTGTTCAGCTGGTAATATGTATTGTTTGTCTCGTGGTCCTGATATTATTTCTGTTCAGCTGGTAATATGTATGTATGGTTTGTCTCGTGGCCCTGATATTGTTTCTGTTCAGCTGGTAATATGTATGGTTTGTCTCGTGGCCCTGATATTGTTTCTGTTCAGCTGGTAATATGTATGGTTTGTCTCGTGGCCCTGATATTGTTTCTGTTCAGCTGGTAATATGTATGGTTTGTCTCGTGGTCCTGATGTTGTTTTTGTTCAGCTGGTAATATGTATGGTTTGTCTCGTGGCCCTGATGTTGTTTTTGTTCAGTTGGTAATATGTATCATTTGTCTCATGGCCCGGAGGATGTTTCTGTTCAGCTGGTAATATGTATCATTTGTCTCATGGCCCTGATGATGTTTCTGTTCAGCTGGTAATATGTATAATTTGTCTCGTGGTCCTGATGATGTTTCTCACTTCATTGTATATTTTCTTGTCATAAATCTTTGTGCCATTTAATAGTCTCTTTTAATATTAGGTTGGGGTAGTTTTGTATTCTGTTGTAAACTGTTTATTTCATCTTGACCAGGTATCTAGCAATGATCCACTGTATCTGGCTTATATCATCTTCTATCTCACTGTATTGTATCATCTATCTCACTGTATTGTATCATCTATCTCACTGTATTATATCATCTATCTCACTGTATTGTATCTTCTATCTCACTGTATTGTATCTTCTATCTCACTGTATTGTATCTTCTTCTATCTCACTGTATTGTATCATCTTCTATCTCAATGTATTGTATCATCTTCTATCTCACTGTATTGTATCTTCTATCTCACTGTATTGTATCATCTTCTATCTCACTGTATTGTATCTTCTATCTCACTGTATTGTATCATCTTCTATCTCACTGCATTGTGTCATCTTCTATCTCACTGTATTGTATCATCTCATCATCAAGGTGCGTATCCTTTATAGGACGTTGCTCTTTTGCAGCACATCTGAAATTCATTCTATCTATTGCCAGTTTACCCACTTCGTCGATGGTCATATTCATGGTTACTTTAATATCTTGTAGCCATCTTCTTCTTGGTCTGCCTCTGCCTCTGCTTCCTGGGACCCTGCCCTCTAGTATTGTTCTTTCCAGGCCATCGTGACGTTTGATGTGACCAAAGTATGTAATTTTTCTGTATAGTATGTTGTTTATCAGCCAATTCTCTTTAACATTTAGTTCTTTCAGGACATCAGTGTTCTTTCTTTTTCTGTCCATGGTATTCGTAGGATCTTTCTGTTGCATTTAGTTTCGAAGACTGGATTTTCGTTCTTAATTTCTGTGTAATAGTCCATGATTCACAACCATAAGTAGCCACTGGGAAAATGCATGCTCTCAATATTTTTAATTTTAGTATTTTGCAGGTGCTTTGCCACATGTTCTTCATTGTGTTTAACTTCTTGATTGCTATTACCAATCTTATTGTATCATCTATATCATGGAAAAATTTGGATGCCCAAGGAAATTCATCAAGATCGTCCAACAGTTTCACGAGGGCATGATGGCACGTGTACTTGACGAAGGAGAGCTGTCGGAAGCCTTCCATGTCACCAACGGCGTCAAACAGGGCTGTGTACTGGCCCCAACACTCTTCAGCATGATGTTTGCTGCCATGCTCACGGATGTCTTTTGGGAAGACGACGAACATGGGGTAAAGATTAGATACAGGACAGCCGGTAACCTATTCAATCTTCGGAGGTTAAAATCCTCCACCAAGGTAAAAGAATCAACTATCTCAAACCTGTTGTTTGCTGATGACTGTGCCCTCGCTACCAACTCTGAGGAAGAAATGCAGACTTACATGGACATGTTCTCAATGGCCTGTGATAGGTTTGGCCTCACCATTAACACCAAAAACAGAGGTCATGTTCCAGCCCGCCCTAGAGAACAGTATTACGATCCAGTCATCAACATTAAACACCAGTGTCTCCAGTCAACGGACAACTTTGCTTATCTTGGCAGCCTCCTATCCAGATCGGCAAACATAGATTCTGAGGTCCACAATAGAATATCCAAAGCCAGTGCTGCGTTCGGAAGGTTACGTGTCACTGTGTGGGAACGGAAGGGATAAGCATAGTCACAAAGCTGAAAGTTTACCAGGCCATAGTGCTAACAACGCTGCTGTACGCAAGCGAGACATGGACAGTGTATAGCAGACACGCAAGAAAATTAAACCATTTCCACACAAGCTGTCTACGCAGAATACTAAAAATAAACTGGCAGGACAAAATTCCAGACATTGAAGTCCTCACAAGAGCAAAGATCCCAAGCGTCAACACCCTGTTGCAGAAGGCCCAACTGAGATGGGTCGGTCACGTTGCTCGAATGCCTGATAAACGCATCCCAAAACAGTTGATGTATGGCGAGCTTGAAGGGGCAGACGTTTAGCTGGTGGACAGAAAAACGCTTTAAAGACACTCTTAAAGTGTCTCTGAAATGCTTCGATATAGACAATACGTGCTGGGAATCCCTTGCGCAAGATCGCCAAATGTGGCGCTGTAACAACAAAAGAGGAACCCGAATAGCTGAGAATCATCGTATTGTTGAGTCACAGAGGAAACGAGCAGCGCGAAAAGACAGAGCACACAGCACGCACATGTCTAACCTTGATCATGTATGCCCCACCTGTGGTCGGGGATTCTGTTCTAGGATTGGACTCTACAGTCACCTCCGCACACACCAGAGAGGTGCAACAGTACACGTCTGAGATTGTTGTCATCATCGCTTGCATGGACGGCATTATCATCTATCTCACTGTATTGTATCTTCTATCTCACTGTATTGTATCGTCTTCTATCTCACTGTATTGAATCATCTATCTCACTGTATTGTATCGTCTTCTATCTCACTGTATTGTATCTTCTATCTCACTGTATTGTATCATCTATCTCACTGTATTGTATCATCTATCTCACTGTCTTGTATCATCTTCTATCTCACTGTATTGTATCTTCTATCTCACTGTATTGTATCATCTATCTCACTGTATTGTATCGTCTTCTATCTCACTGTATTGTATCATCTTCTATCTCACTGTATTGTATCATCTTCTATCTCACTGTATTGTATCATCTTCTATCTCACTGTATTGTATCTTCTATCTTACTGTATTGTATCATCTTCTATCTCACTGTATTGTATCTTCTTCTATCTCAGTGACTTACATCATATCAGTCGTTCTGCAAAATAAAACTTGGACTGGAAAGTGTTGTTAATGTGTTGGAAGTCAATGTTTTTAACATCATAGCCTACTGACAGTGTAACATGTAATAATGTTACATCATAGCCTACCGACAGTGTAACATATAACAATGTTCTACATCATAGTCTACTGACAGTGTAACATATAACAACACTTACATGAATCTTTGGCCGTTGACAATTTTTAAAAAATAACCGGATGTGGTGCAACATTTCAAAATAAATAATAATTCTCTTACCAAATTTTTATCAATTAATAACATATTCATGATAAACACCATCTTTAAGATAGAGACAGACATCTTGATGATAAACATCATCTTTGAGATAGGGAAAAACATCTTGATGGTCAGAATGATAAACATCATCTTTGAGATAGGAAAAGACATCTTGATGGTCAGAATGATAAACACCATCTTTGAGATAGGGAAAGACATCTTGATGGTCAGAATGATAAACATCATCTGTGAGATAGAGACATACATCTTGATGGTCAGAATGATAAACATCATCTTTGAGATAGGAAAAGACATCTTGATGGTCAGAATGATAAACACCATCTTTGAGATAGAGACAGACATCTTGATGATAAACATCATCTGTGAGATAGAGACAGATATCTTGATGGTCAGAATTATAAACACCATCTTTGACATAGGAAAAGATATCTTGATGGTCAGAATATAAACATCATCTTTGAGATAGGAAAAAATCATGATCGATAATTCCAACTCTGACTGCCAACAAGTGGTATTTTTCACAGACGCACTATCTGTTTTGCAAGCCCTACAGAGTAACCATCCATCCCTGAGAAAAGAGCTCAGCAAGATCTCTACCAACAAAAGAGTTACACTTCAGTGGGTACCATCACATGCGGAGTGCCAGGTAACGAGAAGGCAGACAAACTTGCTAAAGGGAGCAGAATGTGAACAAATAGATAATGAAATCACATACTTTGAAAAAAAGCTATCATGGACATTAGAAAAGAACCTAAACCATCCAACGATGACTACCACACACTTGACAGACAAGGACAGACTATCATCTTCCGACTCAGGATAGGTCATAACAGACTGAACAAACACCTACACAGGCTGCGATTGTCCCCAACCCTCTGTGCCCCTGTGGCTCCACTGAACAAACCACAGAACATATCCTGCAAGACTGCCCCTGTATGTCCTCCCAAGAAAGGAATGCTGGCCCTACAACACAACACTACATTCAAAACTACATGGCACTAGAGATGAGCTCCAGACAACAGTTGATTTCATCATAAGAACGCGTCTAACGGTATAATCATAAAAATAGCGATCGCAAAGAAGAAGAAGAAGATAGGAAAAGACATCTTGATGGTCAGAATGATAAACACCATCTGTGAGATAGGAACAGACATCTTGATGGTCAGAATGATAAACACCATCTTTGAGATAGTAACAGACATCTTGATGGTCAAAATGATAAACACCATCTTGAATAGGAAGACATCTTGATGGTCAGAATGATAAACACCATCTGTGATAGAAAGACATCTTGATGGTCGAATATAAACACCATCTGTGATAGAAAGACATCTTGATGTCAGAATGATAAACACCATCTGTGAGATATGAAAAGACATCTTGATGGTCAGAATGATAAACACCATCTGTGAGATATGAAAAGACATCTTGATGGTCAGAATGATAAACACCATCTTTGAGATAGGGAAAGATATCTTGATGGTCAGAATGATAAACACCATCTGTGAGATAGAAAAGACATTTGATGGTCAGAATGATAAACACCATCTGTGAGATATGAAAAGACATCTTGATGGTCAGAATGATAAACACCATCTTTGAGATAGGGAAAGATATCTTGATGGTCAGAATGATAAACACCATCTGTGAGATAGAAAAGACATCTTGATGGTCAGAATGATAAACACCATCTTTGAGATAGAAAGACATCTTGATGGTCAGAATGATAAACACCATCTTGAGATAGGGAAAGATATCTTGATGGTCAGAATGATAAACACCATCTGTGGGATAGGAAAAGACATCTTGATGGTCAGAATGATAAACACCATCTTTGAGATAGGGAAAGACATCTTGATGGTCAGAATGATAAACACCATCTGTGGGATAGGAAAGATATCTTGATGGTCAGAATGATAAACACCATCTGTGAGATATGAAAAGACATCTTGATGGTCAGAAAATCTATAGGACACTGACTCCCTGTAACAAAATGCATTGCATTGAATCTTCTTATTTGCGTTCGGTTTCGTATGCTCGTCTAAACCATGAGATGGGTTGCCTCAATAAAGCTGCATGTCAGTTGCAGTTCCTCGAGAGTTCCCCATAGCTTGCTCTGTAAGCTTTGTTCATGAAGCCATGTTTCGTTTCGTTGATGTATGTATGATGGACATCACTGCACAGGATGTGCTCTGGAGTCTGTGTTTCTGTCTGGCACGCACATGTGCAGCCTGAGCATGCTTTATTCTGCGCATGTGATGGTTGAGCCTGCAGTGACCTGTTCTTATGCGAAAGATTGTTGTGTGCTGTTTTCTGTTTAGTCTGCTGATGAAATATTGAATCAACAATGAATCTCTACAAGGGTTAACAATTAACAGAATTACATTCAACTTCGTTTTGGGACACATGGGTGTCGATGACAATGTGAGAGCGGACAGACTGGCTAACTCTGCTACCATATCGGGAGGGGGGGAGGGTGTCATCCAAGGCATAGAGCTGATAATATGAACGCAGCCATAGAACGGTGCACCAAGGAGGATTTTCATCTAAACCAATCCACGCCAACAGCTAAATTGCGAGAGCTGGAATTGAAGATTAGAGTAGTCAGAAAAGAGCAGCACAACAGGTATAGGATTAGGTTCATCAATGAACATCGAACTGGTACCGTTAGTCGCTGGACGCTGTTGGAGATATTGTAAAACAGATCGGAACACCTATGGACATGTCCGAAGTACAATGAAGATATTTCGAACTGAAACTGAACAAGGCGTTGCCCATGACACTGCTATCTTTATCAACCAGTGGCAGCAACAAATTAGCACCAAGAGACACAGAGTGTGTGTGTGTGTGTGTGAGAGAGAGAGAGAGAGAGACAAGCGTACATAGCAACTTCTAGAAGTAAACTGCAGCCATTATCATCAACAAATTATCACAAAGAGAACGGTGCGTATACGTCAAAGTTGAAAAGTCAATTAAAGCAGTTATCGCTTATCTGATACAGCTTCTTGAGACGCCCCTAAACACTTCAACTGTCAGACTTGATTCTTGGACTAGTTAGCAACTGATAGATAGCATACGTCACTGGTGGTAACATTTTATACTTGGTTGTATGAACACTGTGAGAACACTCAGGAATTCATATGAAACATTAGACCTACTTATGATATTGAATGACTAGCTGTGAACTTTATGAATTAGGGTGTATGGTGGGTTTGGATTGGGGTGGGAGGTTATCGTGAAATAAACCATGAATCCACGAGCCTGACACTTCTGGCAGGCAATCATACGAAAGAATAATTGCACGGAACTTAATGTTAAGGAGTTGAATAAGTGTATCAACCTGTAAGACACATGATACAGCAATCACAGTCTTGACTTTGTACACAAATAGATCTAATCAAATATGTTCTGCCGTATATATGACTATATACTAGGATACAGAAAATATCTAGCATTTTTAATAATAATTAAGCATAATAATCTTCTCATCCCCTTCTGCTGCACATGTCGTCAATATTTTCATAAACTAATATTGTATGATATCTTGTGATATCATACCCTTAGTTTTCTTTTTTTTTTAAATTAAGTAAAAAGATTATAAATATTTTCCTGTAACACTTATATTCAATGAGAGCCGCTGTAGCGTAGTTGTTAGTGAACTCGCTTCGCAAGGCTGGTGCTCCCGCAATGTGCGTGGAATTTTTCCCGACCACGACGGCTTTCAGGTCGACCCAGCCTCAACTGGGTACCAGACATGCTCTGGGAAGTAAAGGCGGCCGGCGTGATGCTGACCACATCACCCATCGTGTGCCGACAGTCAATGAAAATACAGGCCTAACACTGTATTGACCCATATACCACGAGGTATGAAAGGGTTCCTTTATTTTTTATTTATATTCAAAAGCATATATATATATATAATATACATGCTTTTGAATATAAGTGTTACAGAAAAGTCCTCCGTATATCATGGACAGAGAAGAGAACAAATAGATATATCCAGAAAGAACTTAAAATCAAAGAAATCTGACTGATGCTACAAATAAGAAAATTGAAGTATTTTGTGCATATAAAGAGACAAGAAGACCGTCGTAGAAGTAGGCATCTCGGCAAAGACAAGAAGAGGAAGACCACGGAGAAGATGAATTCAGAATGTAACTGATGGTTTGAGCATGACTGCTGCAGAGGCGGGACATCTGGTATACGGGAGAGAAATATTCCGAATGACCATTAGTGGGGCAAAGTTCTGCACAGGACAAACTATTTGATGATGATGATGATGATTTTATTCAATGTCAGCTTTTAGATCTTCCTCTTTTTACATGTGCATTCCAGACTAAGGCCCGTCTTTCTTTAATATTACATTGCAAGACAAAAACAGAAAACCACGACACTCTGCAACAACCCAGTAACAGTGTGACGTCACTGTGCAATAACCCGGTAACAGTGTGACGACATTGTGCAACAACCCGGTAACAGTGTGACGACACTGTGCAACAACCCGGTAACAGTGTGACGTCACTGTGCAACAACCCGATAACAGTGTGACGACAAAAGAGGAAGAAGAAGAAGTTAGGTATCCAACACCATCTTTTTGTCAGAATATGTCTTGTGATGTGCCGGTGTTTGGTTGATTTCATAAATATCTCGTTAGAAACCGTATCAAACTATTTCATAATATCTACTATTCCGTGCAAGCATCTATATAAACAAATGGAAATCTATAATAAATATATAATTAACTCTCCCAACGACATTCAATCAGACACAAGACCAACGTAAAGGATTACTACGAGCTTGCCCTAGATGAAACTTAAAGTGTCTCTAAAATATTTTGATATAGACTCCACGTGCTGGGAATCCCTTGCACAAGATCGTCAAATGTGGCGCAGCAATATCAGAAGAGGAACTCGCATAGCTGAGGATCGCCGTACTGCTTAGGCGCAGAGAAAACGAACTGTGCGAAAAGACAGAACACACAACACTCATATGTCCAATTCTGATCGTGCATGCCCCACCTGTGGTAGGGATTTGTATTCCATTCATCTCCGCACACATCCGAGGGGCAGCAACACATGTGTAAAAGTGTGTTTAACTGGTTAGAGCATAGATTCCCAAACTTTTTCGGCCCACCGCCCACTTTGAACGACAAACTTTGTAACGCCCCTACCGCCCACTTTGAACGACATAAACTTTGTAACGCCCTACCGCCCACTTGAACGACTAAACTTGACGCCTACGCCACTTGAACAAAACTTTGTAACACCCCACCGCCCACTTTGAACGACATAAACTTTGTAACGCCCCTCCACATTATAACAGTTTGCCAACGCCCCCTCCCCACATATATATATATACACACATGCTCTATTTTCACTTTGACATAGAAAATGGATATATATTTGTCATACATGGTCAATTTTCAAATATATAATCACAGGAAATATAAAATTGATGAAAAAATGAATCGTGTAAGATAGGCATAAGATGAATTCAATTGCAGAATTCAAATTTTAAATGATTATTCAATCGCAAAATCACGAAAAAACATCCCTAAATGCTTCTGAACCCACTATCGTCCCCCATAGAAGGCTTCAGCGCCCACTGGGGCGGTACCGCCCACTTTGGGAAACACTGGGTTAGAGTCTATCCACCCTTCTACTAGTGTGCTGTATTGGTTGTATGTAAGATGCCCACAATTCTTGCCCTTCCCATGGACTTCCAACCACATACAACTCAACTCACAATATGTAACTAACACTCGCTAATAAAATATAACCCATCAATGGCCGTTTATATATTATATATGATTATCTGTTTATTATCTTCAATGAAATCTACATCATGTTACACATCGACTAGCACAATCCAAATACTTATACCTAAAAGAGAACCACGTTATACTACTATAACTCAAGTAGTAGCATGGCTCTTGCTAAACTTTGCTTTCATCACAGCCCGCCTGAAAAACTCTGTCTATATCAAGTTCTCCTGCCTCTTACAGCATCATGTTCAATGTTTCTTTGATGTTGTGATGCCACCTTTGGCTTGGTCATCCCCTGCCTCGTACTCCAGGAATCATGCCTTCCATTACCGTTCTCCCCAGACCACTGTGACGTATAACGTAGCCAAAAATATTTCATCTTCCAGGACATAATGTTATTTATGAGTCAGTGCTCCTCGATGTGCAGGTCTTGTATCTAAGAGGTTTATTTTTCGTGTTTCAAAGTATAAAGTTTCACATCCGTTTTTGAATTTTGGTCTATCAGTGTGTACATTACAAGATAGGCATGTGGTGGGTCAGCACCTTATCGACTAGGGCTGCCTAGTTTAAGACGGACAGTAGATGACCAGTGCGTCGACTAGAGGTTGCATAGTTTAAGACGGACAGTAGATGACCAGTGCAGCTCAGTTGCTACTCATACCATCGAAACCAACCCGTGACGCCCTCCCAACCCGTGACGCCCTCCCAACACGTGACGCCCTACAAACCCGTGACGCCCCTCCCTACCAATTTGGGATGACTTATAACCCGTAACTGTTAATTTTGGTGTTGTGTCCGAGGCGAAGGCAAGGATGAAGTGTCATCTCCATTTATGTCTAGTCTGGGCAGCTAATATGAGAAATGTGCCTTGTCCATTTTGTACAGTTCTTTTATCTACCCTGCTGCGTTTGGAATCAAGCAAGGTTTGCAGAAGATGGAGTGGAATACATACATCACCACCAGCTGCATTAGGGTCCCTCACTCCGGATTTGTGGTCAAGGTTTACTACTCTAGTCTTCTGCATATATTCTGCAGTCACGATGGGCAGGACAGCTCCAGGGCTCTGTCATGGATGACTGAGCAACAGATAACCCATACGATTATCATATCCGACTCGATGAATATGCTTCAAAGGATTGAATCTGGAAGTCTGCGCGTGGATTGGGTGGACATCATTCGAAAATCACATCTCAAGAAAATGACTTGGCTGTACACGCCTGGACATGCTAGAGCTCCGTGTAACGAGCGTGTTGACTTTCTTGCAAACAATGCCCCAACTCAAGCGGGCAGAAGCATGGACAGAGCCAATATTATCAATGCTGTACGCTCTCATTTATGTGACATGAGCGAGTCTCAGACACCGGAACGAATTCGAGAATTAGGTATTAAATTTGGACATGCCAGACAGTGTTGTCTTCGTGGTAGAGAGAGAAGATATACTAATCAACTTCTCATGGGTACGGTGAGCAAATAGACTTTGGGATGGCTGCTACAGCGGAAGACAGAGCCCGAATGGAAATGCCCAATGTGATATGACGTCGATCGCATAACATAACATAACATGTGGCTCGAATGCCTGATTGCAGAATACCAAAAAGACTCGTGTGTAGTGAGCTGCATAACGGTAAACGGTCACAGGATGATAAAAAAAAGTGATTCAAAGGCACACTCAAGAACTCGATGAAATCCTTTGGCATAGATGTCAACAACTGGGAGAATGTTGCTCAAGACTCTTCGACGCAGTTCGTTTACTTCTTCGACGTGATTCTTCGGCATGCGAGGTACTTAGAACTGCAAGGATTGAACAAAAGCGTCAAAATGGAAAGGCAGCAAAGCTCCCCACAAGTGCAAGTTTACCTTGCCCACACTGCACAAGAACATTTCAAGCCCACATTGGGCTCACTAGTCATCTATGTGCACACAGGCAAACATAACGCAACAACATTCCCTAGGATGAAAATTGTCGGGATCATGACCCGTGATGGCGAGCACCATCATCATCATCATCATATATATATGTATGCGTTTATACATATTTACATATAATATGTTCATCTCTCTATGGAGCAGTGATCCTCAACATAATCGATATAGCCAATAATAATTATCTCTACTGGTCAGATCACGTACGAAACAATCTCTGGTATCGAGATCGTAATGTATTTCTTTAACAGTTCGGGTAGTAGTTGTGTAAATCAAGCATCGATTTCTAACTTGAGAATGAATTTCAGACGCGCTGCAGAGAACAACGTTCTATAAATGATACGCACCTAGATGATGATGAGTGTAAACTTTTTTGACCCACCGCCCACTTTGCACAACATAACATTGTAACCCCCATTATAACTATAACAACGCACCCCCATATATATACATACTCTATTTTCTCTTTGACATAGAAAATCGATATATATTGCTGTCATATATGGTAAATTTTCAAATGATTATATACATGAAATAGAAAATTGATGAAAAAATGGATCGTGTAAGACGGGCATAAGATGATTTAAAATGCATAATTCTAATTTTAAATGATTATTCAATCGAAAATCACAAAAAAATAATTTATTTTATAATATATATTATTAGTTTCTTCTTTAGGGAGGCACCGACCCTAATCGCCTGAACGCTCCCACCCTCCCCTACCCCAAATGCTCATGAACTCACTACGCCCCTAGAAGGCTTCAGCGTCCCTTGAGGGGGGCGTACCGCCCACTTTGGGAACCTATGATGTAAAAAAATAAGTAGCCGCGCAACACGTCACGCACAGGAACTGGAACTACCTTAGTTCTTGGAAAAGAGAAACCGAAACTGAAATATGAAACCAAAATTCAGTAATATAAATGTACATACTTGGGGAAAAATGAGCATACAAAACAGAGACGCTAAATGTAGACAAAAATGGATGATAAAACTGTAGCTATTATCAAACGATTAGTACATCAACATCGTCAACATGATTACATCGTAAGTATTGGAGTTGGTGGACTGCGGTGTGGTTTCAGGTTTACTGGTCATGGATAATAATGGATGGTAGTGATGATATTCATTACTAGTGGTAACAGTAATTATTATTGTAACAGCAGTACTAGTAGTAGCAATAGTAGTTCCAGTAAAAGTAGCTTTAGCAGCAGTGGTCTGTGACAGAGTGATGCCAGATTGAGTCCCGTATGGTCAAGACACCACAAAGAAGTCTGTGTGTGTCAGGATGGGGGGCTGTAAAATTACACCTATTCTGAACCCTCCTGCTCTATACTCTATTCAGCCTATCGCTGTATTTACTTTTGAGGTCTGGCATAAATTGGAGTTTTATTGTACAGTTTTTCTTATCTACTTTCTTGCTTTCCTATTCGTTTATTTCATTTTATACTAAACTTGCAAAACTGTGTACTGTAAAAGTGTAAGAAAATATAACAAGTTAAAAGGATAGTTATTATATTCAACGTGTGTGATGCAAACAAATGTCTGGAAGTGTCTTTTATTAACCATTTCACTCTGTACTTTTTGTCTACCTCTGGACACATTTCTGTTACAATGTATGCTGTATTAACCAGTATACTGCCCGTGTGGTGCCAGGGCCCGTAAGTGAAGAAGAAGAAATATTAGCCAGTATACTGTCTTTGCGACATCTTCAAAAATACAACAAGTCATTCTCTAGAGATCATCTTAGAGGAGCAAAGGGATTAATATTTCAACCAGATTTATGAAAAAAAAAACAACACACACACACACCTATCTAAACAGTTTATCTTAGCCATAAACACTGTACATATAGTCTAAACCCCTCCTGAAATAAATAAAAAATATGTCTTCAAAGTTGCTACCACCTGGTACAATCATGGTTAGCTTGTTGCTACTACTAGTGCACATAGAATTTATCTCTGGTACAATCATTGTTAGCTTGTTGCTACCACTAGTGTACATAGAATTTATCTCTTTGTTTTAAGTCACATATTTTCATTTGAGGTCCATTAGGGATTTATTGTCTAATTATATCTCTAATTATATATGTAGAAGGCGATAGCTGTCCCTCCATATTGGGATGGCAAGTAGTCGACGACTACGCAGAGGAAAGACAATAAAACTGATAAAAGATAGTTGCTCACCGAAGACTGCATATTATGGTAGGAGTGTTGCGAAGACTGCATATTATGGCAGGTGTGTTGCGAGAAACTAGAACGTAATTAGTTTGATATAAGTTAACTACGGCTGCTAGGCAATAAGGATAGTGACGAGAGAACGAGAGGAGCGTGGTAGAAGACAGATGTATGTACCCCTAGCAGAGATAGGTAGGACAGTTAGGTATAGTATAGCTGCGGGATATGTCAGCAACTAATGTATTCATATGGTATGTCATGTAAGCTAAATCATCATCATCAGGTGCCGTGCCGGCTGGTGTAGACGATCATGGATCTCCACAAATCTCTTATCTTTGGTGTTTGCTATCAATTCAGATGTTGACATTCTACCGTGCCATGACGTCAGGCTATTCCCAATTTTCTCTCTCTGTCTTTCTCTGTCTCTTCTATAAATCAGTAATTAGTATACATTTATTGCATGACCACCACCATCTTGATAGTTTCATCCTTGTAGACTCGATAACATAACAAAATCAATATTCTCCCTACAACATATATGTTATGTCTGCCATTTCAGAAGTGAATTTCTTCCCTTCTGGTGTATCCTTTGCTTGATAAAAGCCTTTAGTTCGAAATATCGCTGTGTAATGTTTTAGTACTTTGTAAAACTCTGGCAAAGCAATATCAGCTTTTAAAAGTCTAAATAAAATATGGAGCTGCAAATTATATAGTATTAAAACTAAATTATGAATTTTCAATTCAAATGTTGTATCAATCCTAACATATGCCAGCGAGAGTTGGAAAAATGACTAAAGATATAGAAAGCAAGTTGAATGCATTTGAAAATAGATGTCTGCGAAGAATAATGAATATAATATGGAACGAATTCAGGAGAAGTAAATGAAATCAGAGACATGTCTGGTCAACCACTAGTGACAACTGTTATAAGAAAGAGAAGATGGAGATATGTTGGACACACCTTGAGGAGAAATGATCAACGAATATCAAAGCAGGCATTGAAGTGGGATGCAAAGGGTTCGAGAAAGAGAGAACGACCTAAGGAGAGACTGAAACAAACTTTGCTGAGAGAGGCAAGAAATATCGGTCTCAATTCCATGGAGGAGATTGAACAAGTTGCCCAGAATAGAGCTGCATGGAGAAATTACTTGCAGGCCCTATGTAACATATAATGATACAAGAGGAATTATTATTATAAAACTACAGCACTTTTTATTTACATGTTTCGCCATTGCTACATAGTTTTACTACAGTCTTCCTTTATATGGACATTGCTACATAGTTTTACTGCAGTCTTCCTTTATATGGACATTGCTACATAGTTTTACTGCAGTCTTCCTTTATATGGACATTGCTACATAGTTTTACTACAGTCTTCCTTGATATGGACATTGCTACATAGTTTTACTGCAGTCTTCCTTTATATGGACATTGCTGCATAGTTTTACTGCAGTCTTCCTTTATATGGACATTGCTACATAGTTTTACTGCAGTATTCCTTTATATGGACATTGCTGCATAGTTTTACTGCAGTCTTCCTTTATATGGACATTGCTACATAGTTTTACTGCAGTCTTCCTTGATATGGACATTGCTACATAGTTTTACTGCAGTCTTCCTTGATATGGACATTGCTACATAGTTTTACTGCAGTCTTCCTTGATATGGACATTGCTACATAGTTTTACTGCAGTCTTCCTTGATATGGACATTGCTACATAGTTTTACTGCAGTCTTCCTTGATATGGACATTGCTACATAGTTTTACTGCAGTCTTCCTTTATATGGACATTGCTACATAGTTTTACTGCAGTCTTCCTTTATATGGACATTGCTACATAGTTTTACTGCAGTCTTCCTTGATATAGATAATACTGATGTTCCTCGACAACACATATTGTTGTTTAGTAGTTGATTTTTTCAAAGATGTTGAGTAGTATCCACAATTGATCTTACATTTGAAAGCAACATACATCTCACATTTCATGCAACAGTTAAATATGTTTTCACAGTAATTTACATATTAATTTTCTTGATTACCATAATAAATAGATAACTTAAACAATCTGTCACTTCATGAAACACACACACACACAAGCATGTCGTTTTATCATATCATGACTTTCAGTTCTCCCTTTCTCTCTCTCTCTCTCTCTCTCTCTCTCTCTCTCTCTCTCTCTCTCTCTCTCTATCACACACACACACAAGCATGTCGTTTTATCATGTTCTGACTTTCAGTTCTCTCTCTCTCACACACACACACACACACTTCTCTTCCTACCACCATCTCTCTCCTTATCATGTTCTGACTTTCAGTTCTCCCTCCATCATTCTTTCGCACACAAACACACCTCTACCTCTCCCCCTTTCTCCTTATCATGCTCTGACTTTTAGTTATCTTTCAAACACACAATCTTCCTTGAATTAGTCAACATTCTCCATATCTCTGTATGTATTTTCAAGGTCAGACTAGCCATCGATGTTCCACTTTCTGTGGACCACATACACGGGGGTCACTTGAATCATGTTGGACGTGTCAAGTCGGCAGACGGCAAGAAAAGTTGTATTGTTAAAGTTTACATGAACTATGTCAAAGTAAGTCAATCATCATCATCAAGTAGCTTGTCCCTTCCTGAACTTGCCTCCCATGACAGCAGTTCTGAAAAACTCTCTGTTCTGTGCAAGTTAACCGGCATAGACAGCATTATGTCTGTCAGTCAAGACAGTTGTTTGTATCAGTCAGTCGCTTGTGTGCTGCTGAGGCCCACAAGGGAAGCAAAGAATAGTACCACTGTGACCTAAATGCATGTTGTAAGAGACGACTGATGTAGGCCCTAGGATGCTACCCTAGTAAATAAAAAGCAGCGCAGAAATGGATGTGCTTTCCTACTTGTAGGCGCATATCTGGCACAACATAAAATCACTCTTAGGCTCAGATCACATACAAATCACACAGAGTGGTTGACAAATGGTCGATGTAGAGCATTCGAAGAAGAAGAAGTATCAGTCAGTGTAGTCAAAGGAGCAGTCACAGTGATAACGTCACGCCAGGGTCAGTGAGCTGGCACTGATCAAGACTCTACCCCACCTCCATGTGGTGACCCTGGAAACAGACAGAGGATTATGTGAGATGTATGTTGCTTTCAAATGTAACATATTTAGTTGTTGCATGAAATGTGAGATGTATGTTGCTTTCAAATGTAACATATTTAGTTGTTGCATGAAATGTGAGATGTATGTTGCAAAATTACTAGCGCCGAATGAAACGACCCACTGGATTATTTGTGTGCAGCCCCAGTCCAGTGTTTTCTGGGGCAAGGAAAAATGCATAGCAAAATTGCCATTTGCCGACACATGTCTCGAAATGGCTGACAAAGTTCCTAATCCGGAACAACCTGACTGTGGCTAGAAAAGTAAAGCCGATAATGGTACAAACCCAAACATCCTACATTAGTAAGATGACATCCAAACATCATGGCTGAGACCAAATAAAGGCCAAATAAACAGCCTAAAATTGATCGTTTGTGTGACAAGCCCATGTGTCCCTAACAGCTGAGAATGTTCCTAATCTGGAACAACCTCACATAGTCAGAAAGGGTGCATAGTGTAGACATACTTTAGGTGAAGATCATAAAGCCTAAATATACGGTGAAAAATGATCGTTAAAGAGCAATGAACACACGAATCAGCCAAAAAGTGATCGTTCAAATGACTAGTCCTAGAAGGGTTGAAAATGTTCCTAAACCAGAACGACCTCACCCAGTCAGAAAGGTCACAAAGTAGTAAATGCTCTTTGGCATAGACCTAAGCCCAAATGTATAGCATTAAAAAGATCATTAAAGAGTATTTATCGTATGATACGAACGGAACGACCTCACCACAGACAGGAAAAAAGGCAGGAAATCCGATAGAGAAGCTACACTTCACTAATTGTCATTGGTCGTAAAAGTTCAGAGGGTATGAAAATTCATGGCAAGTGGTTCGGGCTACAGGTTTCTTGTAACGATCATGCTTGAAGGGTCTAATTTTCAAGTACCTCTGAAGTCGGAGAAGACTGCCTGCATGGTGGGGGACACCAGTCATATGTTAGAATCAGCCTTTATGCACAAAAACCAGTCAGAAACACATTCCAGGTGTCATGGTTTATGCCTGAATTTACAGCAGGCGAATGCAGAAGAAGAAGAAGAGTATTGGTCAGTCCAAACATCAGTCAGTCAAGACATCAGTCAGTCAAGACATCGATCAGTCAAGACAGTTTGACATCAGAATACACTTGGAGAATCAGCACTAATATGTGGATTAGTATTGATGTCTTTAAAGCTTCATAAATAATATTGCAACATATAAGGATATATTGGGATAAGAATGGACGAATTGATAAAGATATCAGGATAAGAATTGAGACTGACAATATCAGAGAATCAAGAATCTCTGAATGAAAAATAATTTAGCTATATAAACAATGTGTCAGCTATTATAAATAATGTGTCAGCTATTGTAAACAATGTCTCGGCTATTGTAAACAATGTGTCAGCTATTATAAACAATGTGTCAGCTATTATAAACAATGTGTCAGCTATTGTAAACAATGTGTCAGCTATTATAAACAATGTGTCATCTATTATAAATAATGTGTCAGCTATTGTAAACAATGTGTCGGCTATTGTAAACAATGTGTTGGCTCTTTGATTTACACTTGTTTCTGATGTATTCTTCAGTTTCTTGGTCCAGAAATGCCTATTGAAACAGAACGTTGTGAACGTGAGTACCTGGCAAGTCACTACTTCCGATCCATAGTTCCAGACTGCTGCCCACTGTCATACTTCTATGATGATGTTCATAATATAGGTATTGTTGAACTGTCTGATCACAAAACTACACTCATGCATGCATTCTTAATGATTCATTGAGTATGATCCGAAAAGTGGAGGCTGGTTCGGTGCGCAGATAATGGACTGAATCGCTGCAAGAGTCAACAATTAACAGAATTAGATTCATCTTCATTCTGGGACTCATGGGTATCGATGGCAATGAGAAAGTGGACAGGCTGGCTGACTCTGCTACCATATTGTGGAGCCAGTTAATTGATAGATCTCTCTCACGCGATCGTTCTTAAGCCGTTTTTATCATTCTATTGTGATATATAAACAGCCAAACATCAGAACATGATGTACGTGCACAAGCCTTCAGTACCTATTGGAGCTCAGTTGCTTATCCTTCGGTGGTGTGTTCAATTTCAACCAGCGTTTGTGTGCGGTTCGCTCTCCGCTAGCCTTTTGCTGTCCCCAGCAAAAACCCACAAGGCAACAGGTTGCCATTTTCTTTTAGGGCAGCGACCCTTAGACGGCCTGCCCTCCGGGCTTATGAGCGCCATCTGCCCAGTAAAACCGGTCGTTTTAATGAACACCTTGGTTTGCCGCCCGTTCAGTTTTATGTATGGTTTGCTCCACTAGCCTTTGATTGTCCCCAATCAAACTACAAGGCAGCAGTAGTTACCTGCGAGCAGAAACGCGCACTGGCTTTACCTCTGCTGGGCTTCCCAGTTGTTCTGCACACTTGGGTGGGACACACACCTTCTTATCCACCGCTGCCGTGCTTGCCCTGGTTTTGCCTCTGCCGGGCTTTCCAGTTGTTCTGCACATTTGGGTGGGACGAACACCATCTTGCCTGCTATGCTCGCCGCTACAGTGCCTGCCTCGCTTATAGCGCCGTACCTTGCCGTGCTGGCTTGCCCCTTGTTGGGGCCCACTATGGCTTTGCCAGCGTGCATGCTATCTCTGCCTGGTGCCTGGTCACCATCGGTTTTTTCCGTGCTCACATTTTCCATGCCTTCCGTATCGTGCTCACATTTGCCTGGGCTGTCCCTGCCTGTAACATGTCCCCATCCATGAGATGGGGTCACGGAATTGCCCCATGGGGCCACCCTTACACGCAGTTACTGCTGCTCTGCCTGGTGCCTACAACCATTTCCGTCAATTCCCACTGGCTGTCGACTCGAGGCAGCAAAAATCGAGATTTATCCCATGATGGACCACATGCAACGACTCCAGCATCAGGGGCTCAGAGAGCATGTGCGGCTCAGATTTGACCACACTGCGGTCACGTCTCTTTGATGGCTTTGAGGTATACCCATCTCTGTGATAGAGGCTAGACTTATGATCTATGGACCAACGTCGGTCAACTCGTCACCAGCAACTCTTGCTCAGAGAGACTCAAGAGAGGAATGCGGGCTCAGAGTTTCACCCGCGAGTTCACATGTATCCTTCTAGTTTACCCATTGGCGGAAGACGAGCATTAATAATCACTCTGGGAGTTCGCTCGTCTATGTTGCGAGCGGATCCCATCAAGCGTGACTACTCTTGCATCTCTACTTGCCCAGAGCTCTCCTAGGCACCTGCTCTCTTAGCCAGACTGGAACTACCGTCTGTTACCAGGGTCACCACATGGAGGTGAGGGCAGGGATTAAGCCATCTCCCTAATCCTGGTGCACTTCTTGCGCGTGACCAATCGATGATCTGAATGCCCTCATAAAGTAGGGCTACAAAGAAGAATTTTATCGAAACTAATCCACATTAGCAGCAGATAGATAGCAAGAACTTGGATATTGTAGTGGCTAGTAAACAGCAAACAGACATATGAATAGCTTATCAATCAACATCGAACTGAAACGGTTAGTCACTGGATGCTATTGAAGATATTGCAAGGAGATCGGAGCACCTATGTACATATCAGTGCTATGAAAATATTCCACAATGAAACTGGATTAAACAGAAACTTCACATTAGCCAATCATGAAACTTACAGAAACATAAATATTCTTCCTACAACATATATGTTATGTCTGCCATTAGAATGAATTTCTTCCTTTGCTGATAACAGCCTTAGTTCGAAATTCGTGTGTAATGTTTTAGTACTTTGTAAAACTACAGCACTTTGTATTTACATGTTTCGCCATTGCTACATAGTTTTACTGCAGTCTTTCCTTATATGGACATTGCTACATAGTTTTACTACAGTCTTCCCTTATATGGACATTGCTACATAGTTTTACTGCAGTCTTCCTTTATATGGACATTGCTACATAGTTTTACTGCAGTCTTCCTTTATATGGACATTGCTACATAGTTTTCCTGCAGTCTTCCTTTATATGGACATTGCTACATAGTTTTACTACAGTCTTCCTTTATATGGACATTGCTACATAGTTTTACTGCAGTCTTCCTTTATATGGACATTGCTACATAGTTTTACTACAGTCTTCCTTTATATGGACATTCCTACATAGTTTTACTGCAGTCTTCCTTTATATGGGCATTGCTACATAGTTTTACTACAGTCTTCCCTTATATGGACATTGCTACATAGTTTTACTGCAGTCTTCCTTTATATGGACATTGCTACATAGTTTTACTGCAGTCTTCCTTTATATGGACATTGCTGCATAGTTTTACTGCAGTCTTCCTTTATATGGACATTGCTACATAGTTTTACTGCAGTCTTCCTTTATATGGACATTGCTACATAGTTTTACTACAGTCTTCCTTTATATGGACATTGCTACATAGTTTTACTGCAGTCTTCCTTTATATGGACATTGCTACATAGTTTTTCTGCAGTCTTACATTATATGGACATTGCTACATAGTTTTACTGCAGTCTTCCTTTATATGGACATTGCTACATAGTTTTACTGCAGTCTTCCTTTATGTGGACATTGCTACATAGTTTTACTGCAGTCTTCCTTTATATGGATAATACTGATGTTCCTCGACAACACATATTGTTGTTTAGTAGTTGATTTTTTCAAAGATGTTGAGCAGCATCAACAATTGATCTTACATTTGAAGGCAACATACATCTCACATTTCATGCAACAACTAAATATGCATTTACAGTAATTTACATATCAATTTTCTTGATTACCATAATAAATAGATCAGTTTGACATTAACACATTAACAAGACATGTAACTCTTACAGAAATACAAGACTTTAACTTAGCTGCTCATGTAACTCTTACTAAAAGACAAGGCTTTAATTTAGCTGGTCAGGTAACTCTTACTAAAAGACAAGGCTTTAATTTAGCTGGTCAGGTAACTCTTACTAAAAGACAAGGCTTGCTAAGAAACATGATCTTCCATAACAAAACGTTTAAGAACATTTCGGAGAAATTACATCATTTTCTTTTGTTGACTCAGGATTTTTGGAAGATTTTCCTGAACACCAAGAGTGGGGGCAGACTTTGTGTACTCATTGTGATGTCGACAGTGGGGCAAAACTTGCAGACATACTTGTGGCCTTGCATGGATCCTCCTACAGAGGCAAACTGAGACAAACAGAGTTTGACATGCTGTCTAAAAAGTTTTGGTAAATCATTTTGTTAACTATAAATATTTTTTAAATTCTATTTCTTTCTATTCTTCTCTAGACATTAGTTTTGTCATTCAATACTTTCTTTCTTTTCTTCTCTAGACATTAGTTTTGTCATTAAATGTTTTCTTTCTATTCTGGGTTTGACACTCAGCCTTGCTCATTTCTCTCTATTTTGCTCACAAATTGACCTTTAACCGTTGTGTGTCAACCAAATTTGACCTTTAACCATTTTGTGTCAACAAAATTGACCTTTAACCATTGTGTGTCAATAAAAGTGACCTTTAATAGTTGTGTGTCAATAAAATTGACCTTTAACAGTTAGTTGTGTGTCAATCATTTTTATACTTATGTTCTGTTGGTAAGTTCTAATGAGACATATTTACCTATATTGGTATGTGTTGTTTACTGAAGCCATCAGTTACATTCAGAAAATGGATTCAGTATGTAACTGACAGGTTGAGCATGATGGCTGCAGAGACATCTGGCCTACGAGAGAGAGATTCAGACATCTGACCTACGAGAGAGAGATTCAGACATCTGGCCTACGAGAGAGAGAAATGCATGATGGCTGCAGAGACATCTGGCCTACGAGAGAGAAAAATGCATGATGGCTGCAGAGACATCTGGCCTACGAGAGAGAGAGAAATTCATAAGGACTGTTTAGGTGGCAAAGTTCTGCTCAGGACATTATCCTAGGACAAGCTATTTGATGAGTATATCCTATCTCTCTACACATTGTCTCTGTATTCCAATGGATTGTTTCTTGTGTCTTTTCTTAGTAAATTTTTTTGTTTTGTTATTTCTGTTGACCTTATCATGCATACATTTGTAATTGGAACGTGTTTGTTTATTTCTCTGCACTTTTAATGATATCTCTCTCTCATATAATGTTAGCCAGGTAAAGTGTAATGTTACTGTTTTCTTTCTCTCTTATAATGTTAGCCAGGTAAAGTAAAATGTTACTGTTTTCTTTCTCTCTTATAATGTTACTGTTTTCTTTCTCTCATATAATGTTACTGTTTTCTTCTCTTCTTATAATGTTACTGTGTTTTCTCTCTCATATAATGTTACTGTTTTCTTTCTCTCTTATAATGTTACTGTGTTTTTTTTCTCTCTCATATAATGTTACTGTTTTCTTTCTCTCATATAATGTTACTGTTTTTTTTTCTCTCTCATATAATGTTACTGTTTTCTTTCTCTCATATAATGTTACTGTTTTCTTTCTCTCTTATAATGTTACTGTTTTCTTTCTCTCTTATAATGTTACTGTTTTCTTTCTCTCTTATAATGTTACTGTTTTTTTCTCTCTTATAATGTTACTGTTTTCTTTCTCTCTTATAATGTTACTGTTTTCTTTCTCTCATATAATGTTAGCCAGGTAAAGTAGAATGTTACTGTTTTATTTCTCTCATATAATGTTACTGTTTTCTTTCTCTCTATATATGTTACTGTTTTCTTTCTCTCATATAATGTTAGCCAGGTAAAGTAGAATGTTACTGTTTTCTTTCTCTCTTATAATGTTACTGTTTTCTTTCTCTCTTATAATGTTACTGTTTTCTTCTCTCTAAATGTTACTGTTTCTTTCTCTCTATAATGTTACTGTTTTCTTTCTCTCTATAATGTTAGCTCATATAATGTTACTGTTTTCTTTCTCTCATATAATGTTAGCAGGTAAAGTAAATGTTACTGTTTTTTTCTCTCATATAATGTTACTGTTTTCTTTCTCTCATATAATGTTAGCCAGGTAAAGTAAAATGTTACTGTTTTCTTTCTCTCATGACTTGGTTGCCAAGTTACAGTTGTCAGAGTTCACTGTCGTGACAAAATATTGATACCATATTCAAGCCTGCATGATTTGTAATGAGAGCTTAGAAGAGCAAACATTTCATGTACTTTGTTACTTATATTATTTCACACAATTTTCATATATGTTTAGGAGGACATCTTGGTTTCTATCAAATACTCTCTCTCTCTCTCTCTGTCTCTTTCTCCTCTTCAGATGTCAGTCTTCAGAAGTAAAACTTTCCTACTTTACATTTACTCTCTCCAACATCTACTGTCTATGAGTAGGTTCATCAATCAAAATCGAACTGGTACAGTCAGTCGCTGGACGCTGTTGGAGATATTGCGAAGGAGATGGAGCACCTATGGACATGTCCGGAGTGCAATGAAGATATTCCAAACTGAAACTGAAGTTTTGTTAGTGCATTATGATAATTCTATGACATAGCTAACAGAATTTGTATCAATACATGGAGAACTAGAATGATTGGAATGAAACATATATGATAATAAGTTAGTAACCAAGAACTGCTTAAAAAGTGCTATCTTAAGGAAATACAAACAGTAATAAAAGACAGAAGCTGGAGATGGATAAGACACATACAGATAATCTAGAGACCATCATGAGAACTGTATTGTGTACCATCATGAGAACTGTATTGTGTACCATCATGAGAACTGTATGTGTCCATCATGAGAACTGTATTTGTACCATCATGAAGCTTGTATTGTGTACCATCATGAGAACTGTATTAGGCCCTGAATAGAAGATGCCGGCGGGCTGCCCAATAACAGTCTGGCAGAGAATAGGGAGGAGATGTACAGTGTAGTTCAGTCATGAAGCTCCCTGCCAAGTATGGCCACTGACCGAGCATGATGGAGAGACGTTGAGCTACAAGACAACACAAAGCACCTGCCAACAACTGACTATTTTGTCTGTCCATGTCCATGGAAAGGAAGAAAAAGAAAACAATCAAAATGTGTTAATGTAAATTGTGAGCTAGAAATAAATCTTGGTACAGAACACATCACATGACCAAATGGCAGCAGGCTGTGGCACTTAATAGTTAGCATGTTACACGTTTACTTGTATATTTGCAGTGCCCTCCCTAAACAGGTCAACTTTCTCTGCCAGGCTCAGTTTGTGAAGCCTCTTGTAGCCAATCACCGTGACTACAAGCCTCAATGTCAAGAGGCTGTTAGGCTTAAAGTTGATGACATCATTAATGACAATGTAGTCATCACTGCTGCAGAGAATTGCAGAAAATGGATGTCCCCAGAGAATGGAAATTGCTGCATCCATGGTGACTTGCATCTGGAGAATGTTTTGTATAGCATCAGAGATAAGAACATCATGGTAAATAGTTGTGTTTATTTTATACTCCATAGCAGACATTGATAATAAGAGAATGATTAATGTGTCCATGATAAGCTTGAGACAGAAGAAGACATTGATAATAAGAGAATGATTAATGTCCATGATAAGCTTGAGACAGAAGAAGACATTGATAATAAGAGAATGATTAATGTCCATGATAAGTTGAGTAGCTTGAGACAGAAGAAGACATTGATAATAAGAGAATGATTAATGTGTCCATGATAAGCTTGAGACAGAAGAAGACATTGATAATAAGAGAATGATTAATGTCCATGATAAGCTTGAGACAGAAGAAGACATTGATAATAAGAGAATGATTAATTTTCCATGATAAGTTGAGTAGCTTGAGACAGAAGAAGATATTGATAATAAGAGAATGATTAATGTGTCCATGATAAGCTTGAGACAGAAGAAGACATTGATAATAAGAGAATGATTAATGTCCATGATAAGCTTGAGACAGAAGAAGACATTGATAATAAGAGAATGATTAATGTTCATGATAAGTTGAGTAGCTTGAGACAGAAGAAGACATTGATAATAAGAGAATGATTAATGTGTCCATGATAAGCTTGAGAGAGAGAAGAAGACATTGATAATAAGAGAATGATTAATGTGTCCATGATAAGCTTGAGAGAGAGAAGAAGACATTGATAATAAGAGAATGATTAATGTCTATTATAAGCTTGAGACAGAAGAAGACATTGATAATTAGAGAATGATTAATGTGTCCATGATAAGCTTGAGACAGAAGACACTGATAATAAGAGAATGATTAATGTCCATGATAAGGTGAGTAGCTTGAGACAGAAGAAGACATTGATAACAAGAGAATGATTAATGTCCATGATAAGTTGAGTAGTAGACAGAAGAAGACATTGATAATAAGAGAATGATTAATGTGTCCATGATAAGCTTGAGACAGAAGAAGACATTGATAACAAGAGAATGATTAATGTCCATGATAAGCTTGAGACAGAAGAAGACATTGATAATAAGAGAATGATTAATGTCTATGATAAGCTTGAGACAGAAGAAGACATTGATAATAAGAGAATGATTAATGTCTATGATAAGCTTGAGACAGAAGACATTGATAATAAGAGAATGATTAATGTCTATGATAAGGTGAGTAGCTTGAGACAGAAGAAGACATTGATAACAAGAGAATGATTAATGTCCATGATAAGCTTGAGACAGAAGACATTGATAATAAGGTGAGTTGCTTGAGAGAGAGAAGAAGACATTGATAACAAGAGAATGATTAATGTCCATGATAAGTTCATTTTATTAAAAATGTTCAGTAGAGAAGCTAGTTTTACAATGTGATTATGTCAGCACATTTAGTCATTAACTGTAGCAATGATTATATTTCTCCCAACAGTTGATAGATACCGACTGTGTCAGAGTTGGTCCAGAGTCATATGACATCGGTCTGTTGGTCAGCAACTATGTTCTCCTCTATCACTACCATCAGGAGCTTTGTCATGCTGAGGTGGTGTGGAAGGGACCTGTTCATACACAGCTGATGACAGACATGATGCAACTGATCAACATTACATGTTTGTAATTAGTTTGTCTTACCATACTTTAGTAGACATTACATGTTTGTATATTAACTCTGCCAATGCCAGTTCCAAGCCCGGATGAAAAGGAGGAGGACTTGTGCGTGAGGCCAGCTACCTCATCACAAGAAATTGAAAGAGCTACAGACGCCATACCGGTAAACCGACCAGCCATGTGATGTGTAGGTGCACCTAGTGCATCAATGACGGTTGCTGATGAAAGCCACTTTGTGGAAGTCAGCAACCCGACTCATCATTACTTAGCTCAAAACACACACTAAAATTGGATTTTGGAATGTGAGAATGATGACCACGGCTACAAAATCAGCTCAAATTGCAGAGGAAATGAAGAGATACGAGCTGGACATACTAGGGTTAAGTGTGGTGAGATGGCCTGGAACAGATAGAAGAGTAGTTAGTGGATTAACTTTCATATATCAGGGAAAGAGGATGGTAAGCATTTTGAAGGAGTGGGTATAATGATGACACCTAGAGTAGCAAAGAGTATGTTAGAATGGGAACCCATCTCGAGTTGGATAATTAGAGCCCGCTTCAGTACCAGGCATGTCAATATGACAATACTGCAGTGTTATGCACCAACAAAGGAGGCCGACGATGATAAGAAAGACACATTTTATGAGCAACTACAAGATCAAATTAACAAGACCCAAAAAACATGACCTGTTAGTAGTAATGGGGACTTTAATGCCAAGGTTGGAAGTGATAATGTAGGGTAGAGAGAGCTATAGGAAAACAAGGAATAAACACTGAATGAGAATGGAGAAAGACTGGCAGAGTTATGTATGCTGTCAAACTTAGTAATTGGAGGTACCATCTTTGCACATAGGAAATTCATAAACTTACTTGGCACTCACCAGATGGAGTGACCAGGAATCAGATTGACCATATGTGCATAAATACAAAATTTAGAACATCATTGCTGGATGTCCGTGCATACAGAGGGCAGATGTAGGAAGTGATCATAATTTATGCATAGGTAAATTGAAACTGAAATTGAAAATTCACCATACTAAAAAGAACAACTGCGAATAGACAGTCAAAGGCTACAAAATAATGAGGTAAAGAGGAATATCAGCTCGAACTTAAGAATAGGTTCGAGTTACTCAATGGTGAAAATGAACAGAACATTGAAGACAAATGGACTAAGATAAAGGACACACTATTGGGGGCAGCAAATAGTAGCGCAGGATTAAAGGCGAAAGACAGAAAACCCTGGATAAGCGATGACACCTGGAAATGTATTGAAGAAAGATGAAACTAGCGATATTTAATACTAAGGATGCAACAGATGAAATCCAAGCTAAAGAGGAATATAGACTAAAAGACAAGGAAGTGAAAAGAGCGGCTAGAAGAGATAAAAGAGCATATGTCAATCGACTGGCCAAGAAGGGAAAAGGCAGCTAAGACTGGAAACAGTGAAATGCTATACAAGACACTAAAACAACTTACTGGAACTTTTGTTTCAAAGGGTAGCCCAATCAAGAGTAAAGATGGTCAAGTTCTAACATCAGATACCGAGCAGAAGAAAAGATGGGCAGAACATTTTGAAGAAATATTAAATAGACCTGATCCACCAGTACTACTCAAGTTTGGAAGAGGCAAAACAGCTCCTACTAATTAACGAAGAAATGATAAGTGTAGCTGAGGTCAAGGAGGCAATCGATTCCTTGATAAACAATAAGGCAGAGGGTGATGACAACATTACGGCAGAAATGCTAAAAGCGGCTGATGATACAACTATTAGCCAGGTGCAAGAACTATTTAATAAAGTATGGGAAGAAGAAACTGTCCCAGATCAATGGAAAAGGGGAATAATTGTTAAGATCCCCAAGAAAGGTGATCTCAAGGATTGCAACAACTGGAGAGGGATCACACATTATCAGTAATGACCAAGACTTTCTGCAAAATCATTCTTAATAGAATCAAAGGAGCAGTGGACACAACCCTGAGAGAAGAACAAGCTGGTTTTAGACCTGGGAGAAGCTGCTTAGACCAAATAATTACCCTACGACTAATTTTGGAGGGAAAATATTGAGAAGCAACAACCACTCATACTAAATTTCATCGATTTTAAAAAGCCTTTGATATTCTACACAGAATCTCTCTGTGGAATATTCTGAGATTCTATGGAATACCAGACAAAATAATAAACATTATTAAGAGCCTCTATGATGGTCTGATGGTGGACACAGCGACTGGTTTATGGTTGAAACCGGAGTAAAGCAAGGCTGTATTCTATCTCCGCTATTGTTTGGAGTGGCCATTGACTGTGTGAAGTGAAAATGTTGCAGGGGCGAAACTGGCATTGATTGGGTAGAAAATAGTCAACTAGAAGATTTGGATTTTGCAGATGATATTGCCTTGTTAAGTAGAAACAACCAAGATATGCAAAGAAAAACAGACAACTTGTCATCTATAGCATCAAAAGTTGGACTACAGATAAACTATGAAAAAACAAATATAATGAAGACACCTATGGCAAGTAATGTAGATATCACACTGGAATCTAAAATGATAAAAATAACAGAGCAGTTCACCTATTTGGGTAGCAATTTTGATTGCACAGGAAATGTTAAAAAAGAAATTTTGATACAAATTGGCAAAGCAACATCAGCTTTTAAAAGTCTAAATAAAATATGGAGCTCCAAATTATATAGTTTTGAGATATAGAAAGTAAGATGAATGCATTTGAAAATAGATGTCTGCAAAAAATAATGAACATAGTGACAGAATACCAATAGGACATTGGGTAGCAGCCCCCCAATTAAAGAGATAAACTAAGAAAATAATCATAGCCATCAGTAAGGCTGATTTACTTGTATAATGTACAACTCAAACAATGTTTCTCTCAGTGACAAGGTACATGGATGGGATGTGTCATGCTCTGCAGGATAAGTTTGAGAGCCAGCAGGTCTGGAGACAAATTCTTCATTTTATGGCTGTCGAGGTTATTGGATGGTGAGTTCATGTGACATATATTATGTGTGGCTAAGAGATAAATTCTTCTCTTTATGGTAGTTGAGAGATAAATTCTTCTCTATGTGACAGTCGAAAGTTAGATTTACCTTTATGGTAGTTGAAAGATAAATTCTTCTCTTTATGGTAGTTGAGAGATAAATTCTTCTCTTTATGGTAGACTTACCTTTATGGTAGTGGAGAGATAAATTCTTCTCTTTATGGTAGTTGAGAGATAAATTCTTCTCTATGTGACAGTCGAAAGTTAGATTTACCTTTATGGTAGTTGAGAGATAAATTCTTCTCTTTATGGTAGTTGAGAGATAAATTCTTCTCTTTATGGTAGACTTACCTTTATGGTAGTGGAGAGATAAATTCTTCTCTTTATGGTAGTTGAGAGATAAATTCTTCTCTTTATGGTAGTGGAGAGATAAATTCTTCTCTTTATGGTAGTTGAGAGATAAATTCTTCTCTTTATGGTAGTGGAGAGATAAATTCTTCTCTTTATGGTAGTTGAGAGATAAATTCTTCTCTTTATGGTAGACTTACCTTTATGGTAGTTGAGAGATAAATTCTTCTCTTTATGGTAGACTTACCTTTATGGTAGTGGAGAGATAAATTCTTCTCTTTATGGTAGTTGAGAGATAAATTCTTCTCTATGTGACAGTCGAAAGTTAGATTTACCTTTATGGTAGTTGAGAGATAAATTCTTCTCTTTATGGTAGTTGAGAGATAAATTCTTCTCTCTGTGACAGTCGAAAGGTAGACTTACCTTTCTGGTAGGTGAGAGATAAATTCTTTTTGTGACAGTCGAAAGTTAGATTTACCTTTATGATAGTTGAGAGATAAATTCTTCTCTCTGTGACAGTCAAAAGGTAGACTTACCTTTATGATAGTTGAGAGATAAATTCTTCTCTCTGTGACAGTTGAAAGGTAGGTTTACCTTTATGGTAGTTGAGAGATAAATTCTTCTCTCTGTCACAAGCGAAGGTAGATTTACCTTTTTGGTAACCGAGAGGTAGTTTCTTATCTTTATGGTAGCTGAGAGGTAGTTTCTTATCTTTATGGTAGCCAAGAAGTAAACTCTACTCTTTATGACAGTTTGAAAGGGGAGATCTTGCTCTGCTCTCTTTTATTTAGTGAGTCTACTGATGCTGTCTAGTGAGTATACTGATGTTGTCTTGTGAGTCTACTGATGTTGTCTAGTGAGTCTACTGATGTTGTCTACTGATGTTGTCTAGTGAGTATACTGATGTTGTCTAGGGAGTCTACTGATGTTGTCTTGTGAGTCTACTCATGTTGTCTTGTGAGTCTACTCATGTTGTCTACTGATGTTTACTGATGTTGTCTTGTAGTAAGGCAGAAAAAACAAGAAGAATGAACATGACCATGCTGAAATAAAAAAAACTATAAAGCCTATGGAAGGGAATGGATACAAAGACCATATATGTTTCCTATAGCAACATTTTAGAACATTTGAAACATCGATTAATGACTTTGAATGCAAGTCCTACAGAAGAGTACTCAGAATAACATGAACATTAAAAAAAAGGAACAGACATGTTTATTATGCAGCTGCTTAAAATTGAAGAGAAAAATTAAATACTTCAAACATAAAATAACATTATTCTCTAGAAAATATCATTTTGGAATATATGATACCAGGCTTCCCTTGGAGAGGAAGACTAGGCAGATGTGGGAGAGGAAGACTAGGTAGATGTGGGAGAGGAAGACTAGGCAGATGTGGGAGAGGAAGACCATCCATATGTGGGAGAGGAAGACCACAGATGTGGGAGAGGAAGACTAGGCAGATGTGGGAGAGGAAGACCAGGCAGATGTGGCAGAGGAAGCTAGGCAATGGAGAGGAAGACTAGGCAGAGTGGAGAGAGAGCCACAGATGTGAGAGGAAGACCAGGCAGATGGGAGAGAAGACTAATGGGGAGAGGAAGACCATCCAGATGTGGGAGAGGAAGACCAGGCAGATGTGGCAGAGGAAGACCAGGCAGATGTGGGAGAGGAAGACCAGGCAGATGTGAGAGAGGAAGACCAGGCAGATGTGGGAGAGGAAGACCAGGTAGATGAGAGATGGAAGATCCAGGCAGATGTGAGAGAAGCCAGCAGATGTGGGAGAGGAACCAGAAAGAAGATGGGTGCAGCTGTCATAGAAGTTGAGTATGACTGTGGTAGATGTACATCTCACACAGAGGATAGAGTCATTTAGGTTGCTGTCCTGGGAATCAGTTCTGACATGGACAAGCTCTAGATGATGATGAAAACATTAGCAAGAAAATAGATACAGGCTTCTCTGATTATTTGATGATTGGTTAAAGAAATGACAGCGTGAAATAAATGATCTAAAAATTCAACACCATTATCATGAAACAAACCGACTAACCAAGGAAAATGTTGCGGAGAGCAACCAGATGTACCAGTTACCTATTACCAAAAGAAAAGAATGATTAAATCAAACAGAAAGCAACTAATACAAACTCAGAACAACTGACAAAATATGAGTAGATTAGTACAAGTCATTAGCTATGACAGAACAGGACACAATCACTAGACCAATCCATTTACAATTGGGTAACAGAAAAACACTGACAAGTCAAAGGTTGCTGGCGTGATCCATTGTATGAGAGTAGTTGAAATAAAATGCAAGTTTAGCTTATGAAATCCTCAACGTACCTTATGGTATAACAATAGGTTCTTTCCACTGGAAGACAGGTAAGAAAGCAACCTGACTGGAAGACAGGTAAGAAAGCAATCTGACTGGAAGACAGGTAAGAAAGCAGTCATGCAAGACAACAAGTTGAGAAATTGAAGAGACTGGTAGGAGGACACTTGTGCATGAATGAATGAATAGGCTGCAAATAAAAGCAGACTAAAGAAGTAACTTCTCACAGATCAGTAATGCAAGCCGGATGAGGCCAAAGTAATGCAAGCCATATGAGGCCAAAGTAATGCAAGCCGTATGAGGCCAAAGTAATGCAAGACGTATTAGGCCAAAGTAATGCAAGATGTAGGAGGCTAAAATAGTATTACAACATTCCAGGAAATGAGGGATAGATAAACTCACTAAAAAGATGAGACACTTGCAATGAGATGACACAAGGACAAACTATGAAGTAAACAAGACAATTATCAAAGTCACTCTTAGATTAGAATTGGAATGAGTCCTCCCACCATCATCTGGCCAGTCGTGACCAGGTCGTAGTTTACCTATCAAGTCCTCCCACCATCATCTGGTCAGTTCTCCCACCGTCATCTGGCCAATCCTCCCACCATCATCTGCCAGTCGGACCACGTCTTAGTTTACCTGTCAATGTTCATGAATAACTTCATGGCAATGTTGGTAGCCTATTGCTGACTGCTACCATTGTCGGAGAATTCATGAACATTCAATTCATGAAGATATTAAAATTTGAACAAACATAATTATTGATAATAATTATAAACTATTCAAAATTCTTTCATTTTCTTCTAGGATTGCTGGTCAGCATCATTTGACTACATCGATGCCCATCCAAAAGTAATGATGAAGTGTTTGGATACTGCTATGAGCATTCTACATGTTATGCCCAATAATGCTGCAGAATTATGCAACATATTATCTCAACATTAATACACTCATGTTTCTCTCAAAGTACTTTGGCATCAACTATTTATCATATTAGGGTTTCTATTATTCGTTATTTTCTGTTATTCTATGAAATAGTTATATGACTTAGATCTAGTTGTGTTCAGGAAATTGGTAAACATGTGTAGATCTAGTTGTGTTCAGGAAATTGGTAAACATATGTAGATCTAGTTGTGTCCAGGAAATGGTAACATGTCTAGATCTAGTTGTTCAGGAATGGTAAACATGTAGATCTAGTTGTGTTCAGGAAATTGGTAAACATATGTAGATCTAGTTGTGTTCAGGAAATTGGAGAACATGTGTTTATCGTGTAAGAACTAGCTGGAAAAGAGGTTTGATTTCAATGTTTATTTGACATTAGGAAAGATGCTTTTTCTCAACATCTACATAGATGACACACACATCCACACACACATCAGTGTATGACTTGTTCTGTCAACGATCTATGTAGATAACACATGCCAGAGTGTGTACCAGATTTTGTCTTTATTATTTAAATGTAAATTTCAACCAAATTTATTTCCTTTTTATGTAGACTAGCAGTGACCAATATAATAGTAGTGGCCAATAATGAAACAATTGTAAATAAAAACATTTTTTGGGGGACTGAAGCTACCATGACTGAATGTACACATTGCAAAGCTACCATGACAAAATTCCAGACAGCGAAGTCCTCAAAGAGCAAAGATCCAGCGTCGACACCCTGTTGCAGAAGGCCCAAGTGAGATGGGCCGGCGTTGCTGAATGCCCGATAAACGCATCCCAAAACAGTTGATGTATGGCGAACTTGAAGGGCAGACACTCTGCTGGTGGACAGAAAAACGCTTTAAAGTCACTCTTAAAGTGTCTCTGAAATGATTTGATATAGACACCATGGACTGGGAATCCCTTGCGCAAGATTGCCAAATGTGGTGCGTAACAACCAAGAGAACCCGCACAGCTGAGAATCATTGTGCTGTTGAGGCACAGAGAAAGCGAGCTGGGGAAAACACATAGCACAAGTCTAACCTTGATCATGTATGCCCCACCTGTGGTAGGGATTCTGTTCTAGGATAGGACTCTACAGTCACCTCCGCACACACCAGAGAGGTGCAGAAGCACACGTATGAGATTGTTGTCACTATCGCTTCGATGGACTGCTATATTATTACCATGACTGAATGCACACATTACAAAGATACCATGACTGAATGCAACACATTACAAAGATACCATGACGGAATGCATACATTACAAAGATACTATGACTGAATGCACACATTACAAAGATACTATGACTGAATGCATACATTACAAAGATACTATGACTGAATGCATACATTACAAAGATACCATGACTGAATGCACACATTACAAAGATACCATGACTGAATGCACACATTACAAAGATACCATGACTGAATGCACACATTACAAAGATACTATGACTGAATGCACACATTACAAAGATACTATGACTGAATGCATACATTACAAAGATACCATGACTGAATGCACACATTACAAAGATACTATGACTGAATGCACACATTACAAAGATACTATGACTGAATGCATACATTACAAAGATACCATGACTGAATGCATACATTACAAAGATACTATGACTGAATGCACACATTACAAAGATACCATGACTGAATGCATACATTACAAAGATACCATGACAGAATGCACACATTACAAAGATACTATGACTGAATGCACACATTACAAAGATACCATGACTGAATGCACACATTACAAAGATACTATGACTGAATGCACACATTACAAAGATACTATGACTGAATGCATACATTACAAAGATACTATGACTGAATGCATACATTACAAAGATACCATGACTGATGCAGCATTGCAAGATACTATGTGAATGCACACATTACAAAGATACTATGACTGAATGCATTACAAGATACTATGACTGAATGACACATTACAAAGATACTATGACTGAATGCATACATTACAAAGATACTATGACTGAATGCATACATTACAAAGATATTATGACTGAATGCACACATTACAAAGATACATGACTGAATGACACATTACAAAGATAAAGCAACAACTAGAAACAATATTAGAAACTACCTCTTCATTATTGCCAGTTGTTTTCATTGATTCTATATTTACAAATGATTGTCTTTTAGTTTTATATCACTGTGACTTCATTAATATCACTGTGACTTCATTAATATCACTGTGACTTCATTAATATCACTGTGACTTCATTAATATCATTGTGACTTCATTAATATCACTGTGACTTCATTAATATCATTGTGACTTTATTAATATCATTGTGACTTTATTAATATCATTGTGACTTCATTAATATCACTGTGACTTCATTAATATCATTGAGACTTTATTAATATCATTGTGACTTCATTAATATCACTGTGACTTCATTAATATCACTGTGACTTCATTAATATCATTGTGACTTTATTAATATCACTGTGACTTTATTAATATCATGTGACTTATTAATATCATTGTGACTTTATTAATATCATTGTGACTTTATTAATATCATTGTGACTTCATTAATATCATTGTGACTTTATTAATATCATTGTAACTTTATTAATATCATGTGATTCATTAATATCACTGTGACTTCATTAATATCATTGTGACTTCATTAATATCAATGTGACTTCATTAATATCACTGTGACTTTATTAATATCACTGTGACTTCATTAATATCAATGTGACTTCATTAATATCACTGTGATTTCATTAATATCACTGTGACTTTATTAATATCACTGTGACTTCATTACTCATTAATATCACTGTGACTTTATTAATATCATTGTGACTTTATTAATATCATTGTGACTTCATTAATATCACTGTGACTTTATTAATATCACTGTGACTTCATTAATATCAATGTGACTTCATTAATATCACTGTGATTTCATTAATATCACTGTGACTTTATTAATATCACTGTGACTTCATTACTCATTAATATCACGGTGACTTTATTAATGATTACAAAAATCCAGTTATGATACCCTCAGTATTTCATCAGATAAACGTCTTCTATGTATTATCATGTGATTCATTAATATCACTGTGACTTCATTAATATCACTGTGACTTCATTAATATCACTGTGATTTCATTATATCATGTGATTTCATTAATATCGTGACTTCATTAATATCACTGTGACTTCATTAATATCACTGTGACTTCATTAATATCACTGTGACTTCATTATTCACTGTATTCATTAATATCAGTGATTTCATTAATATCACGTGATTTCATTAATATCACTGTGATTTCATTAATATCACTGTGATTTCATTAATATCACTGTGATTTCATTAATATCACTGTGACTTCATTAATATCACTGTGACTTCATTAATATCACTGTGACTTCATTAATATCACGGATTCATTAATATCACGTGATTTCATTAATATCACTGTGACTTTATTAATGATTACAAAAAATGCAGTTTATGATACTCTCAGTATTTCATCAGATAAGCGTCTCTGTTTACTATGATTTCATTCATCTCCTTACTATTATACAAAATATCAACGGATTCAGTTTGTGTTATAAGAATACAGATCAGTCTATTTCTGAACTACACGGTTGCCAAGCTAACCTATTTCATGTGTGGGATTAATGTTTACACAAGTTTTGTAATGCACTGGATCACTGCGCTCAAAGTTCATAGTGATGTAGGACTTGCTTCATGTTTGTGAATTATTCAAAAACACTGCACATGTTTACTTGCTAAATATACTTCATTTATGAATCATGTGGAGTTCAAGATTTCCATTGCTACTTAGTTTCAATTGTTTATTACTACATAAATATGACACACAAATAATTGTGAAACTAGTTCAATGAAGATATGTAGAACAGATTTATTTTAATAAATTGACCAATGATGCTATAACATAACAAGAGCAAAGTGAGGAGGGCACTTATAACTTATCAGATTATAAATCAAAATTAATCAAACTAAGAAATCAAGTTCAAGACATGAGAAACATTTCATCAGATTATCTCCTCTTGTATGGAATATTAAATGATGCCCATAGGGAAACCCTGAAACACAATTTCCTGAGAGGCGAAAATATCAGACTCAGTTCCATAGAGAAGATTGAACAAATTGGCCATATTAGATCAGTATGGATAAATTGCTTGCAGGTCCTATGTAGCATATAACGGTCATCATCATCAAGTAGCTTGTCCCTTCCAGAACTTGGCTCCCATGACACAGTCATGAAAAACTCTCTGTTCTATGCAAGTTGATTCTATGCAAGAATAATCAGCAGCAGCAGTCATTCTCAGATCATCGATGACATCTTGGACCCATCGTCTGCTAGGTCTTCCTCTCATTCTTCTTCCAGGTACCATTCCCTCCAACGCTCATTTTTTTTTTATGTAAAAGGAATATAATAGTAATGATAAATAATATATTGGTTTGTTCTGTATGGACTGAGAATGTTGCTCAGTCAGTCAGTCAACCTATTCAAATACAAGATTTGTTCTGTCTCTTTCGTCGCCTCTGTTATCTCTGAGGTCCATCTTTGTGTGGCGGTCTTATGCTTTGTACCCATTGTATCGGAGCAGCATTGCTCTTGAGGTGCACTGTCTGTTGGTAATCTGCTTACGTGGTTGAACCATTTAATTTGTTGTTTCTTGATGAAGTCTAGTACTGATGTTGTACCCACTTTTTCCTGATGTCTTCATTTGTCAACCCGCCTCTTCTTGTTACACCATCATTCTGCGTAACACTTCATCTCTGTCGGACTAGTTTTCTTCTATCATTTGTTGTCAGTGTCCAGGTTTGGCACTGGTAACATAATGTGGGAGAAAGATTGTGTTGAACATTGCTCTTTTGTGTTCATGGTGACGTGTTTGCATCTTAAAATTGGCGCCATTTGTCCTATCATTTGATTTGCTTTGTTGCATCTGGATTTCATTAGTTATTCTTCCGTTTGCTGAAAAAATGCTCCCAGGTATGTGAAGTCTTTTACTTGATTTAGTGGGCGATTGTCGATGGAGATATTGGTAGTGCTTCCTCTCTGGCGAATGTCATTACTTCTGTTTTGTTGATGTTTGTTCTCATGTTGTATTCGTTACATGCTAACTGGAGTCTGTTGATGTGTTGTTGTAGCTGTTTTCATGTAGTCACAGACAGTAAAATGTTAAACATGGAACATTCACAAGCCACACAGAGATCATCTAATGCTTCACCAGGATAGATAGAAGTTTTGCTTTTCATTCAGATATTCAAACATTCCGTCTTCTTCCAATATTGTAGTTCACGAAATGATTCAATTAAAATGTTTTGGTAAATGTATTTTCTTGACTTGTTCCCAGAAAGATGTTACTACGTTATTTAATAGTTTACAGTAAAACTGATATATTTGATCTTATCGGTCTGCCATAGCACATAATTTTGGGTACTAAGTTTGTCTTTCATTTTTGATTACTAATCATTTAGTCAGACTGCAGTTATGCAGTCAGTTTCAAATACCACCTCTTGGAAGTGTAATATGATCTTGGTTGTCTGACATAGACTTGTTATTTTATTTACTGTTTCTAGTGCCAAGTTGATGTAGCTGTGTTTGCTGAATATCAAATACTACCTCTTGGAAGTGTAATATGATCTTGGTTGTCTGACATAGACTTGTTATTTTATTTACTGTTTCTAGTGCCAAGTTGATGTAGCTGTGTTTGCTGAATATTAAATACTAAAACAAAATATCAGTGCTTTCGTTTCTTTATATCTGGACTGGTTATTTTTGCTTTGACCTTTGATGCCATAGACATTGGTCTACGTACGTTATTACCTGGCGCTACGGTCAGTGTCATCTTCCTGACGCAGCAAACTAAGTTTGGAGAGGGCAGTATCATGAGTTGCAAGCATGTCTTCTGACGAATGGGACGTGCTCAGATGTGGCTTAGACACAATGTCCTTGACCGTGTGTCTGTAGGGAGAGTATCTGGTAAAGGGAATCGTCATGTTATCCATCATAACCTCAGGAGAGGTAACCTGGCAGGAGTTACGAGCTTGACGGAGTTGTCTTCTTTTTTCTGCTTCTTCCATGAGTCTACCAAGATCTTCAGCAGATTTTAGTAACAGAGTTTTTGTATCATCTCCAGCGCAATACGACTGGACGCACGGTTATATCGTATAGACGCTCTTTTGACAGCATCATCCAGGTCATCCCATGGGTTGTCATAGTCGCTCTCATCACTGACCTCAGATGTCTCTGTCTTACTTGTACAGTCTTCATGTTGTGTACTTTTGTTGGAAGTGCATCTGTTTTCTGTGACCAGAAACTGTACACTTGTTCTCCTTCTCAAACTTGTTCGATCTGTTGTCGCAGATTCCTGAGTTCTCTGTGATTTCTTCACGTGTATAATTAGTGTCAACAAGAGTATCTGCTTTGTTTAACGTGTCATTGTTATCATGTTTGTGTGTAGCTCGTGTACGCTGTATGCACATCACTTTTGCTAGGATCATTATTTCCAATTGATTGTTCTCGATTTGTTCCAACTGTTTGTTGTCTGTCTTTCTGATCGTTCCTGTCTTCTATTGTACGTTTACTATGAACATAATATTTCTTGTTGCCACTTTCATTTTTTCCCATTGTATTCTTCTTCCTGTTATCCTTGGCTAATTGCTCTTCTACCAAGGAAGCAGACGTTTGCGTTACATCCATCTTGTCTGGAAATAGAACAGCTTTTCTACGCTGATGGTCACTTCGGGACGTTGGGGAATTCAGTGGAACTCGCTTGTCTGATGTGTGAATCTTCAAAGATGCGCTCTGGGAACAACTATTGATGCTTCAGAAGTTGTTGCAGCGGTAGCCCAGCCATATCTCTCTTTCAATGTCTGTGTTCGTCTATGGCAGTCATTGACACTGCTGGCAGTAGTATCTGTAAGTGATACATTTGACGGTACAATATCTGTAGACAAAACATCTGATAATGATACAACATCAGTAGATGAAACATCTGATAATGATACGACATCAGTAGATGAAACATCTGATAATGGTACAACATCTGATAATGATACAACATCAGTAGATGAAACATCTGATAATGGTACAACATCAGTAGATGAAACATCTGATAATGATACAACATCAGTAGATGAAACATCTGATGATGGTACGTCAGTAGATGAAACATCAGATAATGGTACAACATCAGTAGATGAAACATCTGATGATGGTACAACATCTGTAAATGATAAACCCTCTAGCTGTTGTACTTCCATCTCTTCAACTGTCACAGCTTGCCTTGTTAGATGAGATATTTTTGTGTCTGATACATTTGTCTTGTGATTGAGAGAATGTGAGTTTGTTACTGCAAGCTTCTGAACTGTTTCAGCGCAAGATTTCTGGGAGATTCCACCACGTGCAATAGACCCATTGGTACTGTTTGGAGTATAGTCCTTTATCGTAGAGAAAACAGCGGGTGTATCACACTTGGTCGATGGGACCATGTTAGTACTGGTACAGTCAGTCGATGGGACCATGTTAGGTACGTCGATGGACTGTAGTCTGGACAGTCAGTCGATGGGACCATGTTAGTACTGATACAGTCAGTCGATGGGATTATGTTAGTACTAGGACACTTGTCTGTTCTGTTCTTGTCCATCTCATTGTCTGCAAGTATTATTGTTTCCTGATTGCTGCTGTGTGTACTTGAATATGATTGCTTTTGACTGCAGAATTTGTCTTCTTCGTTTATAATGTTTGTCTCAGTCTTCTGACGCTGGTCAACGCTGCTATTTGTAAAGTCATGTGGCGCCTCACAACGTTCATTGCAACTTGTCATTTTATCAACACTGTTAGTTACGCACATATTAGCCTCATCTGTACTGCTATCGGAAGTCATGTTTTTTCTGCAAATATCATTTACCGACCTTTGGACACGTGTGTTGTTATGAGACTTCTCCGTCTGCATATCTGGCTCAACATTCAAACAACCTGTGTCTTGTTTACCATTCGCGGCAATCTCTGCTGTTGTATGTGACAGCTCAGACGGTATTGGACAACTAAAACTACTAGATGGCAACTTGTGGTGTTTGAATCTAGCATTTTGTTCTGTTCTTGGGACTTTGCTGTCAGAGTTGACGCCATTAAATGATATGTCTACTCTCTGTGCAAGGCCTGGACCAGGGTGGTTCTGGTCATTGAATATTTCAGAGGCTGCCATGTTGGCTGATTCTGTCTCAGAAAATCTGCCACCACGTCGGGCATTGCAGTTTTTAAGTCCGTTGTATTCCAGAATTGTAGGCTCTGAGCGCCGTTTTCCAACCAAATCAGATGATTCAAAGTTATTATACTTTAATTCAAATGATCTTTGCAATAACCTTTCCTTGGCATTTTCGTCATTTATGTTTGATATTTGGTTAGCATTTGTGACACTTCTAGACGGGATATGTTTTGTCACTATGTCTGCAGTCACATGTCGATCACACTTTTCTGAAGTCGTATGTTTGTGGTACTGATTGTATTCCGTTAGAGGAGAGCATACGATTGTAGAGAGATTTTGATGATAACCTTCAAGACTGTCGAAGTGAACATCAATTTGCAAGTTTAGGCTAAAAGTCTTCCTTCGAGATTTGGCAGGTTGTTCCACGCAGACTTGGTTTCCATGAACACAAGACAAACATCTTCTCATGGGTACGGATGTATGTTGATACTCATCAGGATCTTCTGTAAGGTGACTAGTGTTGGTATTGTTGTTGGAATTCGATCTACACAGTGGAGTATTAGTGGCAGAAATTGCGTGACCTTCACTACTTGCAAATTCAACTGTCGACTGTTGCAGTGCATTTCCGGTTTGACTGATTGGAATGCAGTTTTTATGTTCAGATTTGTCAGCCATGTTGTCACATGCAGACTTCATAGAACCATTACTTTGCTGACAACTGTTGGCGACAACCGTTTCTAAACTTGATGTTCTGGTATGTTCTGTTTGTACTTCAAAAGACAACCCAGCAACTTCATGTCCGTGCTCTTCATTGATGTTAAACCCTGGCAAAGATTTAATGCGCTCATCATCTGTCTCTTCTGTCTTTGGCAGACTGGTACGAGGTACTTTATTTCCATGGACAATGTGACCAACTTCATGGCTGAAACTGCAGCGTGTGGAGCTGAGAAACGGTGCACTCACCCGTGTCACAGAATCTCTGTGAATTTGAAGAGATGTTGAATCTAAACCAACTTTCCCAGAAATATTCTGGTGCTTGTATTTCTTTGGAGAACCAGAAACAGTAATACTTCTGCCAAATTCAGTAGTCAATTCATATCCAACTCGTGCACACTCGACTGGTGTCTGTGTTTTATGAGGAGGTAACGCTGGAGCAAGTTTGCTGTTAACAAGTTTATAGTTCTGTCTATTCTCCTGTTTAAATTTAGTGCTGCTTGCTTGTGCATCTGAAAGGTTGTTTAATTCATGAACTACATGAAAGTTATTGAAATCTTTCTCATCAACGTTTAGACCTGACAGACTGAGCGACTCGCGGACATTGCTGCTGGCTTCATCTGACACACGAATCCAGCTACCGGCACGTGGTGCAGCTCGTGGATAGTCGTATGATCCAGCCTCGCTGAAAACTGACTCTGGATCAGCTAAAGAAGGTTTGCTCAGCAGATCCTCTAGAGGTACAGTGTCCCGACGACTGTCGCTGAGGCTGCTAGACCTGTCATTTCCCGTCCTATTGAAAGAAAAAACGATATGAATATTCATTTATTATTGACATATTTACAGGGGAAACTGCAGCATCAACTGACAACAAAAATGCAACAATAAAATCAAAACTACAACAAATATAACAACTTTTAATAAAATCAAAGAACATATTTGGATAACGTTATATGCTATTGTTTATGTAGGTCCTACTATTATGTCCTAGTTCTATTAGAGATATGCTATTGTTTATGTAGGTCCTACTATTATGTCCTAGTTCTATTAGAGATATGCTATTGTTTATGTAGGTCCTACTATTATGTCCTAGTCCTATTTGAGATCGGACATCTCGTGTTAATGTTAAGCATGTAAAAGTACCCTTGTCAGTTTAAAATTGAGAAGAGTAGACCGCAAGGTTTCCTACAAATTGTTCACCAACTTCAAAATTACACCGGTACGCTCTCCTGTTCTATGTAGCTCGTGTACTGCCTCTGAGGTCTTATTGTGTAAGGAAGAGATCGAAGAACACATGGTTATTCACCAAAGTGCAATGATGATAATCTTATCAATACATTAATTATTGAGTGATATCGTTGACATGTCGGTTGATGTAGAGGCTAACATGGATGTCGGCAAAAGTTCTGTCCTGATTGGTTCCTATGAACAATCTGTTCATTGGCGGCCATGTTTCTCTTGAATAATATCGAATCTTTCTATGATAGATCTCTTTGAATAACGGTCAAGATTTCCAAGATATAGATTCAATGTCAGAATGAATAAAACATGTTGATAGAGAGAGAGAGAGAGAGAGTAGCACAAGTGACCTAGTTGGAGAATTTCTTGGAAGCACATCGGCTCATCACCTTCGTTGATTTAGTCTTGCTCAATATCTCATGTTGATGTAGTCTTGCTCAATATCTCATGTTGATGTAGTCTTGTGCAATATCTCATGTTGATGTAGTCTTGCTCAGTATCTCATGTTGATGTAGTCTTGCTCAATATCTCATGTTGATGTAGTCTTGCTCAATATCGCACGTTGGTGTAGTCTTGCTCAATATCTCATGACTTCCATTGAGAAAATATGTATACAAATGGCTAGTAGGAAATGTATGTGTGTGTGTATGTATGTGTATGTATGTTTACAAGAAGACAGTAAGTTACCTAAATGCCATGAACTGGTTTACTGTGCACAAAACCAACACTGATTCACACACACACACAGTTATGTTCAACATGAACTCACCTGTCGCAGCAAACACAGGTAACCGCTGCCAGAACAAGAACAGTTGCAGCACTAATGCAAGCCACGACCAGGGTAGAGGTATCTGTTTGAAACAGACTGGAAGTCACATTATATGTCATCTCTCATTTGCATTGTCACATTATCTGTCATTTGCATCAAGTCACATTATCTGTCATTTGCATCAAGTCACATATATATAATAAAAAATAAATAAAATCCTTCTGTGTTCGATGATATCCTTATTGGCTGACATTACAGCAATGATATCCTTAATGGCTGATATTACAGCAATGATATCCTTAGTGGCTGATATTACAGCAATGATATTCTTAATGGCTGATATTACAGCAATGATATCCTTAATGACTGACATTACAGCAATGATATCCTTAATGCAGACTTACAGCAATGATATCCTTAATGGCTGACATTTTCAGCAATGATATCTTAATGGCTGACATTACAGCAATGATATCTAATGGCTGACATTACAATGCTTAATGCTGTTCATGATATCTTAATGGCTGACATTACAGCAATGATATCCTTAATGGCTGACATTACAGCAATGATATCCTTAATGGCTGACATTACAGCAATGATATTCTTAATGGCTGACTTTACAGCAATGATATCCTTAATGGCTGACATTACAGCAATGATATCCTTAATGGCAGACTTTACAGCGATGATATCTTAATGGCTAAATTACAGCAATGATATTCTTAATGGCTGACATTACGCAATGATATCTAATGCTGACATTAGCAATTATATTCTAATGGCTGATATTACAGCAATGATATCCTAATGGCTGACATTACAGCGATGCTATCCTTAATGGCTGACATTACCAATGATATCTTAATGGCTGACTTTACAGCAATGTATCCTTAATGGCTGACATTACCATGATATTCTTAATGGCTGATATTACAGCGATCACCGTCTTTATAAAAGCTGATCATGGTTTACAAACGAATATTCATATTTTCTTGTTGTAGAGACGAGAGTATGGTAACCATAGAGATGAAATGGTAACCTCACCTAGTGGTAATATAAACCTCACAGAGACATGCACTAGATAAACCTCACCTAGTGTACCTATATATAACCTCACAGAGAGCATAATAAACCTCACCTAGTGGTAATATAAACCTCACAGAGAGCATGATAAACCTCACCTAGTGGTAATATAAACCTCACAGAACCCGTAATAAACCTCACCTAGTGGTAATATAAACCTCACAGAACCCGTAATAAACCTCACCTAGTGGTAATATAAACCTCACAGAGAGCATGATAAACCTCACCTAGTGGTAATATAAACCTCACAGAACCCGTAATAAACCTCATCTAGTGGTAATATAAACCTCACAGAGAGCATGATAAACCTCACCTAGTGGTAATATAAACCTCACAGAACGCATGAATAAACCTCACCTAGTGGTAATATAAACCTCACAGAACCCGTAATAAACCTCACCTAGTGGTAATATAAACCTCACAGAAGCATGTAAACCTCACTAGTGGTAATATAAACCTCACAGAACATAATAAACCTCACCTAGTGGTAATATAAACTTCACAGAGAGCTAATAAACCTCACCTAGTGGTAATATAAACCTCACAGAGCCATAATAAACCTCACCTAGTGGTAATATAAACCTCACAGAAGCATATAAATCCACTAGTGGTAATATAAACCTCACAGATAGCATGATAAACCTCACCTAGTGGTAATATAAACCTCACAGAGAACATGATAAACCTCACCTAGTGGTAATATAAACCTCACAGATAGCATAATAAACCTCACCTAGTGGTATTATAAACCTCACAGAGAGCATAGTAAACCTCACCTAGTGGTAATGAAACTCACAGACCCATAATAAACTCACTATGGTAATATAAACCACGAGCATGTAAACCTCACCTAGTGGTAATATAAACCTCACAGACCCCATAATAAACCTCACCTAGTGGTAATATAAACCTCACCTAGTGGTAATATAAACCTCACAGATAGCATAGTAAAACCTCACCTAATGGTAATATAAACCTCACAGAGAGCATGATAAACCTCACCTAGTGGTGCCTCGTCTATCATGTTTGGAGATAGATTGTCTGACAGGTCCATTTGTTCTTGACCATTAGGCAGAGTCTTGTCCAGTAGGCAGAGTCGTGTTTAGTAGGAAGAGTCTTGTCCAGTAGGCAGAGTATTGTCTATCGTGATAAGCATGGCCTACATTGTTGGAAAACAATAATTTGAATGAACCTCAATACAATATGTTATTTGAATGTGATGTTATTTGAATGTGATGTTATAACTCGTCTCAAATGTTGTCTTTTTCTTATTGCATCGACATTGCATCACTCTGGGAAGACCCATACGTGCTGAGTTTGCTCCAGCAAGCATTGAAGAACATGCATGCTGATCTGAGCAAATCAAAATCGATCTTTATTAACTGTATCGGGGATTGTTTCTATACCAGAAACCAGTTTCCATAATACAAACACTATATGATAACAAACACTATATGATAACAAACACTATAGGATAACAGACACTATACGATAACAGACACTATATGATAACAGACACTATATGATAACAAACAGGATTTTTTTTTTTTTTAATTTAATGTCCTTAGGGAGTTGACCTGACAAAAATCTCGGTGGAGGCCTTCCCCTGACTTGTGATATCAGTGGGTTTACCCTGATATCCAAGGTCCAGACACCCAGCTATGGGCAAATAGCCCCACTGCCTTGTAGGAGCCTCGGGAGAGGCAAAGGCTATGGGAGTAAACCCAAACAGATAATCCGGAGCGGAGCCCCTAAGACGGACAGGTATCAAGTGATGTCTTACCGGCAGCTCCTGCAACCGAACTGATACCAGATGTCGTGCTTGCACTCCTCTGGATGCTATCAGCGAGGTCGAGAGGGGGTAGTTGACGCTTGGGCAACTCAGCTACTCCATAAAATTCGCCCAGGCATGCGTCACGGAAAGGTCACTTCGTGGTCGACTTTGTCGACCAAACCAACACGGAAGACAACAGTTACGGGTTATAAGTCCAGCTAATTGGCATAGAGTATCGGACGCCACGGGTTGTCTTCGATGGTAGGAGAGATCATCGCGTCTCATTGGACAGCTACCGCCCTCCTCAAGCCGGACAGCCCCTGCACACTAAGGGGTTATCCAGCCACAGTTCACCTGCTTCAATGGGTTCTTGGAACTTAAGGTATTACCTGACAAGTGGACTGTAAGTTCCGCACCAAACAATAATAATAAAATCAAGAAGACTCCAGCCCTTCGCTTAGCAAGCTGGAACGTAAGGACAATGTGTCCTGGCCTGTCAGAAGATCTTACACAGATACACGACATACGGAAAACTGCAGTAATTAACAATGAGCTCAAACGACTTGGAGTGGTCATCGCAGCATTACAGGAGATACGACTGGCTGAAAATTGATCCCTGAGAGAACAAGACTACACGTTCTATTGGCAAGAAAAAGCTCAAGACGAACCAAGACTGCATGGAGTAGGATTTGCAATCAAAAATACACTGCTCCACATGGTAGAACCTCCAATAAACGGCTCAGACCGTATTTTATCCATTAAACTCTGCACAGTAACAGACCTGGTCCATCTCTTCAGTGTATACGCACCAACACTACACTCAAAGCCTGACGTAAAAGATCAATTTTATGAAGAGATACAATCAGAAATCAGTAGAATTCCCGAAAACAAACATCTATTCCTAATGAGGGACTTCAACGCCAGAGTTGGAGCCGATCACAACTCTTGGCCATCGTGCCTTGGAATACGTGGTACTGGAAAAAGTAATGAAAATGGACAACAGCTACTGGAGATATGCAACTACAAAAGCCTCTGCATCACAACCTGGAAACACCCACGTTCACATAGATGGCATCAACTAGACCTAATTATAACGAGGCGAAATGCGATAAACAGTGTGCTCAGCACTCGTAGCTACCATAGTGCTGACTGTGACACTGATCATTCCTTGATATGTAGCAAAGTTAGGCTGAAAATAAAAACACTCCACCATTCGAAGAGGAAAGGATGCCCACGCATTAACACCAAAAATACCACCAAACCAGAAATGGTACAATCGTTCTGCAATACATTAGGAAGCATTCTCCATAGTCCACCAAAAGGAAATGCGGAAACAAACTGGTCCTACATCCGGGACGCCATATATAATTGGGCCAAAACCACATTTGGCACCCGAGATAGGCAAAACCCTGATTGGTTTGCTGCAAACATATTAGAGTTGGAGTCTGTCATAGCAGAAAAAATAACTACCCTTAAGAACCACAAAAACAATCCAAGTGCCCAGTCATTTCTTACTCTTAGATCTGCAAGAAGTGTCGCACAAAAACAGCCAGGCGATGCGCAAACGACTACTGGCAGGAATTATGTAGAAATATCCAGCTCTCCTTTGATACAGGAAACATAAGGGGTGTTCAAGAGGGCATTAGGAAGGCCTTCGGCCCAACTATCAAAAAGATTGCACCTCTTAAAACAAAAACAGGGGAAGTTCTAATCGATCGCAAAAACAGATGGAACGCTGGGTGGAACATTATCTAGAGTTATAATTCCACCCAAATATTGTAACTGACATCGCGTTCGATGCTATTAAAGCTCTTCCGACCTTGAGCACATTAGACCAGATGCCCTCAGAGGCAGAAATCAGTATTGCATTGACACCCTGTAAACGGAAAGCAACTGGAAGGACGCATCCTCCATGAAGTAATCAAATGTGCTAAGCAAACTCTCCTGACCAGTATGCATGAATTATTGTGCCTATGCTGGCAGGAGGGAGAAGTGCCTCAGGACATGAGAGATGCAAACATCATCACCTTGTATAAAAATAAAGGTGATCGTGGTGACTGTAACAACTACCTTGGTATCTCGTTGCTCAGCATCGAGGGAAGGGCTTCGCACGCGTAGTACTAAATAGGTTACAAAAGCTAGCAAACCAAGTATACCCTGAGTAACAATGTGGATTTAGATCCAATAGATCCACTATCGACATGTTATTCTCCTTGAGACAACTGCAGGAGAAATGTCGCGAACAACGAATGCCACTATACATTGCTTTCATAGATCTAACAAAGGCATTTGACCTAGTGTGTAGAGTTGGCCTCTTCAAGCTTTTGGAAAAAATCGGCTGCCCTCCTACATTGCTTAAAATCATAACATCATTCCATAACAACATGAAGGGTACAGTGATGTTTGATGGGGCCTCCTCTCAGCTTTTCCTATCAACAGCGGCGTCAAGCAGGGTGTGTACCTGCACCCACACTTTTGGGATATTTTTCTCAACTTCTCTCCCATGCTTTTGAATCCGTCGAAGAAGGAATATTTCTCCACACAAGATCAGATGGAAAATTATTCAACATGGCGCGACTCAAAACAAAGACCAAAGTCCAAAGAGTCACCATCAGGGAACTTCTGGTTGCCGATGATGCAGCATTAACATCACACACAGAGGAAGGGCTACAACACCTCATGAACAGATTTTCTGCAGCATCAAATGAATTCGGCCTGACCATCAGCCTGAAGAAAACAAATATAATGTTCCGGGATATTAGCAGAGCCCCATCTATCAACATTGGTAGCCATACGCTTGAAGTAGTCAACACCTTTACATACTTTGGCTCTGTCATCAGCAGCAACCTCTCCCTCGATGATGAAATTAGTAGTCGCATTGGGAAGGTCTTCACTGCTATGTTTAAATTAGCAAAGCGTGTATGGGAAAACAGGGCACTCACAAGAAACACCAAGATACAAGTATATAAGGCTTGTGTTCTTAGTACTCTGCTGTATGGTAGTGAGACATGGACCATATATGCTAGACAAGAACATCGCCTTAACACCTTTCACACGCGCTGTCTGAGGCGAATATACAACATCCGATGGCAAGACCACATCTCCAATATAGAAGTCCTGGACAGTGCTGGCATTCCAAGCATGTACACCTGACTGAGTCAGCGACGTCTGAGATGGCTGGGACACGTGTGCCGTTTGAGCGATGATAGAATCCCAAAGAACATTCTATATGGTCAACTCGCATCTGGTGCTAGACAGCATGGGCGTCCATTATTACGCTTCATTGACACCTGCAAGCGTGATCTAACTTCATGCGACATAGACAAAGAACACTGGGAGCGGCCGGTCAAAGACAGGCAAGCATGGCGAGCGGCAGTGAGGGGCGGCTCAAAAGAAAAGAAGAAAAACAACATCACATGTGAGGCAAAGAGAACACAGAGTGCAGAGAGAACATCCTATGTATCAGCTTTAGTCTCCAGTTTTACTTGCAGCAACTGTGGCAAGGATTGCCACCCCAGAATAGGCCATTACAGCCACATGAAACGTTGTGATTCAGCACAGAACATACTACGTGACGCAGATCTATTGTCTCCTGAGACAAAGAGGCCAATGAATCAATGATAACAGACAGTATATGATAACAGACAGTATACGATAACAAACAGTATACGATAACAGACAGTATATGATAACAGACAGTATATGATAACAACATATATGATAACATACAGTATATGATAACAGACAGTATATGATAACAGACAGTATATGATAACAAACACTACATGATAACAGACAGTATATGATAACAAACAGTATATGATAACAGACAGTATATGATAACAGACAGTATATGATAACAGACAGTATATGATAACAGACAGTATATGATGTGGATGAACATAAAAATAATATTCGTCTAGTTAGAATTGATATACAATACTCAAGAAGAGAATGTAATAGATTGCTAGAGAAACTCAAGAGAATGTAATAGATTGCTAGAGAAGAATAACGTTATAGAGAAGAATCAGAGAAAATAATTTAGAGAAGAATAACATTTAGAGAAGAATAAATTAGAGAAGAATAGCATTAGTAAAGCTAGAGAAGAATAACATTAGTAAAGCTAGAGAAGAATAAATTAGTAAAGCAGAGAAGAATAAATTAGTAAAGCAATAATAGTAAAGTAAAAATCATTAGTAAAGCTAGAGAATAATGTAATAGAAATCATTGTAAAGTAGAATACATAAAGCTTAGAGAAGAATAACATTAGTAAAGCTAGAGAAGAATAACATTAGTAAAGCTAGAGAAGAATAACATTAGTAAAGCTAGAGAAGAATAACATTAGTAAAGCTAGAGAAGAATAACATTAGTAAAGCTAGAGAAGAATAACATTAGTAAAGCTAGAGAAGAATAACATTAGTAAAGCTAGAGAAGAATAACATTAGTAAAGCTAGAGAAGAATAACATTAGTAAAGCTAGAGAAGAATAACATTAGTAGAAGAGAATAACATTAGATAAAGAATAACATTAGTAACAGAAGAATAACATTAGTAAAGCTAGAGAAGAATAACATTAGTAAAGCTAGAGAAGAATAACATTAGTAAAGCTAGAGAAGAATAACATTAGTAAAGCTAGAGAAGAATAACATTAGTAAAGCTAGAGAAGAATAACATTAGTAAAGCTAGAGAAGAATAACATCTAGAGAAGAATAACATTAGTAAAGCTAGAGAAGAATAACATTAGTAAAGCTAGAGAAGAATAACATTAGTAAAGCTAGAGAAGAATAACATTAGTAAAGCTAGAGAAGAATAACATTAGTAAAGCTAGAGAAGAATAACATTAGTAAAGCTAGAGAAGAATAACATTAGTAAAGCTAGAGAAGAATAACATTAGTAAAGCTAGAGAAGAATAACATTAGTAAAGCTAGAAAAGAATAACATTAGTAAAGCTAGAGAAGAATAACATTAGTAAAGCTAGAGAAGAATAACATTAGTAAAGCTAGAGAAGAATAACATTAGTAAAGCTAGAAAAGAATAACATTAGTAAAGCTAGAGAAGAATAACATTAGTAAAGCTAGAGAAGAATAACATTAGTAAAGCTAGAGAAAAGAGATAACATTAGTAAAGCTAGAGAAGAATAACATTAGTAAAGCTAGAGAAGAATAACATTAGTAAAGCTAGAGAAGAATAACATTAAGTAAAGCTAGAGAAGAATAACATTAGTAAAGCTAGAGAAGAATAACATTAGTAAAGCTAGAGAAGAATAACATCTAGAGAAGAATAACATCTAGAGAAGAATAACATTAGTAAAGAGAAGCTAAAATTAACTGAACAATAACGAAGGTGTGTATATATATTCATCTTCCGCGAACGTTCCATTTCAACATCTTATTAAACCACTGTTTGTGTCGTATGTGATCTGAGCCTAAGAGCGAATTGTGCGTTGTGCCAATTATGACCTATGGTGACCAGGCCAGCACATCCGTCGATTGCCAGTATTTTATTTACTAGGGTAGCTTATCCTAGAGCGCTTTTTCTGACTATATGAGGTCGTTCCGGATTAGGAACATTCTCATTCATTGGAGACACATGTGCTTGTCACGCTAACGATACTTTTTTGGCTCTTTAATTGGCCTTTATATGATCTGATCCATGGTGTTTGCACATTATCTTACTCTGTGTAGGATGATCGGCGTTCGAAAAGTATCGCCCTTAGCCAATGCTTGGGTTTGTACCAGTCAAGCCTTTGCATTATCGGCCTTACTTTTCTATCAACGGTGAGTTTGTTCCTGAGTAGGAGTATTCTCAGCCGTTTCGAGGCGCGTGCCGGCACTTGGTAATTTGCGATGTCTACTCTGCATTTTCCCTGTCCCGCGGAAACACTGGACTGGGGATGTGCAAAGATATTCGAGAGGGTCGTTTCAATCGGCGCTAGCAACGCAGCTGAAATTTTGCGCTCGCCAACATCACCCACCTTAGTTCTTCCGGGGATGTTAGTTGTTAATGCAACAGTACCTTGCCCGGTTGTTCCAGGCAGGACAGTTTCGTTAGACACTAAAACGCAAGTTTAGAATTTGCGCTTAGCCAGCCTTACCCATTAAATGTAAAACACATAATCACAAAGTACTGTAGTTTTACAAATTACAAAAACAATGACAAAATACATCAACGTTTCATTAAAAGTATCTGCGCTAGGCCTTTGTTACGGAGTTTGCCGCAATCTTTACATGTGCCGTCACGATACGTTACAGTGTTTTCATAGACACTTGTCGAGACTGTTGATTCGTTACGCATCGTTCTCATTGATTCTTGCCCCATGGCTAGTAATTTTGGTGCTGCCATTTGCTCCAATGGAGTTGGCATTCGTTCACAGATGATCGTGCGCTGCTATTTCTTACGTTTCAGCAACTATTTTGGCAACTTTTCTTCGGACTTTGGCCAGGAGATGCGTGCATTTTGTTCAGGGTTTTGGACCTGCATTAGTTTCCGTACTTGCACTACTACCACTACCTGTAGCTCTCTCTCGATCCATACCTGCTTAGCCAGACAGTAGCCGTTTTCTGTTTTCAGGGTCACCCCGTGGAGGTGGGATAGGATCTTGAATAGTGCCAGCTCACTAATCCTGGCGCGACATTGTCCCTATGTGCATTTGACCCCATATCTATTTTAAACAAGCTCCTCCATATGTAACATATATCATAACAAAGAAGCCCATCCTTAAATGTAGAATGTGAGGGCGCTGCTGGAGACAGAGAGGAAGTCTTCTTGAGGAACTGTAGGGTGCTCGACTATCCTGGGAGACCATAACGAAAACAGCCAGAGACCGAGAAGATTGGCGAACAACTGTTGAGGCCCTATGCTCCAGGAGGAGCGGAGAGTAATACGTCAAGTCATATTGAATAACAAAGAAATGTGTGCTTGTATATATATATATATATATTGTAAGCAAGCTCCGTCACGTGTAGCATATAGACTTCCATCGGTAGTCAGAGATACATTTCAAAATATATCCAAACTTGAACCATGTGGTATTTCAAATAAAATTCCAATAAATTTTCTGTTTCCTACCAGACACCTTGCAGAAAATAATATCAGCAATCCTGAAGATCAAGACAGAAAAAGTTGTGTGTCTTGGTCAATACTGAAGATCAAGAAGAAAAGTTGTGTGTCTTGGTCAATACTGAAGATCAAGACAGAAAAAGTTGTGTGTCTTGGTCAATCCTGAAGATCAAGACAGAAAAAGTTGTGTGTATTGATGATTGAAAAGATGAAGACGCACTTAAGAAAGTTGATTGACTGACTAATATTGTGTTTCAATTTCTTTTGTAAGCATAATATATTTTTTCAATGAAACATTTAGTAAAGATAACATTTAGTAAAGATAACATTTAGTTAAGATAACATTTAGTTAAGATAACATTTAGTAAAGATAACATTTAGTTAAGATAACATTTAGTTAAGATAACATTTAGTTGAGATAACATTTAGTAAAGATAACATTTAGTTAAGATAACATTTAGTTAAGATAATATTTAGTAAAGATAACATTTAGTTAAGATAACATTTAGTTAAGATAACATTTAGTTAAGATAACATTTAGTTAAGATAACATTTAGTTAAGATAACATTTAGTAAAGATAACATTTAGTTAAGATAACGTTTTCAATGAAACATTTAGTTAAGATAACATTTAGTAAAGATAACATTTAGTTAAGATAACGTTTACAATGTATTACATTTAGTAAGATAACATTTAGTTAAGATAACATTTAGTTAAGATAACATTTAGTTAAGATAACATTTAGTTAAGATAACATTTAGTTAAGATAACATTTAGTAAAGATAACATTTAGTAAAGATAACATTTAGTTAAGATAACATTTAGTTAAGATAACATTTACAATGAAACATTTAGTTAAGATAACGTTTTCAATGAAACATTTAGTTAAGATAACATTTAGTAAAGATAACATTTAGTTAAGATAACATTTAGTTAAGATAACATTTAGTTAAGATAACATTTAGTTAAGATAACATTTACAATGAAACATTTAGTAAAGATAACATTTAGTAAAGATAACATTTAGTTAAGATTAATAACATTTAGTAAGATAACATTTAGTAAAGATAACATTTAGTTAAGATAACATTTAGTTAAGATAACATTTAGTTAAGATAACATTTAGTTAAGATAACATTTAGTTAAGATAACATTTAGTAAAGATAACATTGAGTAAAGATAACATTTAGTAAAGATAACATTTAGTAAAGATAACATTGAGTAAAGATAACATTTACAACGGATAATATTATTATTATTTTGTTAATATACAGTTTACGTTCGACAGTTATAAATTTAGGCGTCGTCATGGCGCCAACATAGCGTGTCTAACTGATTTTTGCCTGAACCATTGCTTTCCTTATTACCGGTGTCCCTCGTCTTTCTCATGGTCTTGTTATTATTAATATTACTTTCCTATCATTTAAAAAAAATAATAGTATTATTATTATTACTGTAATTGCCATACGACGCTCTCACCGCAACCTGCCCCCTCCAAAGTCACTAGTCAACTGCTGTATTTGTCACACGACGCCCGCGCTACCACAGTGACTAGTCAAATGCTATAGTTGTCACACGACGCCCGCGCCCCCACAGTGACTAGTCAAATGCTAAAGTTGTCACACGACACCCGCGCCCCCACAGTGACTAGTCAAATGCTATAGTTGTCACACGACGCCCGCGCCCCCACAGTGACTAGTCAAATGCTATAGTTGTCACACGACGCTCGCGCCCCCACAGTGACTAGTCAAATGCGCCCAATATATAAAAACGTTGTATAACACTGGCTAAGAGAGTAGAGGAGTG